>MU225441.1:282315-330836 GCA_018584345.1 Thuja plicata
AAAATGTGAAAGGAAATCACTATGTACCTTCAAAATTTGAGACAAAGCCTTGTCCCAATTGCCTTGCAACACCTTAAGGATGTGCAACTCAATCTGAATTTATGCAGACAACTCCATCATAAGCTCAGCAACTAAAAATTTGTTATCATGGATAAGTGTCTTTGTGTGAGCAATATGTTTTTGTATGGCATCCATATGAGGAATGAGTTTCCTTTGAATTTTTGAAAGGGAGTCCCTTTTTCTTCCTTCTTCCCTTAGTAGCTCTATCTGCAGATCAGTTAGATACCTGATCTTAACAAAATGCACTGAACTTGAACTTGGATCAAGTGCCAACTGGCTTGCACTTGCCTTCAAATAATTATCAATCTTTGTCATCTTACTCTTTATTTCCATGGTAAAATTTGATGTGTCACTCAACTATACAAAAAATTCTACAACATTATTCACAGTGGTTTCTAGAGAGCTGATAATAGTGGATAGCTTCACTTGATCTATTGCAATCTTACCTGCAACATTCTCTAGAACCTTATTCTCAAATTTTCTCTCTGCCTTCTACAGTAATTTCTCCTAACCACTTAGATATTTTTAAAACTTGTGAACTATGTCAACAAGTTGGTCTATTATATAGTCTTTCTCATTGACTTCAATCTCTAGTGTATCTCAGAATATACATTTTATGTCCTCTAGCACTCTGTTCCATTTCTTCTTAGCTCGAAGCTTCTATTGTTTTTCTCTTTTCTTCCATAGCTCCCCAAGGATGTCCATCTACTCATCTGTCAGGATAGAAAGATCCTAATTAGGAATCACAATGTCTTCCTCAAGGTCAACTTCATCAATAATTATTTCCTTTTCTTTACCCTTGACCTTTGGATTAGGTGAAGGAATGATTTCCTTACCTTTTCCATCCTCATCCTTATCCTCAGTGTTCAGTTGAAGTAGGTCATTAATTGTCACTGCACCAACTGCAAAATCAATACCAACTATTGAAATATTCATAGTGTCCTATTATCACTCGGTCTGGCTTGGCCTAGTAGTAGGTAGATCTTGATGCTTAGTTCCTACTAAACTTAATGTAGACTCTGTGGTCTTTTCCTTTCTTGGAGATAGGATAATCGGACTAGGTGATTGGGGTAGGGATACCATCACTGCCACTGCTATATGCTCTGCATCAGATTCCTCAGTGGTCTGTACCTCAGTTAGTTCTTCATCTTTAACTTGTACATAAGGGTCTATACTTGGTTCATCTATCTTATCATCTTTTGTGTCTTCCTTGTTATAAAAAATGGACTTCCACAACCTAGTTGCGGTTTGCACAACATCCTCTATTTTCTTGCCCAAAACTTGAAAGGTTCTAAATATTGGAGTATGTCTACTCTCATACTTAGACATAGCATATTTTACCTCCTTATTAATCAATGTAGGCATTACTTTCTTCAAGGTTTGTTTTTTGATGTCCCTTTCAATATGAACTGCATTATTCCAGTGAATGGTGATTGCCTTAAGAAGGTCTTCAGTCATTTGGTTTTTCAATTCAGATGGATCATACTTCTACTTTGATATCTTCTAAACTAATGCATCCTCAACCAATGTCTGCTCATCCTTGGTACTGTAAGCATACCTCAGTGATCTGAGACTTGACATACCACTACCTTCCTTATATTGTTCAACCTTTTTCTCAAAGGTAAGTGGTGGCTTCTTGAATGTAATTGCTTTTTCCTCTTCATCATCTTCTTTAGGTAATATCAGTTTTCTTCTTGATTTCCTGGGATTGTTTGTAGTGAAGGCAGCGAGACCTTTGTTTTTTTCTTGGGGGCTGGCCTCTTCTTCTTAGGAGGCTCTTCTTCTACCTCTTCCACTTCTTTCTCAGGTTCTTCTTCTTCCTTTATCTCATCCTCTTTTCCTTCAGTGATCGAAAGAGGAGAGTCTAATGACTGACTTGCCATATTTCTTTCCAAACTTCTCAATTCTTTTCCTTCATCTCTTCAAGATTTTTGGAATCTCGATTTCCAATGTTATTCTTCCCTTAGCTTCTTCATAAGTACCAAAATATGTTGTTTTAGGATCAACAAGCATATTAATAAGAGCCTCAATAATATCTCTGGTCTCATCAATGTTAACCTCATATTTAAGAGGTTTCACCCATGAAACCCTAGGTTTGACTTCTTGGATGTGCACTCTTTCACAGTCAACAAGGAAACATATATCATCCTTATAGTCTTATACCAATTGTTTTGGAATTCTGAATCTATTTTTCATTTTCTCTTTGAAACTATCAAAGTAAGCATCCATGATGCTTTCAAAATTATCTCCCAATTCTACTATAAACTCATTGATCTGATAAACTATAGGCCTATCCTTCTTCCATACAACTGTGCCTTTTGAAGGGAAAAACTTTTGAACATAAAAGAATAAGCAGACCAAGAGTCAACTGAACTTACATGGATTGGTCTTAAATGCCCGGATGCTCTCCATGTTTTTTCTCAGTTGGATGAGCTACAACTTAGCTAGGTCGAATGATAGATGGTTCTTCACCACTTTGTATGCCAAGTCCACAGCCTCACATGGAACACTGTTTGGTCGGCTAGAACTATATATCTTATGTGTGATCACATGAATTTTGAACTTTAGTCACATGTCAGTGACTCCATTCAACTTCATGCCTCTTCCATCCCACTCCGCAAGAGTCTTCTTAGCTAGATCATCTTGGGGTAGGGTTTTAGTCACCTTAGTTTTATCTAGCATTGGGTACCCTCTCACTCAGTGTACCATTATCTTGGTGATTTTCACAGGTTTATCCAACCATAAATTCATGGCGTGAATACGGCTCAGAATAAACCTTATCCACTTTATCTAAAAACTCTTCGGCATATGTAAGATATGGGTTAAACCCTTGACTTTGAGGTGCTTGTGTTCCAGCTTCAGGTTTCCGTCTACACAAAGTGCCTCATATGCTTGATTCAGTTCTAATGTGCCTAGCTGTTGAATGGTTCAATGATAGAAACTTTGAATGTCATGAATCAACAGTACCTTAGGAGGAATTTATTAATGGGCTCCCATTGGATCTATCTCCTTTGTGATCGCTGGATGAGGTTTGAACTTTGGCACTTCGCAGACCGCATTCTTCACTAACATCTTGGATCCCTTCTTGATCTTACTGCTAGATGAAGATTTCATAATGCTTGGAAGATTAATGAAACTTTGCTGCAACTAAAGCTTTCAAACACAAATTCACTCTAAAAATGCTAGAAGCTCTTAATCTCTCTGCAGACTATAAAATTTGGTAAACAATAACCTTTCAATTTCACCATTTATGAGAAATTTCACCTTTAGGTTTTAATTAAATACTCCATACATAGTAGCTTTCGTAGCTCGGTTGGTTCTTCCAGACTTACTCGGAAGTTTGGAAAAAACTAACTTCGCATCTTTGAAACCATATAACCCAACTTAACTCGGTTAAGCCTGAGTAGCTCAGTTGTAACTGAGATCCTGCCTTGGTTAGAACCATAATGTGTCCCAATGCATCAATATGCAGATTTGGACTTGCTAGTATATCTGGAACTGATGTATGATAGCTTTTATGCATAGTTCCAGTTATCTCCTTGCACTTTATTCAAAAATAGTGGTTCCACCCAACTCACCATTTTTGGTGTCATTTGTTCCTTCATTGTTTTGGTTTGAATTATCTGGAGACTTCCTTACCCATTGCTGACTCATCTGATTTTTTATTTCAGAAACTTTTTCTTTGCCTTTCTCAAAACTAGTATCCACTTTTTCTCTATTCATACAGTTCTTTCTTAGATGACCAAGTTGTCTAAACACATAACATCTCTTAGTAGGATTCCTTTTTCTGAGGTGAGTCTTTACACAATTTGCACCAATGTGCCCATACTCACCACAATGAAAACATCTATTCTATGTGTTTTAATCCCAACCAAAAATTTCCTTAGCTAATTATTTAGCAGGGTTCCATTTCTTATTTTTGCACTCCGAAGACTTATGACCTTGTTTGTTACAATTGAAACATTTTCCTTCAAACTTAGGTTTCTCAGTGCATTCACTTTCTCTATGTCCATGTTTGTTGCACCTGTAGCACTTACCATTAAACTTTGAATTCCTATTGCTCCAAAACTTATTTGATGTATGTCCTAACTTACCACAATGATTACATGTAGGTTTCTTGTTCTTTTGAGCTCCTTCATGTGAGGATTCACCTTGTTCAGTATAACCTAATCCAGTCTTTCCATGATGTCTAAATTGATTTTTCTATGTCAACTGATTCATGCTTTCTTGTGAATTCATCATCCTCTCATTAGTTTTATTTTCAGTATTGAGATTATTTTGCAGTCTTTAAATTTCAATCCTCAGATTGATAACTTCTTGATTTGCACTATTGAGTTGATTTATCATATCTACTTGCTGAAGTGACAAATCATGGGTTTCATTTTATTTTTACTCTAATCTTGTACTTAGAAATCTCTTATCTTCTTGTGTCATTTCTCTGTCATTTTCTTCTTGGTTCTTTTGTTCCATGACTTCACATATTCTGACTAAATGAATTTCTTGTTCTCTTTTCAACTTTCTGACTTCTTCATGTAAAGTGAGATTATTTGCAAGTAGGTCTTCAATGGCTGCATCAACTTCTTCAAAAATTCTTTCTTTGCACAAATCTTCAATTATTTCTTCTATGTAACCTTTGTCATTTATTTCCATTGCTAATTCTTTTCTTCTTTTCAGGGAATGAGAGAGTTTCTCCTTGAGTTTTCTGATATGATCCATGGCCACTTGTAGATCTATCTTTTCATTTTCAATGGCTTTCTCTAGTTTGTATATTTCTATTGCCTCTGATCTTTTCTCAAGCTGTTAAACTTCTTATAAGAGAACATTTTCTTTGATACCAATTGTTAAAAATATATTGTAGTCTAGGTGATTGAGAGGGGGGGTGAATCAGGAACCAATAAAACTTCTTTACTTTTATCCTTTATTAGATTGTCTAATCTAATTGCATGCATGGAATAGAAAAAAAATTCATAACACTTGACACAAGATATGGTGACCCAGAAACATTCCAAATAGAAATTAAAACTGGGGTGGGGATGATACCCACAAGCTTTAGAACTATAGTAATAAATTTGGTCGATTAAGGCTTACAATTAACCACTTCTGATGGTCTTCCCTATTAGGAAAAATAAGGATTGTTAGGTCCACCTTGTGAAAGGATTTATACAATATGTAGTTAAGTATGCACTCTGCTAGGAGATTTTTGAAGGACTGTTAGGTCCACCCAGTTAAAGGATTTTGACTGATATGCCTATTAGGATGAATCAGTGAATGATCTAATATGCAACTCTGATTTGATGAATAAGATCCTTTGATGTAATACTAATCACCTGAATGTGATAGACAAGTCTCTTTTGTTCCTGTATACTATTGTAGCCTTCTAATAAATCTGCCTCTTCATATTCGCATCCATACATGTATTCAATGTTGTTGTAATGATTGATATCTTGTATATTTGGATAAACAAAGTGTCTTACATATATACCTATCCAAATCAATTACCTTCATAAGACAGCTACAATCATATTAAATAGTATCAAACAATATTTACTAAGTCAGGCCAATGTTGATACTTGGGTCCAGTAATCCACTCAGGTGATATACTAACACTCGGGTGACACAGTGAACTTGGAAACTCTGGCACTCAGTTGACACTGGGTGCTCAGTCCACATTGATCACTCGGAGATGGTATGCAACTCGGGTAACACTGGTGACTCGGCAGACACTGCTTGGAACTAACTCCTCGGTCGACACTACAACTACTTAGCTCGGTCAAAACTTTAAGATGTTGGCTCAGTTAATACTATAATCATATGAATGAAGTGTTTTCGCACTAATTGACAATATGTCTTTCCATAAGGTCTACATGAACATGTGATACATTTTCTTCTAGCAACATGGTTCTTGCAGCATCAAATATTGTTATGTTTTCACTCTGCTATCTCATTTTGTTGTGGTGTCCTAGGAGAAGATGTTTGTCTGTATATTCCATGCTCTTCATAGTATGTATTGAACAAGTCTAAAGTAAACTCTCCACCTCTATCTGATCTTAAACATTTTATCTTTAAACCTAATTCATTCTAAACTTTTTCTTTGAATATCTTGAATTTGTCAAAAGCCTTAGATTTCTCTCTCAGATAACCCACATCATCCTAGAAAAGTCATCAACAAAAATTATAAAATACCTTTCACCATAGTAAGATCTTGTTCTTCTAGGACCACACAGATTTGTATGCACCAGATGCAATTTCCCTTTTGTTGAGTAATATTTTCTTTTAAAACTCCTGCTAGTTTGTTTCCCCATTACACATTCTCTACACAGGGAGTTAGATGGATTCAAAATCTTTGGTAGGTCTCTAACAACATTAGTCATGCCTTCCTTCACAATATTATCAAAATTTACATGACAAAATCTTCTATGCCATAACCAACTTTCATCAACCTTTGCAACAAAACAAGAAGCCTAAGATGTATTCAATTCAAATACATTACCTCTTGACTTTGTACCAGATGTGATCAATTCTCCTGACTTACTTCTGATAGAACATTTCCCATCAATGAATTTCAATTGATAACCTTTGTCCACCATCTTTCCAACACTCAACAAATTATGTGTAAGTCCATCAACAAGTAACACATCATTAGTATTAGTCTTTCCATCCAAAAAAATAGATCCAACTCTAATGATAAGCTTAGGAGTGTTGTCACCTCAGCAAATCTCACAACACCACCATCCTATTTGGTTAGCTTAACAAATTTATTTCTATCTCCAGTCATATGGTCTGAACAACCACTATCTATGACCCATTGAAATTTATTTTCAACATGTGATACTAGGGCTCTCTCTCATGAATAGGTTTTTCATCCTTGAGAGAAATACATCCAATCTCATCATAATCAATAGCATATTTACCAAGCTCTTCTCCCAAGTCACTTCTACTGGTGCTCGAGGTCCCTGATTAAGTATTTTTATTTTTATGCACAATCACCTTAACTGGTATCTCAACTTTAGGTAATGAATCTCCCAGCTTTAAAGCCACAAAATTAGTTCGTTTTGCAAACAACATCTCTCTATTTAAGTTCATCATCAAAGATATGATCTCCTCTATAGCTTGCACTTTAGTTTTGTAAACAGGTGTCAAATATCTATGAATCTTTGCAATCAGTTCATCTTCAGTGTATGTGTCTCCAGAGTTTCTAATGCCAATAACAACCTCTATTACTCTTTGTACATATGCTCTAATGTTCTCATCATCTTTCATTTTCAGATTTTTCATCCTTGTCTTCTAGTTCTTCAACTTTTCCTACTTAGTGAACTTATCTCCTTCATATAGTGCTTCCAATCTTGACCAAATTTTATGTGCAGAATCCAAGTCCTTAACCTCTGTTAATTCACCTTTAGAGAGTGCACTAATCAGTGCTTCTCTTGTAGCTATGTTATAAGAAAACAACTTATTTTCATCATTAGTAGCTTTATCCATTTCATCTTCAATCTTGACCATCTCATCCTTCTTTATAATCATCCAATAATCAATTCCCAAACACAACAAATGGGTTCTCATTTTTTTCTTCCAACTGTCAAAGTTTTTAGGATCAAACTTCAGACTATCCTTCCTATAGTATGCCATTTTCAGGATCACCTCAAGCTTTTAAGCTTTCTCTCTTAGCACTAGATGCTCTGATACCAATTGTTAGGAATAATAGTCCATCAACACAACTAAGAGGGGGTTGAAGCAGTTGTAAGAAAAATTATTAAACATTAACCATTATAAACCAAAACTTTAATCCAAATGATAATAGAGTAAATGCAACACCATAACACAATCCTTTGTTGTCAAGGAAACCCTGTTAAAGGTAAAACCTCGGTGGGAATTAGCACCCAAAAATAGTGTACTAAGAGTATAGTATCCCTGCTAAAAGATTCAACCTTGCTAGGAGCTTATTCATGCATTACAGTACATAGTCCATGTTAAAGGACAAATCTTGTTAGGACTCAAGAGTAACAGTAGGCTCTAGGCACACTACCTAAAGAAGGTTAAATCCACCTTCAGGACTTACTATCCAAAATACATGTGTATATAAGATATACAATCCAACGAGCTATCTGATAGAAAATGTCCTTGCTTGATTAGTTCCAATGAAGTCTCTTAATCACATCATCTTCTCTACATTCAATATACTTTGCACAAACAAGTTTGCAGCTTCCACTCTTCACCATTACACCACTCTCATAAAATAAAACAACTTTCTTTTATACAAATTTATAACAAGCAATTAGGTCATCCAGTTAAGACTTCCCCAATGCACAAATAGTTACTTAACCCCTTGCTAAGATACACATGGTACCTATAACAATTAAAAATCAATTACAATTCATTAAAAATAATCCAAGATCCATAATCCATGCACGCACTCCATAATACACGCTTCATCTCTGAAGTTGACCCCAAATAGGTCTCCTTCAGAACACACACCATAGCTAATGTAACCAAGAGTCTAGTGACCCAATAATCACAAAAAACATTCCTCAACATGTCTTTTTCCATTCCCCAAGCTTGTATATCATGAATCCATATTGCACATAAGTTATCCTCAAAACCCAGAGACTAACTATGTCAAATATCACTTTCACAGTCCAATACCCAGTCTTCACTAAAACAATTGTAACTCACTTAGTCTGATATATTAAGCTAGGAAACCTTAGACATAAGATCACAACACATCTCTGTACACATCACCATCTTCACTCATTCTGACTCAATAGCATGTTACTCGTATACTTCTGTCAGTCAACTAAGCAACAATAATAACCAGTATGTTCTACCTCCGTAGAAACATATGTTGACATCAGTGAAAAAATTGAATGCCAAGAAAAACATCATAAACCAATTCCAACATGAAGAACCATAGATGATGGAATAATGATAATATATGACACACATACCATTAGATAAATTTTGCTGAGAAAGTTTTAATAATGGTGCATGCATGTTTCCTTCAAAAAAATCATGGAAACCCTCTAAAACAATGATGTCCTCTCATCAAAATAGTTAAACTTTAATAAACCAGAGACAAAACCCTAATTAACAGTGAATCTTATCAAGAAAATGGGAAAAATCTTTCTATCATGCATAAAACAACTCAGGAAAACCTCAATGCACTAGTGAATGTGAGTTAACTTTAAATCCTTACCTCATTTGATTGTAAACTCACATTTCTCACCATTAAATTTGACTTTTCTTTAAATTACTTCCTATTGACTCCTTGTGAACTTCTACCCTTCAACAAGATTGATATATTTTACCTTTAAAACTACTTTCTCCATGTATCTTGATGTCTCCCTTGAATGATCTCACTATTTTTCTTTCACTATTTGTTGTGTAATGCATGAAGCTTTGTTTTTTTTTGATAAAAATGGAAGAGCCATTATATTTTATTAATATATAGCTGCTTTGAGGGGCTCTGGGGGGAAATAATCAGGAAGAAAACCCCCCATCTTAGCCGAGAATTACAAAAAATACACTTTACAAGATACAACCAGACCAAAGTCCCTAGCCAAGAAGGCATCAGCAACCCCAAAAGGTATGCAAGATTACAGCATATCAAACTTATGCATGCCCAAAAAACCCCATAAGAATGGATATATGCCCGCAGAATCATTGGAAGAAAGGACGTGAGCTCCAAAATTTGAAAGATGCCAAACCACAGAGGTTACCATGGTTTAATCTTTCCACCATGATCGTAGGGGCATCAATAGCCTGGGATGAAAGCCCCCAAAGAGCTTGTTGTTCCCTCAGAGGATTCTGCCCGTGGAGAAGATGAAGACCTCATGAGGCCATCAACTCTGATGAATTGGACTACGATGAATAGACTTTCATATAGAGAGTGCGCCTCCACAACCACCGAGTCTAGTAGGATGCCAGTCAACTTTTCCATCTCCCTTCTAAAAAACCCATGTTCCCTCCTTTCTAGCCCGAGCTTGAAAAAAATCAACATTTGAACATTTTCCATTTTACTATCTAGAAGGGTCGGGGAGAACAAGCCACCAACCCAAGATGACAATGAGCTCAAGTGGTAACCCTGTAGTGCCTTGTGTACATCCTTAGAGGAGGCAAAATCCTCCTTAATCAGTTTTCTCACCAAGCCCATGAGAGGAATGTAATCCTGCAACATATCAAAAGCATTAGAAAGAAATATGGAGACCACCTATGAGTGGAATAAACATCTTGGCACCGACGGAAGTAGAATAGAGTCACCAATTACATGGTGGACAACATCCTCAATTTCACTTGGCAAAGGGTGGAAAGCCACCCACATGTGACGTCTAAGAAAATAACCTGCAATTAAGCATTCCCAATCTTTGGCCCCCAGCTTAATTCTCAGGTTGAATTCTCTGTATTCCATGGCGCTCTCAACCGAAGACCAAAATACTAGTTACTTGGTGAGAGGAGATAAAAAACATGCATGGAGCTAGAGATGGAGTCCACTACAAAGCGCTAGATAATTTAAACTTGAGGAGGCCCCATAATTAATATGAAAGTACATGAATTCATTCCACCCTGAGCTACTTCACAAGTAGGGAGAGAATGCGAACATCAATTTAGAGAATGAGAATTGATGTGAACTGACTTGGAGAGCCAGGAAGGCATCATCAATAGTACACATGTGATAAGAAGAGAGGTATGGCCCCAAAAATGAAGCATGAAAATGGGGGAAAAACCAAAATTAAGGATCTTGAGGGGCCGCCAAATTATAGCTCCTCATAAAATTTTTTGTGAGAAGGATGCCACTTGAAATCTTAGGAAGGAAAATGGCCAAGTACTATACCAAATTTGCAATTTGAAGACTCCACGGGAGAAGAGTCGTATGTAGTAATTCCATCACCATGTGTGAGAACTGAAGCCCGTGACGTATGTATACTAAAAAATTGTTGATAAGAATCAGAAGTGACAAAGAGAACCCACGGGGCACAAGTGGGGGCTACATGCAGAGTTTAAAATTGTCTTTTCAACACATGGAAACTACCCCTGCCATGTCATGGGGAGATAATCATTCAGCCAGCTTACCTATGAGAGGATAATATCTCCCTCGAAACCCAATAAGGGCCCATTTCCACTGTTAATTGGTGGGCAAGTGAATCTCCATCACAAATAGTTGATCCACTTGCCAATTCCACTCCTCTATTGGCCAACCAATCAGCTAACCCATTCGCTTCTCTGAAACAGTGGGAGATTTTAAACTCTTCAAATCAGTCTAGTAATTGCCATGTTTGGTTGAGGATATAAAGGATCTCCCAACTAGCAGAACATCTAGTCATAAGAGCCAAGGTGATAAGTTGGGAATCCCCTTCAATTTGGAGTTTGCTAATGCCACAGGATTGTGCCAGGGAAATTCCTAGATGTAAAGCCTTGGCCTCAGCAATTTTGTTTGAACTCACCAGAGCCTTAGAGAAGGTTGCTTTGATTATCACTAAATTTGAATCCCTCAGAACACACCTGATCCCTGATATCCCTGGGTTACCTTTTGAGGCCCCATCGAAATTGAGTTTTATTGGAGGCCCATCTAGGGGCTCCCACTTAACATCCTTTCTACGCTCTTTTTTGGAATGATTTCCAACCAGAGCACCCTTAAAAGGAATCGCAATAAGGGACCAAGAGTTTATAATCTTTGAGTCCTGAGATGAGAACAGAGAGGATAAATATTTAGATTGCAAAGTGTGAGCATTTACCATTTCGGAAACTAATTTTTTGACCACTTCGCATACTTGAAACACCGAAGAAGCTTGTTTTCTGAAAATTCTTTTGTTTCTCTTCCACCATAAACACCAGGTCACTATTGCCGGGATGACTCTCCAAATTTCTACAAAGAATGAGCCTTGGTGAAGCAGTGGCAATTGCTAGAGGAGGCCAATCAGGGCCTCCAAAAGAGGACCATACCAACCCAGCTTCCCAAGAACCCAGTACCACATATCTTGGGCAAAGGAGAAAGAGACTAGAAGATTATTAGAATCTTCCAGATGAAGACTAGACAGGACACAAGGAAATTTTTTAGCTATGCCCAGTCTGTGTAGGTGATCACTAGTAAGGATCCTCTGAAGGATTTCCAACCAAAGGAAGGATCCATATTTCAGGAGGATAGTTGGGTGCCAGCAAAAGTGGAATAATTGCTTATTAACGAGGCGGCTGGGAGTAATCAAAGGTAGGTAGCCTTATTTCACTAAGTATTTCCCATCAAAGGAAGCAGCCCAAATCAACCTATCCCCAACTCCCATGAGGTGGAGGTGTCTTTGTTCCAAGATGTGAGCTAGCAAGTCTATCTGGTCCTGTGGAAGATCTAGGTGAGAAAAGTCCTTCCAAACCAACTTAGAACCATTTTTTGTTTGATTCCTGGTAATATAATCTTGCACTTTATCTCCCAAAAGGGTTTGGATCATTACCCTAGTTGATGGGAGAAGCCCTTGGAAGGAAGAGACGGGAGGTAGGCCGTTCTAAGAGTCATCCCAAAAGTTGTCCATGTCTCCCAAATTAATAACCAAAGACAAGTGGGGGAGGATCACCTGTCAGCATTTGATGAGAAAGCTCCACATTTTGGAGCCCCTTGGAGGATCCATGATTGTGAATATTCTAGCTGGATCATCACAGTCCAGATATTTTAACCTGATTATTTTAGCCCAAAGAGAACCTGGGCACTCATATAGTTTCTAGGATAATTTATCCCCAAGGCTAATGTTCCTCTCGTATAGATTATGTAGACCCACCCCCCCACCCCCTGCAATCATTAGAGAGACAAATTTTGTCCCATGCAACCAAAGGGATCTTTGCTGCACCATCCATGTTACCTTTCCAGATGAAGTTTTTCAAGAATCTACAAATCTTGTCCAAGACTAACTTAGGTGCCAAAAGAACTAACATGATGTAATTGGGAATGGAAGAGAGAACTGATTTGACAAGGAGAATCCTCCCAGATAGGGAGATCCATCTATCCTTCCATGAGAAAATCCTATCCCTGATGGACTGGAAAAATTTGTCCCAAAAAGAGGCTTTGTGTGAGCCCTGAAAGAGGGGGATACTGAGGTATGTACTAGGGGCTTCAGCTATCAAAAAGCCAAGAAGTGATTGGATGGCTGATTGAGATGATCTGGGCATATTGAAAAAGAAGATCTTGGATTTGGAGTTATTTAGTTTCTAGCCCAAGAGATGGCAGTATTCTTCCAGAGTATCCCTAATCACTCTAGCTTCACAAAGTATCCTTGCGCCATATAACAAGGAGTCATCCACGAAAAGAGTATGTGTAACAGCAAGTTGGGAATGATGGAGAGGAACACCTATCCAGATGCTCTGGGAATTCTTATAAGAGATTAATCTACTGAGACCCTCTCCCAAGATGATGAAAAGAAAAGGTGAAAGTGAATCTCCATGTCTGACCCCCTGAGAAGAGGAGAAAAAGCCACATGGGGAACCGTTAATGAGAACTAAAAACTTATCCCCTTTGACACGTGCTAGGATCCATTTAATCCACTTACTAGCAAAGCACATCTTAATCATGAAGATTTGTTGTTCATGCTATGTTACTTATGTTTCTTTTCTAAACACAGGCATGAAGACCATTAAGTGTGAAATTTCTCCATGAAACATGTTGTTCTTGTTGATCTCTAAGTTTTTGTTGATCATTAGTGTCCCACACTTAGTCATTTATCTAGGCAGTTTTAGCCGGTCATCACTATGGCTGAGCTATCTGGTTTAGGCCAAGCTATCTAGCACAGTCAATGTTGAGCAGATAATAGTTTCCAAGTCACATGGCTGCCAAGTTCAGTCCATGTCAAGCGCCAGAGTCTTTTTGTGCCGATCAAGACAGTTTTTTATGTATGTCAGGAATGACACCAATTTTGAGGTAAACTATTTTGGGCCGACTTACTTAAGCATTTAATATTTTCAACTGGATAATTATGCATTTAATTATTTGATCCCACTATGTAGCATGGAGCCAATCAGAAAATTAGATTGTCCAAGAAGCATAAGCATTTGATCATGATCGTTGATCTAGATCTAATTGCCAGATCCGTAAAGTATATTAAGATTACTTCTTACCCTAATTGGTATGTACTATAATAGAATGTGTATGTGTACAAGAGATATGTGCAAAGGGTTGTTTTGAGAGAGGAAGCATAGATCTAGCAGAGTTAAAGTGTAGTGAGTAGCAGAGTAAAGATATATCAGATTATTAGATCAGAGAAGGTATTGAAAATAGGAGATCCGTTATCAGCATCAGAGTGCATATTGAAGGATCAGATCTTGAGACATTCTAACAAGTGTATCAGGTGAAATATCTTAACAGAGTGGTTCTAACAAACCTTTCTAAATCTCTTAGCCGAGTGCTTACTTTGTTGTAAGTTTAAATCCTTTTACAAGGTAGATTGTAATGATCTGTAGCTCTTAACCAGGTAGATTAAAAATTGTGATCAAATTTTTTAGCCATAACATGCACACTTTATTGCTGCAGTAGTGAATATTTTTGTGGGTGTCATCCCCACCCTAGTTTTACCTTATTGGGTTCCTATGTTACCAAATTTTGTGTCTTGAGTTATTTATTTATTGTCATGGATGCTACTAGATGATAGATAAATTAAATTTATGCATGATTGTGGATCAATTGGTTTTGTGATAAAAAGTTTAAGATCTGATTCACCCCCCCCCCTCTCAGTATCTTGCTTTCCCATATTATATTTCCAACAGTTCTTACCCCTAATCTATTGTTCTCGCATGGAATCTTCTCTTTCTATGCACATCTACTACTCTTGGTGGTCATTGAAGGTTCGAAGTGTGACCTTAGGGCTTGGAGATAGAACATTGATAAAATGAAAACTTAAAAGTTTCCCTCCAAATAAAAAATTTGTGACTTTTCCTTTACATAATATTTTATAAATTTCAATCACAATGGATATCATTTTTTAGTATTTATACCTAAATTTTATTAAATCTAAGTAAATTAAGAGATCAAATTTTAGAATATCTAACATTTATATAGGGGAAAAATACTAAATTTTCTCTATGAAAAAAATTTCATAAAATATTTTATGATATCCAATGACAAAGTATTATTTGAACCTTACTCTAAACTCATTACCAAGACAATGGAAAAATCATCCCGATGATGCTTCCACCGCTTTCTTTGTTTCTTCATGTCTTCACCTTGTCTAATTGGTATTCTACATATCAAGAGCATAAATTTGAAGTCTATAGATCGCATATAATAATATATTGCCTTGTATTATTAGGAGAAAAATAATATTTATATATTTTTATGATTTCAATATCTTTTACTCATATTTAAGTATATCTCTTATTATGCATGATGATAAATAAGTTAAGAGTTATTTGTTATTTTGGTAGACTATTGAATATGTCAAAATTGAATAGATGACTTGTACTCCAAATGCTTAAGATATTTTTGTGAAGTGATGCTTTGTGTTCTACTGACCAGATTTGGTTGCATAAAATGTACAACCTTAAAAATCTAACTCAATTTTCTTAAAAGAAAAATAGTCAAACCTCAAGATCCTTAGTTTTGAAAAAAAATGAAATACAATAAAATATCATCTCAACTTGAATTTAGTTGACTTTCTAATAGAAAAACTTAATCATGTTGCAAGAAACTACTTGAAGGAAATATCAAACCTGTGATATGCTAACACCTAAAGTGGATCAATGAAATTGTTCGCTTTAATGGATAACTCTGAAGGACAACAAACATCATTGAAATCGTCATAAGTCCCTATTACTATATGAACATAGAATACAACCTATTATATTTTTATGACACATTATCATGACCAAAACAAAATAGCATTAGTGCATTAATTAAATATAATATGAAATTAATTATACTTAAAATATAATATTGCAACTAAAGTTAAGTTATTAAGATTAGTTTGGTAAAGTACAATTTTGTAAAAATGTGTTATTCAAATTAAAACAATTTATTTTTCATATTGTAATTTATGAATGTAATTCAATGTTTTGAAAGGAATTATAGTATCTCATCAATCAGGGCAAGCTTTCTAATGATTTAAGCTCGAATTCTGGTTCTATTTTGTAACTTTATTTTATGAAGTTGTCAATTTCTTGTTTGACCTCTCATCATACCATTAATCATGGAGACAACAATTCCTTGTTTGAATGTTTTTAGTCCTTTATAGTGTTAGCCTATTGGCGAACAAGCATTACTGGTCATGAAATGGAACTTCTAAGTATATAATTCTATGATATTATCAAATGTTATTATAAAGGAGTAATAATTATCATTCATTAATTTAGTCATTTTTGTTTGGTTGACTAATTATTTAGTCATTTATATGGTCATTTATTTAGTCATTTTTGTTTTGGTGAGCCTGTCGGGTTTGAAATCTTCTGTTAGTGTGCTGGCGTCTGGGCTTGGTGCAGTTGCTACAGTGTTGATCAGTGGGGGATCTGTGCATCCTGGGGTGTTGTCGCAGTCCTCTGCTATGATGGGGATTAGTGGGTCAGATGGCTCTATTTCTTATTCAAACATGGCTACATTTGAAGCATATATTAATGGAGCTTTTTCCTCAGTTCGGGGGAGTGGGGCCCTCCATTACTACTCTCCTTCTATGAAGCATGTCTCTATAAGTGCTCCAATTGTGGTAAATTTGGAATCTGATATAGTTGATGAGATCTTTAAAAATGCAGATGATTTTTCCTCTAATGCTACTATCTGTAAATTTAGGGGGTTTTGGCCCTCTCTATCAAACCTACATGCTTGGATTTCCGAACATTGAGAACCCATTTTATCGAATACCGTTCAGATATACCCTATGGAAAAGGGTTTTTTTATTGCAAAGTTTGAAAATTCTGAAGATAGGAAAACTATTTTGTGTGATAATTGTTTCACTTGGGAGGAGTGTTTCCCACTGATGGCTAAACATTAGTATCAGTACTTTGATCCTCTTATTGAGACCTTTAATAAAATACCCTTATGGGTGAGGCTCCAGAATCTTCCCCTTCATCTTTGGCTGGATTCTATTCTGGAATCTATGGGGGAGGCTATTGCAGATTTCTAGATGGTTGATCCAGTTTCCTCTTACATTTTTCATCTAAAGTATGCTCGTATCCTAGTGGAGGTTGATGTTTCTAAGGGTCTCCTTGAGAAGATTACTCTGGCTTCCCCTAAGGGCTCTTGGATCCAGAATCTAGATTATGAGGGAATCTCGTTCAGATGTAGGAAATGCCACAAGAATGGTCATATTGTTTCTCTTTGTTTATCTGATAAGGTTAAATCAAAGAAATTGTCTTCTTGGTGGTTGGGGGCTTCTGACCACCATTATATGGTTTGTAAATCTAAGGATGGGGTTTGGTTGTTATCTCCTCTCAGGATAATCATGCTAAGGATGGTGCTACTGATGTTATTTTAGATGATGCATTGGTTCAGACTATTGATGATATCCTCTTAGGTGTTTTTGCTGCTCCTGACCGGACTGTTGATGTTGTCTCTAGATCAGCTATCCTACCTGCTGGTGCTGCGGGTTCTGATGTCCCTATTTTTCTAGGGGAGAAATGGGGATTGGTGGTGATGTTTTCCCTGTCCCAACTGTGGATGTTGGTGTGACCAGCCTTATTTCTCAAGTTTTTGTGGGTTCTGTTGTTAATTCTTTAGCTTGAAAGAATGTTGTTGAGAAGGTGGAGGATGGATGGACAATAGTTAAAGGAAAGAAATTAAATTCTTCCAAGCCTTCTTTTGATATGAATTTACATTCACATAAGGATGGGCTTAAATGTAAATCTTGACATCCCTTTTTTGTTGTTAGTTGGTTTGGTTTCTGATCCACTTGGTGGGGACTATTATTAGTTCTCTTTGACTTGCTTGGTGGTGCTTCACAGTATTATTTTTCCTCTCAATGCTCTATCTTTCACTATTTTTTGTTGTAAAAGGTTTCGGGTCCTTTCAAAACCTGTTTTTACTTAATCATGACTAATTGTTTAGTCATTTTTATTTGTCTCACCTTGTGATTTTACCTGATGACCAAATTAGTCATTTATACTTGTGAATTGCAAAAAATAGTATAATTTGATCAGTTTTAGTCATGTGACTAAAAATTTTAGTCATGTGACTAAAAGTTTTAGTCACATAGTGACATATTTGCCAAAATGTACTAGTGTTCATTCCCCATGAAACGTTGAATCTGACTTTGTTCTTTTGTAACAAGCTATAGGTTGGTGTCAGCTATGAGGAGCCTGTAAATATTCTCTTTTGGTTTTGTTTTGTTTTGAATATTGTATTTGACTTTGAGGATTCATGAGAGAATTTTAGAAGAATTGTATACTAAAGGTTGTGATTTTGAATATCATTTTATTGTTATTATTCTAATAAGAGAAATCCTAGGGTAGAGACCACCACAGTCTAGATGCAATTTTATGGTTGGGACGTGTTTTTTCTTTTAGAATATTTTATGGTTTCAAATCTCTTGATTTTAATTCAATAACCATTCTCTCAAAATTTAGAATTTTAGATGATTGATTACTTTTAATTTTTAAATCACCATTGTCAATGAGTGTTACTATTTGGGCTTGGATGTCGGGTCTAAGTGGCATCTTTTTGGCAATTTGCGATTAGCTTTTTCAGATGGAGTAGGGAACACCCTAAGAGTTGTGGATTGTAAAACTGTAGACCCCTAGTGGCACCCACATTTCATCTAGGAGTTGCACCTCAATTCCACCTCCACACAAAATGGATCCCTCTTGAACAATATTTCCAACATTCCTCTTGCAAGGGCCATTGTGGTTGGTTTTCTCATGCTCTAATTGATTTTTTTTGTCACATTTTATTACATAGGTTCAAATTTTATTTCAATTTTGGGAGGTTTGTTTTTCCTTTTGTATTTTTTCAGAATAAAGTTCACCATTTTTTTTAGGGTTTTTTATTCTTTCTACATAAATTGACTGTTATTTCTTCTGAGATCATCTCCATTAATAAAATGTTGTCATATTTTTATTGATTTGGAACTTAATCTAAGATAATTGTATGCAATGTTACACCCATAATTTATTGCACAAGGCTCACACAGAATTGACTGTCTAATATGTTAGCACTATTCAAAAAATTTCATGGTTCTGAGGTTTTATTTCTAATTTCTGCAAATTATTTAGGTCTCTAGCCTAAAGCCCTAAGTCATTCATGAAAATATTACTAAAACCCTAAACTTTCTTGGCGGATTCTATTTTGAAATTACTTTTTGTAACTTAAGTTTCTTACATCATTTCTTCTAAGTTGTTTTCGAGCGGGGCCATCTAATCACCTAAAACCCTTAGGTTTCATGTTTCCTAAGTTGGACAGGGTTCACTTTAATATTTCCTTATTTCCTAAGTCTTCATCCATGAAAAACTTTACCCTTTATATCTGTCGTGCAACTCAATTTTGATCTAACGGTCGGCTTAATGACTTAAAGAAAAGATGAATTCCATCTATCCTTCAAGTCATTAAACTTGAATGATACATGGCACATGGTAGGCCCAGCACAGTGGTAAAAAGGAGATTAAAAGGCAAGCACTTGAAGAAGATCTGACGGTCGACTTAAATACTTAAAGAGAAAGATGGAGATCTTTATTCATCAAGCCATCAAGCCTAAGCCACATCTGGCAGTTGTGATGTCATGGTCCTGGGGTCGCTGAGGTAGTTAAAAGGGTGTTAATTTCAAGATTATATAATGGTCAGCTTAATGACTTAAATCCAAGATGATCGAGATCTATCAATCAAGGCATTATGCCTATCCACCACATGTCACAGGTGGGTCTGGCTCAGCGACAAGTTATTTAAGGTAAAAGGCTATCAATTTAGATTTGATCCAATGGACAACGTAATTCCTCAGCTGAAAGATGATCGAGATCTATTCATCAAGGCATTACGCCTTAATGCCATGTGTCTTTGGCAGGTCCGGATGAAGTCAGGAAGGAAAAAATAAAGGGTGGATAAGTTAGAAAAGATCGTGCGGTAGGCGTGAAGGATTAATGTAAAGTTTCTCAAGATCTAGTCTTTAAGGTATTACGCCAAGCTGTGACCTGTCCAAGGAGGTCATTGGAGAGCCTAGGTAACCTGAAAAGAGATCTACGGCCAAGTTTTAAAGGGGAGTAAAATCTTGATCTTGATCATTGATATCAAAGCCTGCACTTCCTGTGACCCTTTAACCACTTTTAAAAAATTTTAAATCTTTGTTCGAGAGTTTTTAAGTTGTGGATCATGTCTTATTACAGAGCATTAATTAACAGAATTTGATCTTTGTGATTTTTCTTGTACACCTGTTGGATGCTGAGAGATTGGAAATTGGGCAGCCTTGAATGCACTTGAATGGAGAATGTTATTTTAGGGCCCTAGATAGTTTATTAATCAATTTTTATTCTTGTCTTTGTTCTTTCCCATTAATAACTAGTCTTTTCCAGAATTGTAGAGGCCGAGATTAGATTTTATTCTTGAAAATGTTGAGCTTTTGATACTTTGTAGATTTGAAGAGCCAATGTTTTATCAGGTTATTAAATATAGAAAAGACATGCCATTCTTATTCCTTAAGCAGGGTTTTTTCTCCAAGGATGGATGGTGGCTGAATTAAATTAGATTACACAGGAAGAATTTAATATTGAGTCTAACTTGTTGCTGACAGAATTGTTTATTATTGAAATACATTTTTTATTCTTGTCAAGTATTAGCTTGTTTTAAGCCCTAACCCTAAATGATCTGAATCTTGTTGCAGTCCTTGGCTTATAAAAGGGCTTCCAATATTATTTAGTGGTAGATGGAAATTTTGGGAAGTAATACAGGCATTAAGCTATTTATTGTTTCCAATTGAGTATAGAAAATGTATATCTAGATATTATTATCATAAGAATAAGAAAGTCACAGACTTTTTGCATTTATTGAAGTGGCATATGTTTTGAAGCATTTTGGAATTGAAATTGGACTCTTTGTACTTAATACAGTATTTTTGATTCAAGTCTCTCCTTTTTGCTTTCCTCTTGAGTTTTGAATCTTCTAGTTCACTGCATAGAATTTATTTATGTATATATTTTAGTCCATAGTTTTGAGCAAGGATCAAATTAAAATCTACTTTGGATAAGACATAGACTCTTTTGGTATTGTCTATATAAGGATTAATAAGAAATGTTTGAACTGGAGTTATCTCTATTTATGGTTTTGAAGTCCTTGACAATAGTTAGTTTCTTTGTCCTATATTTGAACTAGAATCATTTCCCAATGGATAAATAATTTGTCATTAATCAGTATTTTCTATTTTGATACATATCTGAATACATTTGGCTATATTCTTCCCTATCAAAAACATTAAAACCATTCTAGTCCTTTTAAGTTTTGCAATTTTTGGTTGTAGTCCTGCATGGTAGAGAAGATTCACTGAGTGAGTGGTTATCATTTCATACTTTATTTCCATTATTCTTTTGTAATCTTCCAGAGTTATAGTGAGTTGTAAAAGTTAAATCTTTGTCTGGATTAGGTGCACCCTTCCTTGGTTTTGCAGAGCCAAAAGAGTAGAGGACAGTCTTGTCCTACAGTTGGTCCAGTTACCTTGCAGAGCTCTCATACTTGGAATTAACCATTCCTAATATTAGTCTCAAGGTATATTGGTTGCTTCTATAGCATAACTATTTTAAACACCAACAAAATGGTGAATCTGCTGGGGAGTTGAATTTTAAAAGAATAGAGTTAGTCTTGCTTATCCATATTGCAGTATTCATATTAGGTTGTGTTGTATTTTCCCAACTTATTTTGGGTGGCGACTCGAAGAAGTCTTTGCAATCAATGTTGGGTAATATTTTTTTTTTTATACATATTTCCTCAATATGAATACCAGATCTAGAGTAAGAGAGTATCCTGAAGTTAAGTTGGAAGGTGGAATTTTAGCCACTTCTAGGGCTGGTCAGCCTAGGAGAAGAAAGAAGAACAAAGACAATCCATCCCTAAGAAGACAAAAGAATGACTCTAAAAGAGAAGATTCAATCCAATACAGTCATTAAGGAAATACATCAGAATATGAAGAGGCTCCAAACTTGGAATTGGATACATATAAAGATAACAGTTCTCCTAGTGAAAGAGAGGAAGAAGAGTCTGATACCATTATCTCAGATTCTGAAGATTCCTCTAAAGATGAAGATAAATATAATATATTCCTCTAAGATAAGTGGGTTATCAAAAGACAAAGAGAGAAAGAGATGAAAAAGAAGAAGAAGAAGAAGAAGAAGAAGAAGAAGAAACAATGGCTGAAACAGCAAGCAATAAAACATGCTAAAAAAACTAAGAAAGATGAACAAAAACATGTCACTCACCTAAGTATTGATGCTCAAAGTTCTAAAGATAAAGGAAAGAAGAAGGTCATAGGGAGTGAAATAGATGAACCTAAGAACCACAAAGTTCCAATAGATTAAATGTCCAAATTGGACATTGACCTTGAGAGATCCAAAAGGGAGAAGGAAATCATGGCCAAAATGCTGGAGAAAGCAGAAGCAGATGCTACTACTTTAGAGATGAAGAAGAAGATTTATTTCCTCATGCAATCTTCTGGTATTTACCATGCGAGTGATAAAAATGCTACAACATCAAATGCCAAATCTTCTACCTTACAAGATGATGATATATTCCAAAGGAAACCACTTCATACAGAAAGGTACAAGCAATTTTCTTTCATTGGTATTCCTCGTTATCCCAATGTAGTCCCAAATGAGATTGGGGATAGACTTCCCAAGTTTTCAGGAAATAATGTTATTACTTGTGAAGTACATTTAAGAAAATTTATTGATATCATGGATGACCTTAACATCAATCATGAAGATGCCTTGATGAAACTTTTTGTTCAATCTCTAGTTTAAGATGCTAGGGAATGGTTTAGAGGGTTATCTCATGATTCTGTGGGGTCTATGGATGAACTGATAGATTTCTTTAAGGACCAATATGGTGATAAGACAAATGAGGGATTCTTGTTGAACGAATTTAACAATATAAAGAAAAATTCAAATGAGGAAGTTGTTGAATTCAATACAAGATTCCAAAGAGCTATGCATAGGCTTTTTTCAGAAATTAAGGCTTGATGAAAAGATATGTCTTGGTATGTACTTAAATGCTTTTGATTCTAAAATGGGATATTCTCTTCGAGACAAGAATCCAAGAAGCCTTACTAAAGCCTATAAGATAGATATTGATATAGAAATGAATAGTGTTGACAGGCCTTTGTGACCAGGTCTGCCAGCAAATGTAAGTTGTCACCGGGTACCAAGGTACCGGCCAACTTTGCCTGTAAAGGTTGTCCAGGGAAATGAGATTCCTTGGGCCTTCAAGCACATGAGAGTTCGGTCTCGACAATGTGGGAGCTTAGTTGGGAGTGTGACTATTTTTTTCAGGGCGATAGATGGTTATCTTGGCTCGTCTTCTCCGGGGATCTAAGTAGGGTTTCCTGCAAGCATTCATTAACTTTACCAAATAAACTTCAAAAGATAGATCAGGGTTAGAAGTATTCCATCTACCTATAGTTATGCTAAACATTCAAGACATCAACCATGCTCTAACATGCTACACTAAATACTAATGAAATATAGAACCATCAGCTCATATTTAATCAATAGCAAGGGAGAAGAAGGTCGTTAGTCTACTTTAAAATATCAGAGCAAGGGACATAAAGAACATACAACACAAAAGATCATTAATCCAGAAAATAGAATGCTAATAACATCATTGAGAGAATCCTTCCTTCTTCACTAACATATTTCTAGCCAGCACTGGTGCGTACAATAATGGTGACTCCAGAGGAGAATCTAACTACTGAGAGATTCTAAACTAAGGAGCATTGAGCTCTGCAACTAAGAACTGAAAACACTGAAATGCTATTAGCTATAGACTGCAAAATCATCAATTTTGTCGACCCTTGGAATGAGGTCAGACTTATTATTTATACATGATTTTTCCCTAATCTTAACCTAACTTACTTTACCCTTTAAACAATATAATACAATTTTTGGTGGCTGGTACTACCTGCACCACGCTACAAATACCTTGAGACGAAAAAGGTCTGACATGTCAGAAGAATGAGACAAGAAAGGTGGAGTGGAAGAATCAGCCTCGAGAAGAGAGATAGAGAGAAAGTAGAAAAAATCTGATCCCCTGGGGATTGAGGCTACATGCCTCATTAATGGGAAAGCAGCTCTCTGTCTCTGACGCGCCAGGTGTTATTTTGGAGTGGCACCTTGGGAAGACCACCTGTCAGGACCTTCTTGTCAAGCCGAAGTGCCTTGCTAGAATCACCCACCCTCTGACATCCTTATTAACTGCTTTGAAAGTGATCGATCAGCTTTGGGAATCAGGACACGGGACACTGAAAGAATACAATATTGTGGGATTCAAAAGCTTACGCTCCCTAAAGAATAAATAAATACAAAATACATCTCCTGATAATCATCTCCAGAACCCAAAGAATTTCATTATTCCTTGGTATCATTGAAGGTCTGTAGGAGTCGGGTGATCCCGTCTTTGTCGATGTCCTTAAGGCCGGCCCGGTGGTACTTGGCCACATCTACCTGTTCGCCTAGATCTGGAAAATTTTCCTTGAATTTTGTGGCCATCTTTGCCGCATCATGACCTTGGAGCACCATGTGAGTTATCCATGTCATTTTTGCTCCATCTATCCCCTCCAAGGATCCATACCGAGACTCCATTAGCTCGTCAAACTTTCCCACGACATATTCCTCTGGAGTGCACATTTTAGTGCTAAAGGGATCAGCTCTGGAGACCTTTGAGATAAATGACTTGTACAAATTAAAAGAATATTGAACTTCTTGGGATTTGTCATGCAAGGTCCCTACCAGTTGCTTGATTACCCCCAATGTGAGGTCAAGTCTGGAGTGCTGGGTCCAGACAAAGTCAAAAGACTCCTCTCCCAAAATTATGGCCTCAGAGACAACTTCTTCTCCAATGCCGATGAGTTCTTCAAACTCAACCTTCCATGCTTCATAGTTTTCAATGTCTCCCTCCCAAATGGAGATAGTAGTTTCGGCCTGATGTAGGACACTACTGGCCCCATATAATTCTGAGAGTGTGGATACTAAGAAATGCCAGACGTTTCCCACCTATTCTATAACCAATTCATCAACTGCATGGGCCTTTCTTTTCATCGCCCTTAGTGAATCTATGTCACCCTGAGGGAGCAATTCCCCAGATGTGGAGACGTCTGGAGGAATGGAAGTAATAGGATATGCATGCTCTGTTAGCAGCCCCATGAGGTTTGCATTCTTTTCTTTTTCTGCCCTAAACTTTTGGGCCTCCTTTTCATAGTGAGCCTCCACCACCTTTGTCACTTCTTTTAACAGGTCTAACTCGCCCTATTTTCCTCTCTTCCCCAGTGATACTTTGGTGATAGAGTATTCATTGGCCTTAGTCATGGCTTTGTCTGCATCTGGGGAAGGTGTTCCGATCACCGCAACTGCATCTCCGCCTAGCCCAGTCCAAAGAGTATGGACTGTCCAAGCTTTTTTGGCCTTGGGAGGATTCTACGTTTAGGCCATCATCTCCGCCAATGAGAGATGGGCCTTGGGTGTTGCTGGGCCCTTCCTCTTCCAGGATTCTACCAACCATTGTGGTGGTAGGGGTGGCTTTGCTGCCAGTTTTTGTTCCTGTTCTTCCCCTCCAGGATTTTGTTGTGTCTCCCCGGTGTTGTGAGTCGTCCCTAACTCCTTTCCCATGTTTTCAGACCCACCAAAAAGATTTGACTTGATAGTGCTTGTATTATCTACCCTGGCGTCTGCACCCTCAGCATTGTTGGGATCAACATATGTTTCTCTTGGGTTCTATTCCCCACCCTGCTGATGTTCTTCATTATCCTCCTCTACTAGAATGTCTTCTTCGATTGGTGCATTCTCTAGAGGTGGTGGAGGTATCGGGCCAAGATTCAATGTTTGAGCTTCTATAATTACCTCACCAAATGTTACCCTTGGAGGTGGCGCTTGGAATATGGCGGTTGGGTAATGATTGATCCTGTCGGTCTGGTTTCCCCAACTGATGTCTTTTGCTTATCCTGTGTTTGCCTACCCTCCGCAGTTCCTACTACCTGTATCTCTAGGACTTTAGAGATGTTCACCTATTCTTGTTATTTTTCTCCCTCTACTAGGGTTTCTTGTTTTTGGGTAGCTTCCTTCCACAAGACGTTCCTTCCAAGAGGGGGCATTGTTTCCTCTTGGGCAACTATCTCTTCAACTGCCCTCCCGATATCTCCCTGCAAGTTCCCAAATTCATCATTCCCAAATAAATCATCAAATTCATCACAGGGAGGGGAGCTCTCTAGGATATCCTCAGGTTCTTTGTCCAGCTCCAGAGAGTTGGAAGAAAGAATCTATATTTCTTGGATGCTTGGCATCCCAAGTTCTGGCTCCACCTTTGGTTGAGAGTTAGTCTTCTTTTTCTTTCTCCTAGTTATCAAAGGGGGCCCTGCATCCATCATAGCTTCCCGCCCCTCCTCTACTCCAGTCCCTATGGCTCAGACCATCGATGCTACCAATGAAGGGGAAGAGGGAGGACAGACAGGTCCGGTCATACGTACCGGAGTGGCCAACTGCATGATTAACTTATCCTTCATTTTCTAGGAGACTGCCAACGTTTGTTGCATTTTCTTTACTATGGGGGTCATGGATGGGGTTTGTGACTGGGTCCCCATTATCCTTTTTCCTCTATCCTCCCCTTGTGAGGAGGTTTCGGCCCCAGAAGTTGAGCCCCGCACAAACGGGCCAACTCCACGTGTGCTCCTTGGGCATGCCTTTTTAAAATATGCGTGGCTACATTCGACCACGTCATGGGTGAGATCCTCAATTGTTGGACCTTCCTAGGCATTCCAGTCCACTAAAGGGAGAACCATCTTATCTACTCCCTTTTCTTTGTATTGTGGGTCCACCCTGGACCCGGTATCTGAGAAGTTGTCTAGGAATTTTTGAAGCTTCAGCCTCTCCATCATCCCCATTGTCATCTGGACGAAGTGCATGCTCCGGACTTCAAATTGATCCTGGCAGTCTTCCCAAAAATCCTCCATATGAAATGCATGGGGCTCCGATATGCGGGGAAGTGTCGTTGCTATTTTTCCTAGCGGATCAAAGTTCTTCCGCGCCATATAGAATTCATTTAAGCCCAAGCTTTTAAGTTCCTTGTCTGCCTCTCTTGCTGCAGTCAGACTACATGAGTAATTCCCACAGATGATTAGGAATGGAACATTTATTACCTTCTTCACCCTGAAGAGGGCGTGCAGCTCCAAAATTTTCTAGCAGTACTCCAAGAGAATTATTTTGTTCCCACAGTGCTTGGGAAACAAATAGGGTTTCCCGGAGAAGCTGGTCACCCGAATATAAGTGTGTTGCTGGAACTGAATGTAATAGTGGCCATAACTTCTGACCAAATCCATTGCCTCCTTGGAGAGGTGGTACCCGGCATCCCGGGTAGGTGTGAGGAGATTTTAGTAAATGAAGGCATCATTTACTCAGCAGAAGCTGAGGAAACTAGCCTCCCATTGGATTTGTGGGAAATAATCCTAGGGGGCCTTCTGGCTCAGACTGACCCTGAGTAAACCTATTGTGAGTAGCCTATTTGTGATGGGGCATTGTTGTGCCAGGGCCCAGAGAACATAGGACATCATGTAGAATTTGGAGGTTCAGGTGACCTAGAGGAGCTGGGAGTCCACATGATTTGAGATGATGGTGGCCCAATCAAAATATTGCTCGCTAGAAGAGATACCAAGAAATAAGTAGTACATCCATGTTGAGAATTCCTGGGCATGGGGTTGTCCAAAGATCCTACACAATGCTATGATCCCTATCTGTATGCTTTCTTTGAATTCTGATCAGGGGATTTCTAGCTTCATCCTTTTGGAGTCTTTCTTTGGCATCTTTAGCTAGTTGTTGTTTATATATTTTCAGGCCATGTGTTCCAAATCCATAAATTCCTACAAAGCCAGGGACCGGGTGACGACAGCTGCATCATCAAACTGGGGAATTCCCAGACCAGCCTAAAAAGTTGTGGTATCCAAAGACACCATAGGAGTTGGATATCTAGTCGGGACCGAGGCAGTGAGCATGACGGCCTGAGCGGATGAATTGTAGTGCGCAGCCAGAGTAAGAATAAGTTCTAGGGCTTGCATGGAGCATGGGAAGAAAGCAGCCTTCATAATCCCAGAATTGTTGATATTGACGGCCAATGGGTCTCCGACCATTTATTGGATATACATCATTTTTACCAGGGCTTGCATTTCTGCCCACATTCTGACGCTAGTATTGGTGATCAAATGAACATTGGAATCAATCTTTGATCTCGTGATAGTGTTTTCCTTCAGTAGTTCATGCTCAGGGGAAGCTTTTCCAGGGCCCTCTCGATCTTATTCCTGACAGCTGCCCTGGTGAGTGCCGCGGTGGGGAGATCTGGACTCCCGGGTGGAGAGGATGTGGATGCCTCTGACATGGTGAGAGTGTGATGTTGGCAACCTAAAAGGCAAGATGACTGTCAAAATTTATATAAGATAAAATGCTACTCCGAGTCCCAGAGATCTTACCATCGCATCCACACCTACAAGAGTTAGTTTATCAAATCCTGGGAAAGATGTGCGTATAATGAAAAATGATGAAACTGACCAGCATCTGGGGCTCTAGGAATTCCAACACATATGATACTAGTGAAACAGGAGCCGAATGGGCACATAGGACCCAGAGTCTGAAAACTAACCATTGGGTGACATGGCCAGAAGATGAGCCATACTAGGCTGACGTGGATGTCACATGGCCATGCAGTAAATAGGAGTTATGGAAATGACACTGACAACTGTCTGAATGCGCGTGAAGCAGAAGCCACTTGGCTAGACTTCAATGCGTGCATGGGAAATAAATTTTCCATTAAGACTGACTCAACAAAGGAGAGAGAAAACCACCATGGTTGAAACTAGCAAGGAGCCGAGTCCACACCAGGCGGTATTTTCTCACGTGGGCGAGCTCAAAAATTTAGGAAAACATGGACAAAGGCATGGTGAGCTCGACATGATACTAAAAGGATATACACTAAAACTACAGTAGAATACAAAGGGCCAAGGGCCAACGGTCGATGCATATATACACAACTTACAAAAATTCACACAATGTACAAAGTAACCCACACCAAACGGAACGCACAGGAAACTGCTCTAGATTACAACTGCACAGAGGGTCGATAACCCTCTGTCAGTGCCAAACCACCAATGGGAGGCAATGAAAAGACCAGCGCCATGAGGCATGGCGAGACCCAAACAAAATTGAAACCAGACAAAATAGCAAAAGAACAAGCCAAAACGGAAACAAACACAATAGAGAAAAAAACCAGGAAACTTGAAAGAATGGAAAGATGAGGGTCGAGAGCCTACCTGAAAACATAGAAGCAACGGGGAAGGTGAGCATGGGAAGCATCCTACAATGAGTTATCCTTGTGAATCACCGCAACCGAGCACTGCAAACCACTGGTAATCAACCACTAAGCACGGGAGAAAAAGCTATTTAATTTGCCTTAATTTTCCTTAATTCGCTCTGAATGCACCAAGTATTTTAATCGCGGTAACTGTGAAAATGACAGGTAACTTCTATTTATACCGCTAGGATAAAAATAGGTTGCATTCTTTTCCGCAGACTCCAAAACAGGCAAACCTCCGGAGTCTGGGCCCGGGGATTTCACACAACCATACCTCCTTGCAAAAAGAAGGCATTGTGGCAGAGAATCCTGGGGTCTGAAATCTGGCTCTGGGAAGAACAAAACTCTGGGACCGGGTCCTGGAGACACAAGAAGACAAAAACAAAATTAAAAACAAACCTCGCGGAAGAAAATCCCAGAGGGAAAACAAAGAAAAAAGAAAGCAAGGCAGGAGCAAAAGTGAAAGAGGGGGACCCAAAATTTTGCCCACAAAATGTAGGGACAGGTATGCAAGGCATAAAAAATAGAAATGTATCAGGAAAAATGGGTAAAAGGGATGATGGGTGGTTTAGTAGAAGCAATCAAAAAGAGCCAAAATATAAAGATTATAAAGCTCCACATAATAGTAGGCCATCTCATAACAGTTATAATCCCCAAAATAGGATGCAAAATTATCCATATGGTACCCAATACAAAGACAGGAAACCTATTATCTCACAAAGAAAGGACAAGCCTGATAATAGGATACATGGTCCTTTGCATAAAAATTCTATCAATATGTGCAATGATGATTACTAGTGTGAAGCTTGTGAAAACCCACATAATCCTGATTTTTGTGATGTTGCTCTAGGTACATATGCAAATGAGGAACAAGGAAATGAGGAAGGTGAGTTGTGTGATAACAGTGGTTGTGCTATGATTGATTCTCATTCATGTCTTGATGTAGATTTTGATAATGAAATTGAGAACCATGATATGTATGGTTCACAAGGTAGAGTAGAAGTATATCACCAACAATTTTTGTCTGATAGTGAAGAAGAAAAGGTTGATAATATAAGGTTTTATGCTCAAAATAGTGAGGAATCTAAAATAGTAAGAAGACCCTCTAATAATGAGAGATCTATAATTACAGTTGACCTGGTTACTAAAGAAAGAATTAATTATAACTTGAGAAATAGAGTAGTTGGTGATGCAAGTAGCCAACTAGCTGGCACTTTTATCCAAGAAAACAAAGCAGATGCCAAGCAAACACAGAAGGAAAGATATGCTAAGAATGTAAGTAAGGTAAGAGTTAAAAGTGTAAACAAATCAAGTGGTTCAAACATTGTATCTGAGGTAAAGGTTAAAACACCAGAAATAATTTTTTCTCCTCCTAAAGTGGAAAATAAGAAATCAAAGAAAGAACAGTCAACTCTGACCATACAATTTGAGGATGATAATCTTAGTCTTGAAAAACAAAAGTCTTCTGATATAAAAATACACCCCTATTGATATGGGGCAATTATTGTCACAAATGACTGTTAAAGTTCCATTTTTAGAAATAATGAGAATTAAGGAGCATTAAGAGAAGGTCCTTACATTGCTAAATGGTGTTTCTTCAATGAAATTTTAGAAATCAGAAGGTGTTAAAAAGATGAAAAATGTACAAGATAAGTCAGATAACAAGGGAAAAGAGTTTGAAGGCATGATTTTAGAAATCCCTCAAATTTATTTAAATACAAATCATGTAAACACTTCCTCGGGAGTTTTTTATCCCTTTTTCTTAACTTTGGTTATTAATGGTAAGATGTTAAAAAACTGTATGATAGATTTTGGAGCATCTAACACTGTTATGCCTACAAAGATAATGAAGTCAATGGGATAACAAGTTGACACTCCTCATGGAATATTTCAAGAAATAGAATCTAGAGAAATCCCTTTCATTGGTACTATTAATGATTTGCCTTATAGGTTAGCAATATGTCCCGACAAAATGCTAACAATGAGTGTCTTGGTTGTTGATATTCCACCTCATTATGGAATGTTGTTATAAAGAAAATGGAGCGCTTCAATAGGTGGAAGTATCCAAAGTGACTTTTCTTTTTCTACTTTCAATATTGATGGTGATAATGTCAAGATGTCTCGGGAAAGTAGGACTCCTCATATGATTGAAGTAAATGAAGATACTGACATGAATGATTTTGGTGATACTGATATTGGATCTTTTCAAGTTCAAGATACTAGGGTTGAAGAAAGAACTCAGCCTATGTTTTTGTTTGATGATAAGAAAAATTTGGTGGACCAATGTGATTTGTGGACAATTTACTTTGATGGAGAAAGTTCTAAGGAAGGAGCTAGTGCAAGAATTATATTGATAGCTCCTAGTGGTAAGACCTACAAGTTTTCTTTTACATTATTGTTTTCATGCACAAATAATGTTTCAGAGTATGAGGCTTTGTTAATAGGTCTGAGAATAGCCTCAAAACATGGAATAAGAAGTCTCAGAGTAATTGGAGACTCAGAATTGATTATATCTCAGATTAGGTTCAAATATGTTTCAAAGAATCAGAGACTTAAGTAGTATAGGAATGTTGTTTGGGATGAATTGGAAAAATTTGATGCTTTTGGTATTGATTGGGTAGATAGAAGTCAAAACAAATGGCAGACTTATTAGCTAACATTGCCTTAAGACTTGAGAATATTACATTTGCAGGAATTTATAAAATAGAAATTCAATCTAGGCCTTCAATACCAGACAATATTGAGAATTGGAAAGTTTTTTAAGATGATTTAGATATTCTGAGATTTTTGAATTGTGAAGCAGACTTTTTAAACAAAGAAATGGATTTCAGTGGATATGTTGAAACCTAGGATAATAAGGATACTATTTTTGGTAAAGAGGTGCTTCAATTGAAATCAAACAGAGTTCCCAAAGGGCTAGTTATTCTTGAGAAGGCCTTTGATAATAAAGACAAGTCTTTTTCAGAAAATAAGGTAAGAAAACTTGAAGATTTGGAAGAAGTAAACATAGGAACAACTGAGAGCCCTAAGAATGTGTATATTGGTAAAAGGTTGTCTCCTAAAATCAGTAAGTTATTAGTTGATCTTCTCAGAAAGTATAGGCATGTTTTTGCATGGTCCTATGATGATTTGAAGGCCTATAGAGAAGATTTGTTTCAACATGAGATTCCTTTAAAGGAAGGCGCTAAGCCTTTCAGACAAAAATAGAGACCTGTGAATCCCACCCTAGCACCAAAATGCTGGAAGAATTAAAGAAGATGAAAGATGCTGGGATTATTAAAACCATCAGACATTCTACATGGGTATCAAATTTGGTACCAGTAAGGAAGAAACATGGAGATATCAGACTTTGTGTAGATTTTATAAACCTCAATGTCAGTTCATTGAAGGATAATTATGGTTTGCCAAATATGGAAGCCATGTTACAAAGATTTATTGGGTCTAAATCAATGTCTATGATGGATGGATTCTCAGGATATAATCAAGTCATGGTTAAGGAGTCTGAACAATTCAAGAGTGCATTCACCACACCATGGGGTACTTATGTCTATGTGAGAATGTCTTTTGGCTTAACAAACACTGGGGAAAATTTTCAGAGGGCCATGGATGTGGCATTTGCAGATTTCATAAATGACTTTTTAGTTATTTATCAAGATGATTTAACATCTTATTCAGAAAAAGAAGATCAACATTGTGATCATCTTGAGAAGATTTTTGTTAGAGCTTTGGAATATGGGGTTTCTTTCAACCCAAAGAAGTGTGCATTTGGAGTTACAGAGGGAAAGCTCCTGGGACATATTGTATCTAAAGATGGAGTAATAATTGACCCTGAAAGGGTTGGTGCTATAGATAAAATCCCTCATCCAAAGAATGTCAAGGGCATTCAATCCTTCTTTGGATAAGTGAACTTTCTAAGGAGATTTATTGCAAATTTTGCAGAAATTAGTCTCCCTATTTCAAAGATGATGAAGAAAGGAGCCAAGGTGGAATGGAGTGAAGAAGCATCTAAAGAATTCATGGGTATTAAACAAGCTATTAAAGATGCTCCTATTTTAAGAATGCCTAATTATGACAAGCCTTTGCATATTTTCTCCTTTGCTTCATATAATATTGTTGCTGCAGTATTATTACAGAATAATTCAGAGGGCTTTGAACAACCCATTTCTTTTTTTAGTAAGTCTTTACAAGCAGCAGAATTAAAGTATGATATTATGGAAAAACAAGCATATGCTCTGGTTAAAGTTGTCAAAACTTTTAGATGCTATTTGGTAGGAGCAATTATTGTTGCTTATGTGCCAAGTGCTGATGCGAAAGACATTTTGGTTCAATAGGAAGTTTCAGGAAGGAGGTGTAGATGGATAAACAAAATCCAAGAGTTCAATATTGACATTCAAATCACAAAATTGGTCAGAGGCCTAGGACTTGCAAAGTTAATGGCTCAAAGCAATTTAGATGCAAATTAGGTAAATATGTTAAAAGAAGAGCAGAGGCCTTATATTTTTGATATGGATTGTTGTGACTGTTATAAGGACATCATTGGATATTTACAGAGAATGATATTGCCTCCACAAATGGATGAAAATAGAAAGAGAATATTCAAGTTGCATGCCCTTAAGTATGAAATCATACAAGGTCAATTATGGTGGAGGAGCAATGAAGGAGTGTTGCTCAAGTGTGTAGACTATGATAAATCCAAGAACTTGATGAAAAAATGTATAATGGTGCATGTGGAGGCCATTATATGGATAAGACTACTGCACATAAGATTATGAGGTCTAGTTTTTGGTGGCCTACTATCTTCAAGGATGCCCATAGCTATGTCAATTAATGTGATGCTTGCCAGAGATTTACAGGTAAGCTTAAGTTTAGTGGGAATTTACCTTTGAGACCTATTGTAGTTGATGCACCTTTTCAAAAGTGGGGAATGTATTTCAATGGAGAGATTCCAAACAAATCTAGTGGGGGTCATTCATGGATTTTGGTAGCAACTGATTACTTTACTAAGTGGGTTGAAGCAATTCCCACCAAAAAGGCTACTAGTAAAGTTGTTACCGATTTTATGTTACAAAATATTCTCACTAGGTTTGGTTGTCCTGAAACTATTGTGGTAGATAATGCTGTGTTTTAGATCTGCAGAGTTTAGTGACTTCTGCCAACAATATGGGGTCCAAATTTATTATTCTTCCTCATATCACCTATAGGGAAATGGAAAACCTTATTCCAGTAATAAAAGCTTGATAAAGATTTTAAAAAGAGTGTTGGATAAGAACAACAGGGGCTGGGATTCAAAGTTGCAACAAGCCTTGTGGTCTGACAGAGTAACAGTAAAGAAAGCTATTGGTTGTGCACCTTTTGATTTAGTCTATGGCATACATGCAAGGTTGCCACAGAATAATTTATTGTAAATGTAAAAGTTTATCCAGAAATATGATGAGTAATTAGATGATGAAATGAAGATTAGGATGGATGATTTGATACAATTGGATGAATCAAGAAGAGAAGCACATGACATAAATGTTAGGTTGCAGCTTCAACATAAGGATCTATATGACAGAAGGATTGTTGCTAGAAGTTTTGAATTTAATGATTTGGTCTTAATGTGGAATGCCAGATTGGAAGATAAAGGAAAACATGGCAATTTTGACCCTATCTGGTTAGGACCATACATCATTGACAGAAAATGGACTTCTGATTCTTAAATTTTAAAATATTTAACTGGAAATTTTCTAGAATTGCTTGTTCATGGATAGTTCCTAAAGCTCTATTTCTCCTGATGTTTTTTTTGAATCCATGAACAGTTGTCTGTAAATAAGTTTTGTGTACATATTCCTTGTTTTTCTTGTCTTATGTAGGTTAGTTTCTTTCCTTTAGGTGGTCCGATCAACTCAGAGTTTTGGAATCTTGTCATGCCTGCAAGAGACATGCATCCCCATTAGAGCCACTATTAGCACTATTCAAAAAAATTCATGGTTCTGAGATTTTATTTATGGTTTCTGCAAATTATTTTAGGTCTTTGGCCTATAGCCCTAAGTCATTCATGAAAATCTTGCTAAAACCCTAAACTTTCTTGGTGGATTCTATTTTGAAGTTACATTTTGTAACTTAAGTTTCTTACATCATTTCTTCTAAGTTGTTTTTGAGTGGGGCCACTTTATCACTTAAGACCCTTAGGTTTCATGTTTCCTAAGTCGGATGGGGTTCACTTTAATATTTCCCTATTTCCTAAGTCTTCATCCCCAAAAAAATTTACCCTTTATATTTGTCGTGCAACTCAATTTTGATCTAACGGTCAACTTAATGACTTAAACCAAAGATGTTGTCGATCTATCCTTCAAGCCATTAAGCCTGAATGACACATGGCACATGGCAGGCCCGGCACAGTGGTAAAAATGAGATTAAAAGGCAAGCACTTGAAGAAGATCTGACGATTGGCATAAAGACTTAAAGAGAAATATGAAGATCTTTATTCATCAAGACATCAAGCCTAGGTGACATCTGGCGGTTGTGATGTCATGGTCCTGGGGTCGCTGAGGCAGTTAAAAAGGTGTCAAGTTCAAGAAGATATAACTGTTGACTTAATGACTTAAAGCTGAGATAATCGAGATCTATCAATCAAGGCATTACACCTATTCGCCACGTGTCCCAGGTGGGTCCGGCTCAGCGACAAGGTAATTAAAGTAAAAGGCTATCGAGTTAGATTTGATCCAACGGACAGCGTAATGCCTCAACTGAAAGATGATAAAGATCTATTCATCAATTAATTACGCCTAAATGTCATGTGTCTTTGGCGGGTCTGGCTGAATTCAGGAAGGAAAAGATAAAGGGTGGATAAGTTAGAAAAATTGTGTGGTAGGCACGAAGGCTTAATCTAAAGTTGCTCAAGATCTAGTCTTTAAGGCATTACGCCAAGCTGCCACCTATCCAAGGAGGTCATTGGAAAGCCCAGGTAACCTAAAAAGAGATCTATGGCTGAGTTTTAAAGTGGAGTAAAATCTTGATCTTGATCATTCATATCAAATCCTGCGCCACCTGTGACCGTTTAACCGCTTTTCAAATTTTTAAATCTTTGTCTGAAGGTTTTTAAGCGGTGGATCATGTCGTATTACAGAGCATTAATTAATAGAATTGATCTTTGTGGTTTTTCGTGTACACCTATTGGATGCTGAGAGATTGGAAATTGGGTGGCCTTGAATGCACTTGAATGGAGAATGTTATTTTAGGTCCCTGGAAAATTTATTAGTTAATTGTTATTCCTGTCTATGTTCTTTCCCATTAATAACTAGTCTTTTCCAGAATTCTAGAGGCCGAGATCAGATTTTATTCTTGAAAATGCTGAGCTTTTGATACTTTGTAGATCTGAATAGCCAAGATTTTATTAGGTATTAAATACAGACAATACATATCATTCTTATTCCTTATGCAAGGTTTGTTCTCCAAGGATGGATGGTGGCTGAATTAAATCAAAGTACACAGGAAGAATTTAAGATCGAGTCCAACTTGTTGCTGACAAAATTTTTTATTATTGAAATACATTTTTTAATCTTGTCAAGTATTAGATTGTTTTAAGCCCTAACCCTAAATGATCCAAAGATTGTTGCAGTCCTTGGCTTATAAAAGGACTTCCAAGATCATTTAGTGGTAGCTAGAAATTTTGGGAAGTAATACAGGCATTGAGCTATTTACTGTTTCTAGTTGAGTATAGCAGATGTATATCTAGAGAGTATTATCATAAGAATAAGAAAGTTGCAGACCTTTTGCATTTATTGAAGTGGCATATGTTTTGAAGCATTTTGGAATTGAAATTGGAATCTTTGTACTTAATACAGTATTTCTGATTCAAGTCTCTCCTTTTTGCTTGCCTCTTGAGTTCTGAATCTTCTGGTTCACTGCATAGAATTTCTTTATGTATATGTTTTAGTCCATAGTTTTGATCAAGGATCAAATTAAAATCTACTTTGGATAAGACATAGACTCTTTTGGTATTGTCTATATAAGTATTAATAAGAAGTGTTTGAACTGGAGTTATCTGTATTTATGGTTTTGAAGTCCTTGACAATATTTAGTTTCTATGTCTTGTATTTGAACTAGAATCATTTCCCAATGGATAAAGCACTGGTCAGTAATCAGCATTTTCTATTTTGATACATCTTAATACATTTGGCTATATTATGTCCTATCAAAAATATCAAAACCATTCTAGTCCTTTTAATTTTTGTGGTTGTTGGTTGTAGTCCTGCATAGTAGAGAAGAGTCACTAAGTGAGTGGTTATCATTTCATAATTTCTTGCCATTAATCTATTGTAATCATCCAGAGTTATAGTGAGTTGTAAAAGTTAAATCTTTGTATGTATTAAGTGCACCCTGCCTTGGTTTTGCAGAGCCAAAAGAGTAAAGGACAGTCTTGTCCTACAGTTGGTCCAGTTACCTTGCAAACCTCTCATGCTTTGAATTAACCATTCCTAATATTAGTCTCAAGGTATATTGGTTGCTTCTATAGCATAACAGTTTTAAACACCAACATAATCTATAGAATTTTGGTTAGCTAGAAGATTTTTATGTTTGTTTGGAATTTTATAAAAAAATTAAATCAATCAAACATAAATAAGACATGACCTTACATAAATTTGAAAGATTTAAAAGAAAAGTGATGATTGGCCATTGAAAATTTATGCACATACCTTATTACTCATTTAGTGTATATAGTTTTAAAAAATTGAATCAACAAAAAACAAGAGCATTTTAATTTGATTATTTTTTATTATTATTATTTTTTTATAAAAGTGGTAGAGCCACAAATTTTATTAAAATAAAATGAAGTTTTTACAGTTGCATGGTTCAGACAGGCATACCAGCGGGAAAGAACGAGGAAGAAAACCCCCGGTTGTAGCCCGTGAAACAAAATATGAATCCTAAAAGAAGATACCCCATCCCCCCACCCAAAAAACCCACCCGAGATATCAGAAATTATATCAAATCAAAACTACCCAACCCACATACATCCAAAAGAATATTCCCAGGGGAGAAAAGGGATGAAGAAGAGGGGACTGAAGGAGAAGGAGATATCCTTGATGTTGAGGGCATATCCAGTTGCTTTTTATCCATCAATACCACAGAAGAAGAAGCTGACACTTTGGCCACATCCATGCAAGCCAGAGTGTCCATGAGAAATGGTAACAGGTCCACAGGTGCAGGAACTGCAATACATAAAGGAGGCATTGGGAGAATGTCATCTCTGATACATCCATCTCGAAGCCCAATAATGGTACGGATAACCAGGAAGTCTAACAATAAAGGTTGAGTGACAAAAATATCAGCAACACCAATCAGTCACGCATGCACCAGAGATCTCTATAACAATTAATAACTAAAAATGAAAAATAAAAAATTTATTATTAATGATTAACTTTTATTATTTTTATTTTAAGATTATTAATACTATTATACGATTAGTTAAGTTTTATCAAAAAAGATTGAATATTATAAGATTACCGTTCTAGGATAAAGTTTGGGGTGAGAGTTACAATTAAATTAGAATTAGGGTAGTGCTAGGGTGTAGTTAAGATTAGAGTTTGTGTTCCTAAGTTTTAAATTAAGGTGTTAAGAGTTAAGGGTTAGTTTAAATTAAAGTTTCCATTCTAAAATAAATCGTTAGTAGATGTTAGTATTAGGGTTCAATTAGGATTAGGGTAAGTGTTAAGGTTCAAGTAAAGTTACCATTCTATGATAAACCTTGGGGCGGGGGTTACAATTGAATTACAATTAGAGTTTGTGTTAGGGTTCAATTAATATTAGAGTTGGTGTTCCTAAGTTTTAAATGAAGATTATAGGTAGTGTTACCATTAGGATTCAATTACTATAATCTATAGAGTTAGTATTAGGTTAGAGTTATTGTGTGGTGAAATGTGAGCTTGAAAAATCTTTGACTCTTAAATCTTTGTATCAATAAATAATGATTTACTTTGATGTTTAAACTTATAATGAAGATTGGGCATCTTGATAAACATCTTAGAAAATTTCATAGTTTAAAGATGTCTTCCCTTAAGTATTTGGAATTGAATTAGATATTGATTAATGAAGGTAACTTGGAACTTGAAACAATAAATATACTCCAAATTTAGTATAGATTTAGTCTTTTGTATTAGTAAATAAAGATTTATTTTGATGTTTATACTTATAATGAAGATTGAACATCTTGATAAAGTTCTTAGATAATTTCATAGTTTAAAGGCTATTCCTAAGTCTGTGGATTTGAATTAGATATTGTTTAAAAAGGTAACTTGGAACTTGAAACAATAAATATAATAGGGATTTAGTATAAAATTAAGGTTTGAAAAAGTGCTTGACAAAGAAGTGAAATAACTAAACAATATTAATGTAGTGTGATTCTATGATAATAATAAAAAGAGTGATTTTAAGAGTTTCACAATTAGATCTTCAAATAAGTTAGGAATTATTATAATTCATTTATCTTAGATGTTTATTTATAATTTATTTATTTTAAAATGGAATAAAATGGGTATAAGGAAAGAACACTTAGTGTTTATACATATTATATTTGATGACTTTATTTATTAGTATTTGTCGTTACGCTAGATACTATTGCAATGAGTTTTTCTTAATGAGTGATTTATAAAACTTATTTCAACCAATTGCAATTAACTATTTTTATTTTTCAATTTCTTTTTAAATTTTTCTAAAGTATACATGATAAATTTTGAAGTAAAAAAATCATGAAAAATCTTTGTCTTGAAACTGATTGGCTAATTGGTTTGGGGTCTTATTGCACGGATTTTAAGGAAACACTATCTCCATTATAATTTTAAGGCGGGTTTTCAGGATGCACTATCTGAAATATATGAAAACTTTATAATATTATACAATAATAAACTTACTTTCAGCATATTTAAATCCTAATTAAATTCTAATTATAATTAAAAATATATATTATTATCCCATAACTGTACATTATATAAATTTTATATTAAATAATTATCCTTAGTAAAATGGCTAAAATTATTTTATAGTTTCACAACTTATTATTATTAAATTATTATCTTCTAATAAAATCTATTATACTTAATTTAATTATATTTAATATTATTACTATAATTAATTATTAGGCAAATATTTCACCACTACATGGCACTTGTTTGTTTTGAATCAAATTATTTGAGTTTTTGTGATGTAATTAATAAGAAGTGAAATAACTAAAGAGTGCTAATGTGGTGTGATTCTATGACAAAAGCAAGAGTGATTATAACAATTTAAAAATTAGATAAGATTTTTTTGGATTGAAGTATAGATACTTAAAATAAGTTAGGAATGATTATTATTAATTTATTTTAGAATATTTGTTTATGATTTATTTATTTTTAAATGCAATGAGATGGGTATAAGGGAAGAATGCTTAGTGTTTAGACACATTATATTTGAATATTTGACTTATTTGTTTGAATTCAAGTTTATTTAGTAAGATTTTATGATATGATAAATAAGAGGTAAAACGACTAAAGAATGTTAATGTAGTGCAAGAGTGATAATAAGAATTTCACAATTAGATAAGATTTTTTTGAAGTGGATTATAAATACTTAAAAGAAGTTATGAATGATTATAATTAATTAATTTAAGAATATTTATTTATATTTTGTTGATAGACTATTATAGGTTGAAAATTGTTGAATTACTGTCATGTCAGATGCCTAAATTAAAACTTGCTAGTAACTAAAAAATATATTTGGTTTTTCCTCCTACATGCAATTTGTACTCTACCATCATTATAATTTTAGGACAGATGGAGCTAGTAAATCTTAGATAACTATGAATACCCCTTGGATGAAGTAGCTCACCAGTCTCTGCCTAGAAGAAGAAAAAACTTATTTTCACCGTGAGAAAAAAAAATTTCAATCACCACAACTTATAGATTGTGTTCCATAGCTCCAGAGTTGTCGAAGAAAATTTGTAGTTGGAGCGCCATAAATATATGAATCAAGTTGAGAGATCCAAAGTTCAAACCCCAAGGACACAAGGTTTTTTAACTATTATGTTATGTGGGCAAAAGGGTTAAGAATAAATGGCAATAAATATTTATAATGGACACTTTAATTTAAACCAACCCTTAACTCTGCATGGTTGTGGGAAAAGAAATATTCATTATATCTATGAGAGAAATTGTTGTAGGAGAGGAAATAATTATGTGTTTTATCTAAGGAGTGAGTCTTTTACTTCCATTTCCAAACCTATCTTTTGCAGAGTTGGAAGTTGTGCATTAATTTATCATTATGATATTTTATCTCATTATTGTATGTATTCATGAGATAATAACTTGAATGTGTCTTTGACACGATACAAGAATAGTGCAATTAGTTTACTTGTTATGGCCAAGGCAATATATCAAAATATGTAGAGTATGTTAATGGTTTTATGGTTTGTTGTTGAAGTCGAGACAGAATATATTTTCTTGTTCCCCTTTTATATATCATCATGCTTATAAATGTATCACACAACAACTATACTCTACTACTATTTTATATTAATGAGATATAGATTGATTCATCCTTTGTTCTCAATTTTACAACACGGTTTATAATGTAATACTGTACAAAATACCCTATTTGATTTTTTTAATTTTGTATATTAATGCAATACATGACATATACTATATTCATATAGGTCATTCATTGTGTGTATATATATTTTGAAACAACTTATGTTTAGGAATCATAGTGTTAGGAAAATACATACTTTCATTTCCCTTTTATTGAATGTGTTTCATTAAGTAAAAGAATGACAAACACACTAATTTATTATTGCTTAGAAAGATGAGATCTTATTAGGATCAAACATTTATTTCTACAAATTACGTCAACTTTTCACAACACACACACACACACACACACACACACACACACACACACACACACATCAATAATATCGGCACAAGAAGCACATATTTATCTTGTGAGTTGAATTACATGTTTCATGAAGAATTATGTACAGTTTTTGTAACACATGTTTCAAACTCATTTCATGATGAGATAGGGATTACATTTTTGCATCCGCACACATTCAATGGAAGAAGAGACAAACAACATCCTTCATGTATAATTATTCATTTCATTCTTCTTTATGATTCGAAGAGCGATTCCTCCCTGAAATTATCAGTCTACATGATAGATCTGAATCTACGCAAGCAAGCACAAAATAGTTCCAATGGCCAAAGTAAAGCTCACCTCTCAACCAGAAGTTAGAAAAATAATCACCCTCAAGTTAGGAGGTATCCACTAGAACTGGGTACATTCAAGCATACAGACAAAGACATAAAGAATAACGTGAAACCAAACACATACAAAAGAAACTCCTACCCAACGATTGATTGACACACATGAACCTTTACAAAATGTTTCTCATAGGGAGGGACCAGGGAACAACTCAAGCAATGGGGTGAAACAATGATTATAGTATCTTCTATATTCACTTCAAAAAATAAACATCATCAAGTTTTTGCCTTCACTTGACAACTCCTTTCATAACCACCTTATCACACCATTCACAATTGATCAATGCACAATGAAACCTCTCGTCATAGTCAAATCTCAAGGAGTGAATAAGACCCCATTGAAGGTTAACCCTATCTCAATCCCTCAATTTGGGTCAAGTACAAATACATAAATAAAATAGGTCATTAGACAGATTGCTTCAAACTTTAATGAAGTGTGGTTTCAGAGTATGTTATGCTTACAAAGCTCTAGAAGTCATAGATGCAAAACATTGAAATATAAACAAGAAAAACGCAATTGTTTAATAAAATGCCTTGCAGAATTGTGGCCTAATGGTACTCTATGATTGAGAGGAACTAGGAAATTTTTTGGAAAGGTTAATGATCTCGAGAAAAAACATTTTTATATGAAATAAGATTATATATATATATATATATATATATATATATATATATATATATATATATGGTTTTACTCAAAATTTTCTCCCTGGCCCTCAATATATCGCTCGAGTATATCTTCCTATCGGTGTAACCATTGCACCTTGTTGTGTTGCAATTGCTAGAATTTATGATCATCTACAATTCAATTGAGTGTGATGTCTCTCAAGATACACTTATTGAACATTATTTAAAATGAAGGCTATAAGGTTCCTTTTTTGGATATTAGATATTAATTAAATAATTATAATTTAAGTTGTCAAAAAATAATAAATTTAAAAGCAACTTAATTTAATTATTTAATAGAGTATAAAAGTGACTCTAATGATGATTTCAACTGAAATTTAATTAGGTCACTTTATTATTATTTCTTTAAGTTCAAATTAAATTTAAAATGGGGAAATAAAGAGACAAAGGAAAGGAAAATGAAGAAACGAGCAGAGGGAAGACCAAAAAGTCTCTCTAGTTGGTTATAAATGAAGAAAGAGGTTCATTCTGATTATGATGGTTTTATTATTTTCTTGTAGAATTTGAGAATTACAGCTTTCAGTTTAAGCAAATCTCTGAGAAAGAAACCCTTGGAGTTTTTCTCAAAAATCAGACGAAAATCCAATTCATGTGAAAATACCAATCCGATATTTCGCATTGTGTCTTCAAGAATTTGTGATTTTAGTAAAGTATCTTTCAAAGACAAAAGTTCATATTCATATTTATGTGATCAGATAATAAATTTGAAGGTTATTATTATTTCTTTCAAGTTCAAATTAAATTTAAAAAGGGGAAATAAAGAGACAAGAGAAAGGGAAATGAAGAAACAAGCAGAAGGAAGACCAAAAAGTCTCCCTAATTGGTTATAAAAGAAGAAAGAGGTTCATTTGATTATATTGGTTTTTAGCCGATAGGCTATATTATGTACACAAAATGTGGAAGCATACACAAGGCACGTGAACTATTTGACAAAATGCCTCAGACAAGTGTGATTTCATGGAATTTAATGATTGCAGGATATGCACAAAATGGTGTTCTTTGTGAGGTTGTAAATATTTTCAAAGCAATAATTCAAACATATATCATATCTTGGAGTACGGCCATTACAAGGTATGTACAAAATAGGTTTGTTAGAAACATCTTGAGGTATTTAGGGAAATGCAATTGACAGGTGTAAAGCCAAACTCGGCAACCTTTGTCAGCATCCTCCCGGCTTGTGCCAAATTGGTGGGTTTAAGACATGGTATGAACATCCATAAAATCATAATCAAAAGTGGACATATGCCAGACATTGTAGTGACAAATTCCTTGATAGACATGTATGCAAAATGTGGAAGGTTACACAAGGTACTTGAACTGTTTAACAAAATGCTTGAAAAAATGTGGTCTCATGGACTGCAATGATTGTAGGATATGCACAAAATGAGTTTGTTGGAAAGGCTTTGGAAACTTATAAGCAAATGTAATTCAAAGGTGTAAAGCCAGACTCCACAACCTTTGCCAACATCCTCCCAGCGTGGAGGAAAATGGGAGCTTTTGGAACAAGGTTTACAAATCCATCAAAGCATAATAGAAAAAAAGTCCCAGATGTAATTGCAAATGCCCTCATAGACATGTATTCAAAATGTGGAAACATACAAAATATGTTTGAACTGTTTGAAAAAATGCCTCAAAGAGATGTCATATTTTGGAATGCCTTTGTTGTTGGATATGTACAAAATGGCTTGTGGAAGGGCAGATATTAGCTGGACATGCCATTAGCCAAAATATTATCTCATGCAATTGGGTGAGATAGATCTTTCACATCATTTATTTTAGGTAGGGAATAAAATATTGAACCTTCATCAAGGAATTATTGTGTATCAATGTCGTATCTTCACCATTTTCTACCAATTAATACAGTATGGTGTGAGTAACTGTAGTATCCCATGAGTAACTGTAGATAAATCTATTATAAATCGGACTTGCAGGTAAATCTACTCTAGATCAGTTGTGTAATGTTTGGGAAATGCATATCATTATTTGATTTGGTTGGATCTTTCACAAACATTTTATTTCCTTTTAATTTCCAGCTACATGCAGATCATTTGGGGGTGAATATTTGATTTGGTTGGATCTTTCATAGATATTTTATTTAATTTGAATTGTGAATTACATTGCCATCTCAATGTCTTCATAGCCTATAATGTCTATAAGTAGGTTGCATAATATATACACAAGATCTGCAATAACACTTGCAACAGTCTAAATGCACACCAATTTGAAATATTAATTATGCCCTTCTTTCCTTTGATAGATTCAACAATCAGCCCTAATGAGAACATGTTATCCTAATAAGGAAAAGTATAACCCTAGAGATTCTCCAAGTATAATGTTAATTCATGTTTGATCAGATGGGACAACTTGAACATCTGAATCACAATATAAAAAGGTAATGATCTCTAACTGGTCAAGTCAAAAACATTTTTTGAGGCCAAGGTTTTAACATTTTAATTTTGTTTGAGGGTTCTATATTATCTAGGTTTCTATTTTATATGTTAAAGTTATCTGAGTATTCTTAATTGTAGAGTTGTAAGACTGTTGCATCCTTGCATTGTAGGGACATGCACTGATTGAATCATGATACTTTTATGTGAACAATTTACAACATAAGTTTAACATGGTTTTTGTCCGTCTCCTTTAGTGAGATGGAATTTTTGAGTGGTACATATTGAGTAAGGTTGTAGTTCTAAAGGCTGCATATTCAGCTAAAATCTGCAAAAGTGGGCATGTGGGGTGAGGTTCAAATGGTAAGGAGATCAATGAAAGATAGAGAAATAAAAAAGATATTGGGGTGTAGTTGGATTGAAGGCCATAAAATGGTACATGGTTTTTGAGTAGGGAATAGATCACACCTATAGACAGAGGAGATCTATGCAATGTTGGAAAATTTGTTTTGGGAAATGAATTTAATAGGGTATTTCCCAAATTTAAAACATGTACTTCATGATGTTTAGGAGGGAAAAGAAATATTCCTCTGTCACCATAGTGAGAAGCTGGAAATAGCACTTGGATTGTTGAACACACCGCCTAGAGCAACTATTAGAATTGTCAAGAACCTTCGAGTATGTGTTGACTACCACACTGCAACCAAGTTTATCTCCATGATTGTGGCAAGATAAATTATTATGAGGGATGCAAACTGTTTCATCATTTCAAACAAGGGCAATTTTATTGTGGAGATTATTAGTGATGCTAAGTGAAGTAATCTGTAAAAATAGGCTTGGATTATAACAAGATGCACCATATGAGAATTGCATTGAGAGGTGGCCAAGTTTTTATTTTTTGTTTCTAAAATTGTTTTAATTTGACTGTTGTGGAACTAGACCATGCTTCAGTCTCAACCTTTGCTCTAAAGAATCATCCCCAGTTTTCCAAGAATTTATCATCCTCAAGAAAACATTCGCTGTCATCTTTACCGCAACCTCCTTCCTTTTTATTCACAGCCAAAACAATTTTAAAATCCACACAAGAAAATGTTGTGAATCTTGCTCATTCCACTGAGTTGGATGAAGAAGAGGCTCCACAACCCCCTCAAAAGGTAAAAGTTGAAGACGCCTTGGAGATAATTGAGGTCTAGATGGATCCTGGGTTAAATCTACAAATTTTTGTCCCAACTTGGCCTACTAAGCTCAATGGGGTTAGGAGATCAGTAGTTGGCATTCCCAAAGATTCTCTTCAAAAGCTCAAGAGAAGGATGCTAACCAGAGAAGAGGAGAAACACATTTTCCTACATGCCAATGATCCACACTTTGTCATTCTCATGCCTCCTCCCTTGCTCTTGGAATCCAAACAAGTTAAAACTAAAGTTTACACTGGTTTTTCCCATCTCTCCCTTCCTCTTTCCTCTCATTTGTGATATTATGTTAAAGATAATAGGTTAGAGAGTCCATGTGCACAAAAGAAACTATATGTTTTTTTTAATCTCTAAACTCCTTACTATCTAAACCTCACATGCCTCGCCACTTTTGCATAGATGTTTTAGAGCAGAGCACAAGTTGCATGCTTGTAGTATTTTTGGGATCCAACTAATAATGTAGTGTTGGAAATATGTAGCCTATATTCATATATGATCAAAAATAAAGAATGGTTCGTTAATTCAAAGATTTTGAGATCTTCCTTGCACAAATCCATTTTGTGGACATTCTTCAATCATTTCATTTCATTCTTTGAATTAAAGATCAAGAACTAACTGTTCAATTTTGATAGCAAAGGGGAGTCATACTTCCATCATATTTTTATACAAGATAAGCATTCTCATCACAGTGTTCGGGTTAAGATGACACTGATGGAAGATCTATTAAGCTCGTGGAGATTAACTATTCAAATATTTACCTCCATTACAAAAGACAATGATTTCCATCAAGAAAAGAGGCCATTCATGATCATGATAAGTAGGAACCTTTGGAGCTCCAATATTTATGATCCAGAAGTCCACATAGTAAGTGGATTACATGATGAATTCAATGGAATCAAAATGAAACAATAGGTATTCATTGAATCCTTCTACATAGCTACTTGGGATCCAAGAATCATCATAAGATTAAGATAATGCTTATGGGAAAGCATCTTCCAAGAGGGGGAGAATGTAATATCCCCAAATCTAGGACCTAAGAAATTTGATTGAAGATTGAAACTTGAGAAGTTCCTGTTAAGATTAGGCTGAAAGCTAATCTCCCAAGATCACCTGCATGCAAACCTGTCACAGAATAGAAGCAAGACAGAAGAGAAAAAGAGCTATGGAGGCCAAAAAGCCAGAGGAGACATCGTATGCAATAGAAAATAATTTATTAACAATATGTTTCTAGATTACAATGTGATGTAAAAGAACTTCGTAAAGAAAACTAAGAGGTGAATCCTTATAAAAGGAATCACAAAACCCTAAAAGGGAAAACCTAAGGTTAGCTTAAGCAACTAGAGTGAATAGGTGAGTTACTAATTAGATCATAATGATTTAATTAATAACCCGATAGACTATTACTCTAACACCCCCCCTTAAGATAAGCTTAGGGAGAAGCAAAACCTAGGAAACTACTGCA
>MU225441.1:339104-357627 GCA_018584345.1 Thuja plicata
ATTAAAAAATAAAGAATTAAAATTCCTTATGCATCTTCTCATTCATCTTTTGGGTGAACCAAACGGGTCAGTCCATATTCCAGATTTCATTTTGAGGATAAGCATCTTCCTGAATTGACCATATCCAGGATATGGTATTCCAGTACCCAAACGGGCTTATAGTGTATACCTTCACCTCATAGCCGGGGTATGTTGGTTCCACTTGCTATATAGGATTCTTAGAATGGCTAGGAGGCCCTTAATCCCCTCTATAAGAAGTCACCTTTGTGGGTAGTTTCTCAGCAAGATAAAAAAATTTCCCCTCCTTTTAATGTGACTGCATATGTAAGATATCCAAATGTTTTTTTATCTCTTTTGAATTTTCAATTAATTATACTTTGATGGACATATATATACCTACTACTTTTTTATTATAAATCTTATGTTATATAATATTTATTTATATAAGATCTTTTTTAAACTCAGAAAAAATTTATTCACATATTGTTTCCTTGTTTTCTAATCTTAATGAGACGTATAACTGTAATCTATTGTAAAAAAATGATTTAATATATGAAATGAAATATGTTTTGATCTGAATATAGAATGGTAACAACACATCACACATATCCAACGCAGTGCATCACATATTTTCATAATTTAAGTTCAATTCAATGTTTCAGATTTCTTTCATCCATTTGAATTTACCAAGTAGCTTCTAGATTTGATTGCTTGTCAATTTTTTATAATTTAAGCTCAATTCAATGTTATCAGATTTCCACAAACCATTTGAATTCACTGAGTAGCTTCTAGATTTGATTGTGTCAATTTTTTATAATTTAAGTTCAGTTCAATGTTATCAATTTCATCCATTTGAATTCACCTAATAGTTTTTAGTTTTTAGATTTAATTGTTTATCAATTTTTTATACCAACATTTTAGATCACTCCCTGATCCATCATTGAGATGTGAGAGAATGCTCCATCATTGAAATGTGAGAAAATGCAAGAAGATGTAAGATTGTAAATTGCTACCACTATACTAAAATTAAGTTATTCCCACCATACTCCAAACCAGCCAATCCATAGCCAGGGAAAGACAAATACCTAAATGGAAGATTGATTCATAACACAGAAGGCTCATCTCAAATACCAGAGAAAATTGGAAAGAGGCTGAAGTTTTTTTTATAGATAATCAGAAGTCCAGCAATGGAGTTATGAAAAAAATGCAGAGGACAACATTTTAAAATTTATGAAATTTCTACGGTTCAAATGATAATAAGATTTTACTTCTAAATTTAACATGTATAGTTTTGTCTTGTCAACATTCAAATCGAACTCTATAATATTTTTTTCTGACAACATTTTGTCTAGTTTCAGAAAAGCCCATAAGAAGCCCACTCGAGTTCATTAGTCTGGGCAGCTGCAGAACTCAAAACCCCTCCATTTGAATTGGCCGTCTCCTCAACAGAGAATCGCACCTGCTTCGTTCCACCCCAGCCTGCACACCCACTTTTCTTCTTCAGAGCACTCGCAACAGGCATGCCAGTCTTCTCCTTCTCCCTTTCATGGCCTCCTTCGATCCCCATCAGGTCAGAACTCGATACAGAACTAGCCCTGCTCAAACCCTTCGCCTTTTCCTTCTGCTTGCAAGACGACACAAAGAAGCATTTGCTGGAACAGGGCAAAACCCCCCAGAGCAGAGTAGCACAGCTCTTTGCACTACTGGAAGAAGAACCCAACTCACCAGGAGGAGGAGAATTGAGGGTTGTTTCCTCTGCCAAATTCATTGAAGGAAGGCTATCAATGTTTGGGGACATTGACATTCTGTCCAGAGTACTCACAGGGGAGTACTCATATTCTTCGCCATTGCTGTCCATCTCAACGCTCTCATCGTCCCCATCATACTCATTTAGGGATTTCCTGTGGGCTGAAGCAGCCAGTGATAAATGGCGGCGACCTGGAGAAATGTTCCATGTTAAGTAGCCCCTACTGCTGCTGCTGCTAGGGCTTGTGTAGGCACTGGGTGGTAGCCTCAGGGGAGAATGGGACTCAGATTTCTCAGATTTTGGTTTTCTGGGTACTCCTGGTTCTATCTCCCATCCAAAGGGCACAGATCCTGGAGTTAGATAGGGCTGTTCTTCCACTGCCCCTGGTGTTTGAGTATCCTTGCTGCTCTCTTTGGATGTCGTCCTCTGGCTCAAGGACTCACTGGGAGAGCACATTTCAAGCACCACATTGTCTACATAGATTTCCCGATTCAGATCGATGGATAGCTCTTTCAGAGCCGATTCCAGCAGCATATTTGGGCTGTTCTTTCAAAAAGCAGGGGATTCAAAGAGAATCATGAATTTCTCCATTCAGATCAATGGATGGCTCTTTCAGAACCGAATCCAGCAGCATTTTTTTGGCTGTTCTCATCGGATTCCCGGGTTGCCCTCAATTTCTTTCAAAAATCAGGTGATTTAAAGAGAATTGTAATGATGATGGATTCCCTGCGAACAACTTTTTTGTAATGATTTTGAAATGGTAGAAAATGAGTGTTCCGCGATTGGGGCTGCACGATTAAAGGTGTTTGTATTTGTGTCTTGTCGTGAGTGGAAAATGAGAGGCAGTCGCCTCTTGAATTTGAAATGGGTTGCGAAAAAACGCGTTGTGAAATGATACCTGCACATGTGTGGGCAAAGACATTTGGGGATTGGGATATGGACGTTTTTTTGTATTTGTACCCACCCATGATTGCTCCATATGACCTTTTTATAGCTTTGTTGCCTCTGCGCCATTCTTGTTTTTCACTAGGTAAGTTTTTCAAAATTCTGAGTGTTTATCAGAGATCTTTGATATGGAGCTTACTGTTAGAATTGAGTTTGATTGAAATTGGGGTTTCAGTTGTTGCTTAGAACCGTTTTTCCTATTGTAAAAGAGAAAAGTGAATCCCTTATCTCATGTACAATTTTGTCTTGATTGGCACATTTGGCTACCTCAAACACTATTTTGTCAATAAGTCAAGATTGCATCTGTCATTTTGATCCAGTTTAAATGTCACATTCGGAGTTTTGATCTTCCAATGTCATAGTCAAATTTAATGTGGCTTGAGTTTCGCTTAATTTAATGTTACTATTATTTGTTATCTTAAGTCAAATTTAAACTGTAAGGCTTCCTACAAGAAGCTCGAAAAATTGTTGAGGGATTTCCTTTGGGCTTTTGGTGTAGATCAGCATGGCTTTCACAGAGTTGCCTGGGAATTGTATTGTCTCCCTAAGGCCTCTGGTGGGCTTGGCTTGCTTGATACTCAGAAACAAGGCTTGGCCCTCTGTGCGAAATGGGTTGTGTGATGTCTCACTGGAAATGAGGCCTAGAAAATTCTGCTTCGTCACTGCATTTCTTCCGGGTATCCCTTGCACAAACCAGCTTGGAAAGGGATTGGTTTTCAAACCCTTCTCGTTATGAAGCACCCAGTTCAAATCCAAGGTACTTTTGTTGTCAAAAGTATTTGGAGAGCCTGGGAAGTTGTCAAACCTTGGCTTCGCTGGGTTGGCAATGGCTTCCGGGATGGGCTCTCTTTCAATCAGCAGAACATTTGGTGGTCCCCATTTTTTGCTCAACAAGGGTTTCCTCTGGCCAAAATCCAGGGGATGAGTTCTTTGCGTTTTCACAAATGGGGCATTCAAACACCCAAGGATTTGTTTTCCAGAGCCACCATGAGTCTCCGCTCTTGGGATGATCTTCGGGTTCAATTCCGACTCACTCATCCAGATCGTCAGACTTTTGACTTGCTTGTCTCTGCTATTCCGCTGCATCTCCTGCACAAACTTGGCATTCAGTCAGTTAAACCTTGGTGGAAAGATTGGAAATGGTACCCTGATACATCATTTACCAACAATAGACCCAACCTTGGGTATTCTTGGCTTGTGCCTCATTTTCCTATGATTGATTCTCTTAATCATCGTTGGCATCTTTCTTCTTCCTAGAAAACTTGGAGCTAACGTTTCCGCACTATTTGGGATGTTATCATTGAACCCAAAATTGCTCATTTTGCTTGGTGTTTGTTCTACCAGGGTTTACCCTTGGGAGCTTGGCTTCGACACTTAGGTGTGTCTGATCCTAAATGCCCATTCTGTGGGCATTCTGAAACCATTATGCATATTTTTTGGTTTTGTTGTTGGGCTCAAAACTATTGGAGATGGATTCATAGTTTTTTTTTTCCATTTCGGCCTGAGCCTTTCTCTTGGCATATGGCTCTCCTTGGGGACTCACCCAGAATGCTTTCCCAGTATACCCAGATTTGGCATGCTTTCAGGATGGAATTTTTGTTTTCCTTATGGAAAGACTGTAATGCTATTATTTTCTACTCACAACTTTCTGGATATCAATATTTCTCTTTATGCTAAGGCATGTTTATGTAATAATGTCATGATGCATATTCAAGTACAAGCTGACAAGGTGGCCCTTGAGGTCGCCCACTTGCAGGAGCTGCTACAGCATTGGGGTAATGCCCTGTGTACTATAGCACGGGTGCCACCGGATTCTCTCTGCTGACCTTACACCACCCCAGGGCCGGCGTCATAGCAGGAGTGCTTTGGCCAGGCGCTCCAAAACACCACGCTCTTGACGTCGCCGCTCTGTCTCTCCTCCTGATAGGAGGGCCTCGGTTGCTGGCTGGCCTCCTTTGCTTGTCTCTATTGCTGCTCGATCGTCGGCCACTGTTCATGTGTGGCCTCCTACCACTTCTAATAAAGTCCCCCGCTTGGCTCTCTCAATCTCTCCCAGGCGGGAGGAAAGAGAACTGGAGAAAGAAAAAGAAGCAGATGATGGGTGGTCGCTTCCCGACTAGACCCCTGGGCCCAATGTTTGGGGCAATCCGAATGATAAAGATCCTCCTCCCTCTTCTGCTACTACTCTCGTAGCTTGAGGGCTTTTCTTATATGATTTTTTGATGAATAGCTGTATGATTCCGGCATGATGCCGTGTGACTCTTCGTGGGGTGATTTTTTATCCCCCGATCCTTTTTTGTGAATATTGTACTTTGTTCTATATATTAATAGTAAAGGCCTCTATTCATAAAAAAAAATTAAACTATGCATGGAAGGCTCCTACTTGCTTTGCAATTGACTTAGAATTAACTCACTATTCATCAAGATCCATGTCAATCACTATGACTTCTATTGACTTCTATTTTTGCCTCAATTACAAATATTACATTAACTATTATATCAACAAATTTGAAACCCTAATTCTTGCACTTAGCTTATTATTTTGGCATTCATTACACTTATAAATTAATCATTAAAGCTTCAATGTAGTCAAATTTAAATTGTGCATCTAAGATTTGTGTAAAAGACATCACTTCATTTTTGAAAGGGTGGAGTGTGGGACAGGGAGAAGATTAGGGTTTTAGCAACCATGATATGGTCGAGTAGCTCAACCTCAAGCCTTTTAGGAGCAAAAGAGTTTTAGGAACAACATGTGGTGTCCACCTAGTAGGGCTTGGGAAGATTTGTAAAACGGTAGAAATAGTTTTAGTGATAATAGGAAACTGAGGCACTAGGATAATCAAGGGCACAAACAACCCTTTAAGAATCAAATGAGATTCTCCAAGATTTTCTCAAGACCAAGTGGTGGTTCAAAGGGGCTGGAAGGAAAAGTGTAGAAACCAAAGACACAGAAAACATCGCCCATGAAGGAACAACAAAGAATAAACATAGATTGCAAACAAGTGGTCAACGTGTAAATAGATGAGGATTGGAGAGAGGCGGTCAAAATGTATAGGGAAAAAAACATTTTTTTATGAAATGGGTGGGAGAAAGGCTAGCATCCTTGAGAGTACATAAATGGTGTGATGAGCAGGGGTAAGAATTTTATCCTCAAAACCCTCCCAAACGGTTTTATTTAGTTAATTGTGAAAATGCCCATGAAAAATAGTGGATTTCGCATAATGGGCCATTTTTTTATGGGTGGGATGGGTTTTTACATTAAAGATTGGGCATCACATTTTGACCCAGTAAAGGCATCAATAGAGGAACAATTTGTTTGGATTCAACTCTACAACCTCCCACAAGAATATTGAGAGATTGAAACCCTAGAAACCATTAGCAATAAGTTGGGCAAATTTATTAAGGCGGGTGAGGCGATCGAATAGAAAGATCTCAGTATGTATGCCAAAACTTGCATTTTATGGAAATCCTACCACCTCTTCCTCACACAGTTGAAATTTGGTCAAATGAAGGAGTTTGGTAGCAAGAGATTGAAGTAGAAAATATAGTTGAAAACTGTAAGGTGTGAAAGGTAGTGGGTCATTCAGCAGAGGACTGTATTCAAGATAAGAAGGGTAAAGATTTGGAAAGTGAAAGGTCAATGAAGAAGATTGAATCTTTATGCAAGGAAGTGGCCCTAAAAAATTAGGACATCTCAACTCCAGAGATAGTGGAAGTAGAAGCAGCTCAAGAGCCGACAATGGGAGATTCAAGCAACTCATTGGGAGACTCAAGATCTAACCCTAATAAAATGGATAAGGCAAGTGAGGGTGATGAACAAAGAAATGAGATCGATATCCAAAATAGAAACATCGTGAGAGATTAATGATGAATCCAGGTTGTAGGAAATGGAGAACAATGGAAGAATTTTAAATTTGCTCCTCGTGTTAGAGAATGTTCAATTGGAAGTAAACGATCCAATGGAAAGCTTGGAAATTGTGAAGGAGAATAATTTCATCTAGGAAAATAGTAAAGAGTTGGAGGAGCAACTAGACAAGGTTTTTGAGAATGATCCAAACAAAACCTTTAACCCTCCAAGAATAGGGGAGGCCCCATAATTACAAAAGAATATGGAAGCTTTGGTGGAGGAGGACCAGATGAAGGTGCAGTTCAAAGACATTCATGTCTCACCGTCTACAGAGAATATCTTTGGATTAGAAGAAATTGGAAAGGAGTCCTCTTCTCCAATACCTACTTCTAGAGGGATCTCAAACTCCTTATCAAATGTTGATGATGCTTCTTGGGTTTGGGGGACTCGTAAGGTATTTTAGAAACCTGTACCATCAACCAAACTCGAGCTTCCTCCCTGAAGGTTAAAAATGAAGAAAAGAACAATTGAGTTTCAAAGTCAAATGGGTTGAGAAAGGGCTCCTTTAAAGAGGTTGGAGGTGCTTCAAGAGAACTAGGGGTGGTTTGGAACCCAATCATAGTAAAAGTAGAGTCAGTCCGATCTCATGATGAAAATTGGCAATTGCTAATGCTTTTGTCGCTTGCATTACATAAAGATCTCTAAATTTTCAATATTTATGGACCGTCTAGTGTTATATAGAAGTGGAGGGTATGGAAAGATATCTCTATAAAACTACAAGAGATCAATAATGAAGTGGTTATCTTCGGAGGAGATTTTAATGCAACCCTCATTGCAAATTGTATCGTCTTAAAATGGAAGCACTTCGTGTTGAGACCTTTTAGCCCTCCCTAGTAAGTTGTTATGGTCCTAATTTAGACACCTTCATGCTTCCGTGGAATTTCATGTGCTTATGTGCCTATTCTACCCCTCTTTTCTGCCTTTTCTCTCTGTTTCTGAGACTCTGGCACATTTCCCGAGGTTCTGACCCTCTGGGTCAAGGTCGACCTCGACCCTAACCCCAGGGTCCAGGGTCCTTGGGGTTAAGTCCCAGTTTCGGGGTTTCATCAAAAATTTATATTTTCCCTCTTCAGGGCCATTATTCCTTGAGATAAGTGTCAGATTCTTAAATTAATATTTGAGGTGGACCTTTCTCGAGCTTTGTGTAGGATTCCTAATTTATTATTTGAGATAAGCCTTTCTCAATTTTTGTGCCTAGTGCTCAAATTAACTTTGGGGTTGGCCTTACCTCGAATTTTGTGACAAGGATCTTAAATAATTATTTCTACCTTAAGGATGGACCCCTTCTAGAGTTTTGTGTCAAGATTTTAATTTGGTTCTACTCTCCATGTGCACCTCTCTAGAGTTTTTGTGCCATGGACCCTTAATTATTGTTTTCTATGTTGGCCTTTGTGCCCAAGATTACTATAAAAGAAGGGCTTTCTCTCTCATTTTCTCTAGCCATGATCAAGTGAGCTAAGTCTTCTAATCATGATCAAGAAGCAATACCAAGATCTCTCAAGCATTCAAGACATCTACATTCTCAATTCAAGAACTTGAGCACATTTACTTCCATGGAGCCATAAATTGGCATGGTAGATGAACTTCATACTCTTCTACAAAGTTCAAACAACTTCAAGCATTCATCCTTGTGGATCTAAGGATTTGAATCCACCACAAGGGTCTCCATACTAGCAAGGTGAATTTGTTTATTTACTTTTTTTATTTCTGCAATTTCAATTACATATATTTGAGTTTAATTCCAAAACCGGGGTTTGACCAAGGCAAACCCCTCCCCCACAAAAAACAAATCTCTTTTTCTTGCAGATACAGGTTCGGGACTGTGGATTTGGACTCAGATATGGATACCCTTTTCGGCAAACTTTCAGGATCTACAAATAGAGTCACTTTCGGATCTGTGCAGGTCAAGGTCGACATTATTGGGTCAGGGTCGACATTTTGGGGTCAGGGTTGACATTTGTGGGTCAAGGTCGACCTTTTTCTTAAGACGACATCAGAATGGAAAATGATTTATGGGTTTTGTTCGTCTTTGCGTTCCGATTCCAGATCATACTTCAGTTTTTCTAGAAACAGCCTACAGACCTCATAAAACAGCATTCTTTGATCTACACTATTTTAAGGTTGGTACTTCATCTCATCCATTTCAATTCCTAGATCTATCATATACATTCCTTTCTAAAATAGGAATTTAAGATCTTTCCTCTTTGCTCTCATTTCCGAATGGATGATTCATTTGTGCATTGACCCTTCTTTTGGATTAATCAATTTGGATCTTTCATTTGTGCATTTGAGGTTAAAAGGAACATCTTATCTTCCCCACACATCACACAAACATCCACTAATTTCAAATGTTACATGTTACATTGTTACACATTGGTAACATTCTATTTTATATGTTACACAACTAATAAAAAAGGTGTTCTAGGGCTTATGGAACAATCCAATTGGATTTTGAAAATTTTGTGACGTCAAAAAAACTTTGGGAGATTCACAGTAGTAATGGAACATTCACATGGACTAACAAGAGATAGGGTTTTCTCAATATTGCAAATATTGGATCGATTCTTTCTAGCTGGAAAATTGGAAAATTTATGAGTGGTTTTTGAAGCTAAGGTTCTCCCTATCTCCAACTCAAATCATTATCTCATCTCCCTGATTCTACAAAGTGATTCTATTCTCATTCGATATCCCTTAAAATTTAAAAAAATGTGGTTCATGGATGAGAGTTTTAGAGATCTAGTTGTACAATGGTGGAATTTGATTCCTCGTTGGAATGGAAAGGTCTTTGTTTTCTTTAAGAAACTACAATTCTTGAAATTGAAAATGAAGGAATGGACTAGGGTCCACTTTAAAAACATTTTAGAATAAAAGGCTCAATTGGAGAGGAAATTAGAAGAACTCCATTGTAAGGTTATTCAACAAGGTTTAGAGGAGTTTGATTTCAAGGAGGAGAAGGCTTTGAATTCTTAGTACTCAGAATTGTTGGCAAGGGAAGAAATGTATTGGAGGAAGAAATCAAGGGATGTTGGCTTAAAGAGGGAGATCAAAATACAAAGTTCTTTCATAATTCGCAAAAGACAAGGTGGTCGATCAATCAAATTTATGTCATCAAGAAGAGTGATGGGAAATGGATTAGGCGGAAAGAAGAAATTGATAGGGAATCAATAGGATATTTCAAGACTTTATTGAAAGAAGAAATTGATCACTATCAAGACCAAGAGATGATCCTCTCAGTGATCCCAAGAAACATCACAATAGATCATAATCATATGTTGCAAGTTGTTGTTAGTCAAGAGGAGGTGAAAGTGGCCCTCTTTTCAATGGAAGGAGATAAGGGTCCAGGTCAGGGAAGGTTCCTTGTTGTATTCTTTGAATACCTTTGGGGCCTATTTGGGAATGAAATCTAGAATGTAAGCAAAGAGTCAAATCATGAATGTGTAATGCTAAAAGACTTGAACAATGGCCTGATAATTCTTATCCCGAAAAAAGAGGTACAAACTTTTGAAGACTTTAGACCAATTTCTTTGTGCAATACAATTTATAAAATTATCTCTAAAGTCATGGCTAATAAACTAAAAAATGTTTTAGAAAATGTTATTTTGAAATAATAGAGTGGCTTTGCACCCAATAGGTCAATTGTAAAAGGTAGTATCATAGCACACGAGGCCATTCACTCAATAATAAGTGCTACCATGGAGAGGATGTTTGTGAAATTGGACATAAGGAAAGCTTATGAACAAGTTGACAAGGATTCTTTGCTAAAGGTGATGGATCACTTTGGTTTTGTCAAAATTGTACCTTCTAGGTTAAAATTTGTATGTGTAGCCCTTGCTTCTCAATTCTAGTAAATGGGAGTCCATAGGTCTTTTTCAAGTGTCAAGAGGGTTATGGAAGTGAGATCACATATCCCCATTTTTGTTTATCATTATGGAAGAGGTGTTAGGGTGTTTCATTAGTAAAAAGAGTGGGGAGGGTCTTTATAAAGGGGTGGTGAAACCGGCTAAAGCAGTTAAAACTACCTCTCATCTACAGTTTGTGGATGACACCCTTTTAATGAGAGAATATTCACTCAAAGAAGCAAGAATAATTAAGACAACATTAGATGCATATAGTAAAACTTCGGGCCAAAAAAATCAATAGGAACAAATCAGAGCTATTCTTTTTCAATACCAAGATTGAAAAATAGCTTGATATTTTGAGGATCTTGGGGGTTAAAATTGGGTCTTTACCAGATAATTTTTTAGGAATACCTCTCTTCGCATGTGTATGCAAATAAAATATTTGGAATAATTTAATATAGACACTTGTATTAAAATATTGGAAGCGTGGAATAGCAGATGGCTTTTCTCAGTAGGGTGTATAATGATATATGGTATTAGCTATACCCCTCTTCTCCATGTCATGTTTAAAAATTTATTCTAAAGTCACTAAAGCCATAGAGAAAACAATTCGAAACTTTTTCTGGAATGGAAACCAAGATCGGGAAAAAATCTCATTGTTAACCTCAGAGAAGATCTGTCAACCCGAATTTGTGAGTAGTGTTGGGATACAAAATTGGCAGCTAATTAACGATGCTATGGGCGCTAACTTGTTCCAAATTTCAAAACAAAAATGGGTAAGGATTATGCAAGCCAAGCATTTCGATAGTCAAGCGATAGAAAGAATTTTAACTATTAAGAACCCCCCTAAAGGTTCGATTATATTGAGCTTTATGCTTTATTGTAGATCATTAATAACTAACTACATTGTTGACTTGGTGGTTAGCACTTCTTTGGGGATTCGTGACATGACTTAGTCGTCTCCCATCAGTTGGGTTAAATTTTCCATTTGTATTAGGCGTTAACAACTCAAGATTTTGGTGCAACTATAAATGATTCCAATAATTGGTATCAAAGCCTTGGGTTATGGGTTCAAGTCTCCTTTAAGTGGGTGTTGAAGGCTTAGTCGATGTTGAGGGGGAGATTGTTGACTTGGTGGTCAGCACCTTCTTGGGGACTCATGACATGACTTAACCAGCTCCTATGGATTAGGTTAAATCTCGTGTTTGTATCGGTGTTGACAATTTGAGCTTTTGGTACAACAACAAATGATTCCAACACACATTTCATGGATGTTAGGGGATGGCTAATCAGAAAAAAATTGGAATGATTCTTTGGTTGGATTAAAAATTCTCCAGGGCAGAGGACAGATTTAGAGAACTAAAACAAATCACTAGAGCTTAGTGGGGTTTTAAGGTGATCAATTTTATGGAAAGGAGTATTGAAAATGGGGAAGTTTCTTGGAGATGGAAGTCGTTTGATACATTAAATCTCAGTCGAGAAAATCATGAGTTGTTAAAAGGTATCTTTAAGGAAAGAAAAAATTTGTTGTCTAAATATCGAGATGAAATAGTTTGGTGTGGTTCTCAAAAAGGTAAATATTTGTTAAAGATAGAATATAAAGTCTTGGAATCTGTAGTAGAAATGGAAGTGTGACCTCAATCTCTTTGTTGGAATAAAATATGTTTACCAAAGGCAGGATGATTTGCATGGTTAGCACTAAGGGGTCATATTCTCACAAGTGAAAGACTTACAATATTAGGTTCCTTGGGCCCTTTTAAAGTGAGCATTATGTGACAAAAATGAGGAAAAGTTAGATCATCTCCTCCTACATTGTGATTTCTCTAATGAGTGTTGGTGTTATGTGACAAAAAAGTTGAATTGGAATGCGCCTTTCCCATATTTAGTGAAAGACTTATTTCAAGGATGGCATACATCTACGGTAGTTTCAACCTTTTTGAGTATATGTGTGATAATCCCTTCAACAGTGATTTGGGAACTTTGGAAAGAAAGAAATATACAAAATTTTCAAGAGAAGTGAGAGTCATTTCCGCGGGTATGTGGGAAAATAGAATTGGAAATTTTAGAATTGGTAGGCTCGACTACTTCTAAATGTTAGATGACAAAAGTCATTTTTCCTCAAGAAGACCGTAAGTTATAGTGAAATTGGTCTTTTATAAAATTTTGACATGTTAATGGGCCTCACTGGGTTAATCCAGTTTTCCAAGAGAACAAAGTTAGCGAATGGATAAAACTGAAAGAGAGATGGATTAAAGCGAATTTTGACAAGGCATCAACAGGAAACTCGAGGTTGTTCTAGGTAGGATTTGTAGCAAGTGATAGTCTAGGGAATATAGTGGCAATAAGAGCCAAATAAATTCAAGATGAAACAAATAATGAAGCAGAGGCACAAGAACCTTTACAAGTAGTTAATTCCAGCGAAGACGCTATCAACTAAAAAAGTTCACCTAGAAGCAGATTCGATTATTTTAGTAAATGCCCTAACTAAAGGAGACAAAACAACATGAAACTTGAATAAATATATTAAACCAGCATGTAAAATTTAAACACTTTCAAAGATTTTAAAATCACTCATGTGCTCCAAGCTGGTAATGAGGAAAAAAGGAAAGGAATGGAAAGGTCCTTTTATGGTCCACTATACCAGCAATATGTTTTTGGGTCTACATATGGTGACAGCAATATGGGACTATCTTGTACTCCTTGCGAGAGACATCGATTATCCGAAATGGCAGAGAAATTGTCCAAGATGACTGTGGCATTTATGGATAGACAAACGATTATTTGGAGGATAAGAGAGATTTGGAATTAACAAGGGAGCTATTGACATCATTTCAGTGCACGTTACCATGGTGATGGGATCATTGTGCAATGATTGATTTAAATGGGAAACATTACATTTTCAAGACATGTCGTGAATTAAGAGGATAAAAGTTGTGGGAAGAAAGGTGGTATTCACTAGCGAGGGTGCGGAAGCTTGGTTTACACTTTTCACAGTCAAGCAGCAACTTTTACTTTTCAGGAAATATCGAAGAAGCGGTTACAAAGTGTAATCAAGATTCAAGAACCAATCTTCTCTATGAATAATTGATATTTTGTTGGGTGAGGAATTCATGTGCTCAGAACAGTGTAAATGAAGAACAAGAAAAGAAAGGACCAAGGTTTGAGACGGATGATTTCTGGATCATTGCTCCTATGAAGTCTCCGAAGAAGAAAAATATAGAAAAATATCTACTCGGTGTAAGTTCCTTTAGTTTTAAATCATTTCTCCTTTTGTTTTAAATCATTTTTTCTCTATACATGTAAATTTCAAGGTAGTTCAGCTCTGTGCTAGTAGGAAAGGCCAATTCAATGGCAATTTTGAATACTTTTATCTGAAAGTCTCTACGCTATAAATAAATTGTTAAGGGAAGAATTCTAGAATTGGTAGGGGATGTTTCATTTTGTGTAATGACTGAGATTTTGTTCATAATATCTAAATATTTTGTCCAAAGGCAGGGGTGGTTAGTCGCTAAAGGTGGGGTAAATCATCATTTGTTATTTTAATTTCTTTTTTAAATATTATACAAATATTCAATATTACTGATAAAAATAGGACACCACTCCTATTTCAATTAATTAATAATTTACTTAGGACACCACTCCTACTTCAATCAATTTATAATTTACTTACTACTCATCAAGATCCATGTCTATCACTATGAATTCTATTATAGTTATATTTTTCATCAATTACAACTCTTACATTAACAAATTTCAAACCCTAATTCGCTCTTAGTTACTATTTAGGCATCCATTCACTTTGTTCATTGCATGATGTCTGAAGCAATCAATGCATCATCATTCTACATTACTGCCAACTAATTAAACATTTCATGCACATATTGTTTGGTGTGTCTTCCAACTTATTGCAACCTTATTAATCAATCATTGCAAGTTCAATGTGGTCAAAGATTTCTCACCACAAAGTTCTAAAATCGTTTGTTAATGCCACCAAGTTTTTCATATGCAAGTATGGACAAGTGAATAACTTGTGTAATCTTCAAAATCCTATATTGCTAGAGGTTAAGAGCCACAGAAAAGTTCAAAGCTACCATTTCAAAGTTAGGCTACACTTAGTATGTTCAACATTGTACATGTTTTTGTTTTTATTCAAGTCTTTGCATAGTTCTAGATTTTAGATTGCACATTCATCACAATCATTTATTTCAAGATTTGTTCTTAAATTATGACAATCAAATTAATCCAATTTTCTACAACATCAAGGTACACATTAGTTTTAATCATCTCCCTTTATTTTAATTATAGATTCAAGTATGCATCTAAATTCAACCCTTTTATGGGTAGAAGCATAAATCCTTGTCCCACTTTTGTGCCATGTTTTGATTTGATAAATTATGTAAAATGATATTGCTCTAATATTGGAACGGAAGGAAAATTGGAGTAAATTCGTTGTAGATAAGATTCTTGACATGTTTACATATTTCCCTTAAAGGTTCTACAGAGTGCCCTTTTCTCTACTGGTCCCATGGGAGGAATTTATTAAATGAAAATTGCTAATTCCAGTCACCATTCCATGATCAAATCAAGCAATCATGGCATGAGATTTTGCAAGAATGTTGCTCTTAGAGGAAGCTTCAAAAACCATATTTATATTATATTTATCTTTCTTATCTAATCAAAATATGTTTATTGCAAAAATTTGTTTAAACAATGCATGCACGTGGAAAAGTAGAAGACAACTAAGAAAAGAAAAACAAGAAAGGCTTTCTTATTGATGCATTCTTATTTTAATAATAATAAAAAAAAAATTGGATGTACACAAAAAGAGTTATGCATGGATATGTGTCTAATTTGATATTTTTTTCAAGAATATAATAAAAGATGAGAAAAAATCCAACATCTATATATTTATCTTACATATTAATCTTTTTTGTTGGTAAAAGGTGGTCATGGGACTACACCCTTTGTACTATAATGTATTACAAAATTACATGTATGTTTCCCCTTAAGAAGAGGGCAATCTTAATACAACATTATTCCTAGATAGAATACATATAAATTCCTCATTAGCTACAAAACAATATGGCATTTATACATTAAAATATATTATGAAGGCCAAATGTGAAAAAGGGTATGGCCATACTATAGTCACATGGCTTCAGTTAGGTAGTGAGCTTGGGTCATAACATGTGCATTTATGACATACCAAAGAATACCCTTATTTTAAAAAAAAATATTGCCTCAAACTCCTTTTATGTCACCCCTTACGGCTACATTACCTGCCCAATACCCCCCACACCCCTTTTCCTCTATAAACCCTATTACTTCCCCACATCCACCCCCAACCCCCCTAAACCCCCTCCCTTTATATAGGCAATATATTGCGCTTTTTTTTGCCAATTTTGAACCCCTCAATATGAATACACATGGCATTGTATTGCCTCACTAGTGAAGACCTTGTGACTATAGTAAACCTTATTCACCATCCTAAATAATATCACCACCATGTTACTTTTCCTTGATGACATTAATTTGCCATTAGTATGCAAACAACACTTTCGGTAAGCATACACCGAAAGATAGGACTGAGCAAACAGAAGATCAGATATTAAGAGATCATCGAAGATGACTAAGTGCAAAGAATACCAACGACACAACTTAGTGTGTAAACCGAAAATGCAATGACAGAAAGATAAAGAGGAACCCGACATGCAAGATACAGTGCAGACTGACAAAATAGTTTAAAGTGCAACCGACAAAACAAAACCGAAGAACAGTCAGATCATGACCAACAGACAGAACCGAAAGTCAATTGTAGCCCGCAAAAAGTGGATCTGACTTCCACGTCAGATAAAGCAAGTGTATTCTATTTATAGTATATTTATTTGTTTTAAATCTATTTCTTTAGGGACAAGATACATGAATGTAAGTACTTTAATCAGTCTAACTGATTTAAAACACATAGACTAGGAGATTTAGGTACAATTTGTAAACCTGGTCTTAGAGTTAACATTGTTTTTTTATCGAAACTTGATGAAGTCAATCCATCTATAAATAGATGATGCAATCATTCATTATGATGCATGAAACTAGAGAGGAGAAGATGAATAAATCCAATGAGCACATCTATGGATCAGATTGAGAGTTTCAAGAACAAGAACAACAAAAGGTGAATTTGGTTATCAAAACCAAGAACAGAGCATACCAAGAATCAGAGGTATTATTCAATCACAATTAGGTGATAATATTTTTCATGTAAACTAAATTGGATTTGTATCAGCAATAGGAGACTGCATTTACTAGGTCAATTTGTAATTTTCTATCACTCTAACAAGTGGAGCAAAGTGTAAAAATCCTTTCAAGGAAGGTGGATTTAACCATCCAACAACAAATCTCTTAACCGACTACACACTCAACAGTGTTGCTAAATCTCTTAACAGAGTAGAGTTTAACAAGTCTCCACCGATACTCTTAACAAGGTAGATCATCAAAAGTGATCAAATTGTAAGCCTTAACCGGCCCCTTCCAATCTGCAAATAGTGAAGATTTTTTGGGTGTCATCCCCACCACAGTTTTTACTTCCTCACAGGAGTTTTATGTGATATCATATCTTGTGTTATGTGTCAAATTACTTTCATGAATGTTTCTATGAATGTTCACATGTATGTTAATGTTATGAATTGATATAATTCACATCAAGATAGTATAAATCAGATTGAATGGATGTACAATTGATTACAAAGGTTAATTGATTAAAGGATACAAAATTTTTAGAGGTACTGATTCACCTCTCCCCTCTCAGTCCATACTTCCCAGCAATCCCAAAAATTGGTATCAGAGCTAAGTCTCTTCTTGGAAAGCTTAAAGGCTTAAGAGAAAAGATCATACAATGGAGAAGTATAGACTTGATAAAAATATTGAGAATAAAAAGCTTGAAATTTAGATGTTCTATGAACAGTATAAAGAAGCTAGAATCAACATGAGACAGCTGCCACATGAAAGAAAGAATATGGCATCTCGCTTTAATGAGACGGATTATCATGAGGAAGAGATACCAGATTTCTTTGAATCTTCAGGATCAACCACAAGCAAAGCATCAAATATATCAGAAGAAAGCATCACAAGCCTAACTGAAATCAATCTACATCTGGCTAGACAAGTTAAATCTCTGCAAATCAGTCAAGAGACACAAATGGTAAGGATGATTGATGTCATGAACAATGCTAGACAAGATGAACAAGAAAGAACACTAGCTATTGATGATAGAAGAAAGTGATGACATGTAACTGATTGAATGTTTGATAATGTTAAGTTGAAGATGAGGCAAGACATTAGATCAGTTAATGGTTTGTATTGTCATTGATGTCAACTTGATATCATCTGTATGGTCATATACATAATTCCAAAGACTTCAGAGAATCAATGGAATAAAGGTTATGCTTTCAGCAATGCATAAAAGTCAAGTATTCACCAAGTGACAGACTACACCGGCGGAGTGCACACCATCGGTAAAGACAGAGATAAAGTCACAGTGATGCCCGACGAGCAGAAGATAGTGTTGCCCGACGAAACAGAATCACAGGATGCCCAACGAGCTAAAAATAGTGTTGCCCAACGAGCAAGATCCAATGATGCCCGATGGACGGAGATCCTGAAGCTAACTGAAGCGACACCAACGAAACTGGCAGTTGTCACCGGCGACGAACTGGAGAGTTGACCGACAGAATAGAGAGATCAGAAAATGACAAAATATCTAGCTGGCAGAGCTAAAGGATAGACTTAACTGGTTGTTTCATTTGTTTTATTCGACCACAGTTAAGTAAATGGTTTGTATAGTTGGCAAGAAGATAACTACGGGATAAATCAAGAGTTAAAGTCGTAAATCAATTTGGCTGGATTGTTTTTCACACCAAGAATCAAGAATCAAGAACCTAGAATTAAGGAACATCATGTATATATAAGAGACAAGCATAATTCACTTCCATAAGCAATCAGATACACGGGGGAGTGAATTGATAGAAGATGCTGAAGAGAAACTGATGAAGGATAAACTTCATGCAGTCCTGATCAATCAAGCTAAGGGAG
>MU225441.1:365343-376475 GCA_018584345.1 Thuja plicata
TGAAAGGTATTCCTAAATCTACATCTTCATTCATAGGATTATGTTATAAATGTAACAAGAAAGGACATAAAGCATATGAATGTAAGTCTAAGATGAAACAACCAAAGAAGGAAACCTACATGGACAAGTACTGTCCTAATTGCAAAATGAATGGGCACACAACTCTTGAATGCTGGAAAAAGAAAAGGCAAGCATGGAAGCCTAAAGGTCAAGAAACTCCCTATCAACCGAAAAGAGTCAGTAATCAGTATGTATGGGATTACAACACCTGGACAAATTGTACAACATGTGGAAGATATAGTCACATTGCTGCAAACTGTGTGAGACGGTGGACTAGAAAGTCTAGAGGTTGGACTAACCCTAGAATGGCATGCTTACACTGTCATAAAGTTGGTCATCTCAAGAAAGACTGCAAAGACTGAATGACAAAGACAAGCACATATCCCAATGGAAATAACATTGAAGATATCCGGAGAGCTAGAGACAAAATGTGGAGAAAATCTTCAAACAATGATGAAGCTGGAACGAGAAATGCAAATGGTGACACCACATCCAATGGATCCGGTGACATCACCACCCCCACCTAAACAGAACAAGTATGGAACTGCATTACCCAAGTTATCATTTTACATTAGTTCCATAGTATGTTGATATAATGCCAAATTAGCATAAGAAAGATGCATCATGGTATTACTTGTTAAAATCTATGATAACTATGCTTTCAGGCATATATACCAAAACCTGTTGGTATACACTCAAAACTGAGACTTCCTACACTTACCGAGAAGCATCGGTTAAAAGAAAAGTTGCTAGTATAAACCGAGCCTCATCAATAAACAAGTAAAGTGAACAATTTGTCTATAATACCGAAACCTGTCGGTAAAAGCAAGTGGAATAACGATTGCTCTAAAATGTTATGAGTGTCACCAAAGGAAAGTGAAGTCTTCACCAACGAACTCCGTCTTCATACACCGAAGAGTTGGTAAGCATTTATGGCATGTGTTTTAAGGCAACACCTATAAATAGGGCAATGGAATAACTCATTTGTCACAACAACCAGAGCAGAGCAACCAAGGTGATTTTTGAGCAGAAAGAAACTAAGTTACAGAGCGACCACGACTCGACCACTAGCACTCCTAGAAAATCAAAAATCTTTGCAAGCACAAACAGTAAGTTCTACAAGCCCGACAACTCTATTTTTTTGCATTTCGCAGGAAGCTCTAAATATCTGAAAATGGCCTCAAAATCTCAAACTGTGAAATCCAAGAATGCAAAGAAGGATGAGTTCAAGCTCATCAAGAATTCAACATGTGAGGAACCTAACTACAAGATCCATCCTGAGGTTGCCTCACAACCCGACAACGCCGGAGCATTTTCACACATCCCAACTAGGGTTTTACTCCTGGAAGACATTCGATCTTTCATACACTGCAAGATTATAGAAATAGGAACATCAGAGGTTGAAGAATCTTATAATAAGTTGTGTAATGAAGATGAAACACTAAAAGATGAACACAAACATATTGAAGTAAAAGGGCTCACCAATGCCCTAATGTTCCTGAAGGTTTTCAAAACTGAATAGATTCGGTTAGTGCTAAGCCGAATGCATAACAACAAGTTATGGCTTGATGAACCAAAGTTGATAACCCGAGATGTCATTCATCTGGTCACCGATTACCCCATAACCGAGAAAGTTAAGGCACTAAAGCATCCACCCAAGGCCTGTTAGAGTAATAGTCCTTTGAGTTATTAATTAAATCATTTCGATCTAATTACTAACTCACCTATTCACTCTAGTTTGTTTTAGCTAACCTTAGGGTTTCCCTTTTAGGGTTTTGTGATTCCTTTATAAGGATTCACCTCTTTTATTTTAGATACAGAGTTTTTGATCATCACATTATAATCTAGAAACATATCATTAATATATTGTTTTCTATTGCATACGATGTCTCCTCTGGCTTTTTGGCCGCCATAGCTTCTTATGTCTTTGCTTCGTTCTTGTGACAGGTTTGCATGTAGGTGTTCTTGGGAGATTAGCTTTCAGCCTAATCCAACATGGTATCAGAGCCACTCTGTTGCTGCCTGGTCTAATGTTTGTGAAGTAGTGTTTCAAAGACGACAGCCACAGCTTTTCTGGGGTTTTTCTATCACTTTGAAGGAGGCACCTTTTTCTGGAACCATTTGAGAAAAAACAGACTCCGCCATTGCATTTAGAAGGCCTGGGAGAGTTGAAATAACTATAAACTTCACTGGTTTTGGTCATTGTGACTCCAGAGAAAAAAATCAACCTCCTAGGTCATACATGCACAAAAATCGAGGCAAAAAAAATAAAAATAAAAAACCTTTTTTTAAATATTTTTTTTGCGTTTTAAAACACGTGCAATATTATTTTTTGGGGCGCCACCGCCACCGACTACGGGAGCCTCCGGCAGCGGCCCCCGCTAGACCCATCTCCGCCGGCCCCTGCACTCCCCGGCCCCCGCCGCCACCGGCCCCGCCACTGCGCCCACTCAACGGCCCCTCTGCTCCGCCCGGCACCCACGACTGCCACCGCCCGGCAGTTGTTTTAAGCCCTACGGCCTATTTTCAGCCCTGTGGCGGTCCTATCAGCGACCGAGGGCTCCATTTTAGCCCCTGCGTGGGCCATGCGACCGAGGGCCAAAGTTTTTTAGCCCCAGGGGCTTAACCCTTGGTTTTTGAGGCCTTCTTGACCCTCCCGGACTGTTTTCGCTCTATCTTGAGCATACGGGGGTATTTTTCTGACTTCCATATACCGTCGGAAAGCTCTTTCCGAGCACTTTCTGATGATGGAGGTTGGGGTTTTGGGTTCAGCTATTTTGACAGTGTTTTTTGCTGTCAAAGTCCAATGTTTTTTTTTTCCTTTCCGGAGCCATATCTTGCTCATCCGGACTCTATTTTTGGCCAACCAGATATCGTCGAAAAGCTGGTTTAGTGAGCTATTTAGTTGCAGGGGTATTTTTTTCAAATTCTACTCTAGATTCTCTCTCCTCCAAGTTTGGCATCTTTCACACTCTGGCGGATTACTTGGGTTCTACAGGTCCTGGGATCTCTTCTTCTGATCTTTCTGTCTCACTCTTCTTTCTGACTTCTGAGCTTGTATGCTTCTCTTCTATAGCATTCTTATTCTGTAAACACACTGTGATAAAGTGCCTACTTCTGCATTTTTGGGATTTTGAACACCTTGTGTGTGTTGTACTCGCACTCAGTTATAAAGTGCCATGGGGGGTTATGATGTTATGTCATTTTGTGCTCAGCCACCTTTTTCAAGTGAGCGTACCTTCCATGACATTAGCCCATGTTGTGTGTCGGTGACACCGCCCTTTATCTTGTGCTTGTACTTTTGTTGCATTGTTGGTGTTCCTGATTCTTCTTTCTGCAGATGTTTCTGGCATTGCATTTCAGTGTTCCTGTCACCTCTCCCTATTCAGCATTATGGGGGGGTCCACCTGTTGGTTCTATTGCTTCCTTGGTTTGATTGATCAGCTCTTCAGACTTTGTCTTCTCTACCTAGTCATGCACTTCAGTGGGGGTTCCAACAGTTTCTTCTGACAGAGTTTTCAGCTTCATGCTTCAGAGATGCTTCTTGCTCTTTCTTGTTCCTCTCTTTGGGACTTTCCCTAGATTGAAGGCTCAATTTCCTTCATCTAGTTTATTTCTTGTACTTGGGTACCTGATCAGGCCTTGTTGCCGGGACCCATCTTTCCTTCTTTCTGCAGTAGTTTCCTAGGTTTTGCTTCTCCCTAAGCTTATCTTAAGGGGGGGTGTTAGAGTAATAGTCCTTTGAGTTATTAATTAAATCATTTTGATCTAATTACTAACTCACCTATTCACTCTAGTTTTCTTTAGCTAACCTTAGGGTTTCCCTTTTAGGGTTTCGTGATTCCTTTATAAGGATTCACCTCTTTTGTTTTAGATACAGAGTTTTTGATCATCACATTGTAATCTAGAAACATATCATTAATATATTGTTTTCTGTTGCATACGATGTCTTCTCTGGCTTTTTGGCCACCATAGCTTCTTCTGTTTTTGCTTCGTTCTTGTGACAGGTTTGCATGCAGGTGTTCTTGGGAGATTAGCTTTCAGCCTAATCCAACAAGGCCGAGACTGAGAAAATGACAGGAGCCAAATGGGATGGCAGAGGACTAAAATTTACCACAATAACCGATGATGAGATCAAGCTTGGTGCATGTGTTCTAGGCTATAAATTCTTCCAGGCAAGCAGATTGAACAGCATAGCATCAGGTGCAGTGGACACAGCCTACAAAATTTTGAAGAAGGGAACACAATTGGACTTATCTGAACTACTCTTGAATCAATTGAAGGATAACTTAAAGACTATCAGGAATACAAAGTCAAACACATGTAAGTTTGGCTCACTAATAATGTGTATTTTCTTTTATTTTCAAGAAAAATTTCCATCGGTAGGATATGTGAAATGGGACAGCACCAAACCGGTCACCATGCAAATCAGTGAGCATATAGCCACACTGGGAGATAACTTTGAGACAGTTATGGATGAATAATTCAATGTATTCAAAGATCGAATGCAAAAGAGGGTAAGAATCCCCGAGCAACTCATTGAAAAGTATAAGGATGAGATATGCTTCATGGTTGATACAAACAATACATACATTAAGCTTGTTGTACCGAGGACAGCATGGTTAGAACCATTAGAGTATGAGATCAACATTGATCTTGCAACTAAGGCAATTGATGCCTTGATCAATGAACCATTGGATAAGAAACAACCAAAATTTGGAACATATGAAGAGGCCTGGACAAGAATAAAATTTGGCCTAGTTGTTAAGAAAATTGTTAGGAAGAAAGACAAGATGGTGAAGAATCTGAAGAAGATAATGTCAACAACCGAGGAAGAATCTGAACAGGATGAAGAGGTTGAATAGGAGGAAGAAACCGAAGAATAGTTATCTATCAGTAAATATGAAGGAAAGGATGACTCTGAGGAAACAAAGTTAGATTCACCACCTCCTCCACCAACTAAAAATCCAAGGACAATAGTTGCTTCTCGGACAAGAAGCAAAACATCAAAGGATTCTACTCCTTCACCTTTAAAGAAAGGAAAGGTCATGACATACAAAAGGAAAGTTGTCACACTGAAGAGAGGGAAAAATAAAAGAGGAAGGAAATTCATAAGAACCCGAGAGGATATAGAAGACACCGAGCAGGATGAAGCTATTGAAGCAAAAAGTGTCAAGGTAACACCTCTCGAATCTATTGATGACATATGCAAATCTATTGCAAACTTTGGATCTATATCAGATTCAAATATTAGAAGATGGCTGAAGTTAGACCCAGGAGATCAGAATAAAGTAGAGGACGCCATCATAGCTAAAATGTACAAGTTCAAATATGTACCTATTTAGTTTGAAGGCAGTTATGTACCAAGGGAACTCTTGGATAGACTATACTCTCGTTGGACATTTGCTTTGAAGAATGAGAAAGAGATAAGAGAAAGAGTACTAGTTTCTCTAATTCCACATGAATCAAAGAAGGTAGAAATAGATGAAATGATGGAGAAGTATTAAAAGGAGTTCTCACCGAAGCTGAGAGCATACAAATTTCTTGAAGGAAAGCTTATAGAGCTCAAGCAGGACAGCCACAAGAAATGGTGTAAAATAATGAATAGACCTACTGAGGAGGTAAGCCTCGACAAAGACCTTCAACAACAAGATGTTGACAAGGAAACTCAAGATGACACATCTATTGAGTTAAACAAGGAAGAAGATAATACAATTGGCAACAAGAATGCAGATGTTGAAGATGAATCACGGTCGGACACCACAAATGACAACATTGTGGATACTAATGTGATTGACATTACCGATGACCCAGCAGAGGAAGTAAATAAAGATGAATATGTCACTGTTGTAAAGGACACAACCGAAGAGCAGGGCACAACATTTGAAACTGCACAAGTGAATATTCTAGTCAACATGCCTATATTGATACAAGCTATCAATATCCTGCAAGAAACAAGCAAGTCATCTGAAAAGGATACTCCCAAGGATGCAGGGGAAGAAGCAAAGACAGACAACACCGATAGCCAGCACGACATCGGAGCTACTCAAGGTGTAACTGACACTGATAAGGTTACTGAAGGAGATAAAGAAAAGGATGCAGATACACAAGACAAGAATGCAGAAACAAAGTCTGATGAAGCAAAGGACACCAATGAAGGAGACAAACCTAAAGATGGTACTCCTGAGGAAACCAAAAAGCGTGCTACTGACGATGTAAAGGTGAATGTGGAGACATCTACAGACACCCGACAAGTTGAAACCGATGCCAAGTAGAAAAAAGAAGCATAACAGGTCACTTCATCGAGCACAACAGAGAAAGCCAATAAATTGGCAATGGTTTTACATTCTAGTGATTCACAAAAGAAGAAAAAGAAATCAAAGAAGAATAAGATCAAATTCACCTTAGATGAACTCATTGAAATACCGAAGTGTGACCCATCTACACTTGATTTTGAAGCACTAAAAGAATATGGAGAAATATGCCAAAGAAAGGCATTGCAGGAGAAGCTGAAGAAACAGTACAGGGACTCCATGGTACTGGAGACAACACGGGATATACTACATCAAATAGTGCCCGATGTTGATATTGATCAGAACAAGCCCATACTTGATCAATTAGCTACACTAATCGAAGCAATAACAACTCAGAATATTGATGCTGAGAAGGCAATAGAGGAGAGAGTCGAGATGAAGTACCAACAAAAGCTCATTGAGAACATCAGCCAAGAAGTGGCGATAAATAAGGTAAAGCTATCAGAATTCATCACTGAATTAGAACCAATCATATCTGAAGCTATAGCCTTAATTCAAAAATTGAGCACAATTGAAAAGTTCACTAAAGAAAATAGTGACAACATTGCAAAGTTGGATACAGATCTAGCAAATAGTGCAAAAAGCTTAACCATCGATGGAGACAATGCAGTTAAGCTACATTATGAGAAGATCATAGAGATTAAACGGTTAAGGAAAGAGCTGTGTGAGGAAGAAACACACTTTAGGGAAGAAGTAACCGAGCTCCAAGCTCAACTTATACCAAACATTACACTGCTCCAACAGCATATCAGTTCAGCAAGGCAACTGATAGGAACACCCGAGATGTCTGTAGTAGACAACATCTATGACATGCACTCAAAGATCACACTTGAGCACATGGCTCTGGAGAACCTCAAAGAACACGAGATAAAATGATGGAAGACATGAAGTCTTCACACTCCCACATTTTGATAAGCTCTAAGGTAAATGACCTTTGCCCTTACTATCAAAAAAGGGGGAAAATGATATGAGTACAAAATACAAAAAGAGAAAATGATATATATTCATTCATTCATACAAGATGGGAAAATGGCAAATATGTATATGTATATTCATATGGAAAATGATATGTAGAAGGAAAGATATCATATGTACAGTTATACTGGCATATACATAGGGGGATTCATTAAACGACTAAGGATCATATATGGTGTATATACTTAACATTTTGTTAGTATTTTGCACATATCATTTTTTGATACTAATGTTAAAGGGAGAGATTGATGACATTAATTTTCCATTAGTATGCAAACAACACTTTTAGTAAGCATACACTGAAAGATAGGACTGAGCAAACCAAAGATCAAATATTAAGAGATCACCAAAGATGACTAAGTGCAAAGAAGACCAACGACACAACTTAATGTGTAAACAAAAAATACAATGACAGAAAGATAAAGAGGAACCCGACATGCAAGATACAATGCAGACTGACAAAACAGTTTAAAGTGCAACTAACATAACAAAACGGAAGGACAGCCAGAGCATGACCGACAAAAAGAACTGAAAGTCAATTGCAGCCCGCAAAAAGTGGATCTGAATTCCACGTCAGATAAAGCAAGTGTATTCTATTATCACAAAACACTAATAAATTGTAGAAGTGGAGGTGATACTTATGTTGGTTCTTTTTTTGTAACCACCTCCATCCTAAGATAGTTCGCCATAATGTATAGATCTAGGGATAATGTGGACAATGGGGAAGCAAATTATGTCCAAACCAAGGAAAAGAAAAAGACAACATGAAAAGAGGTTGGATAAATATTTTCTTCTTATTTGAGTTTGCTAAGCATGCAAGGGTATTTTTAATACACACACACACACACACATGTATCTATACATACATACATACATACATACATACATACATACATACATATATATATATATATATATATATATATATATATATATATATATACACACACACACACACACACACACACACACACATACATACATACATATACATGTGTTTGTATGTGTGTATGTATACACACTCACTACACATATGTATACCATTGTAAATTGGAAGCACCTTATTAGTGTTAATAATTTCATGATTGTTTAGCACCCACCTTAGTGTATTTTTGTCTTAACATGCATAATAGGACTTCATATGGCACTTAATGGACACTTGAATTCAAATATGGGTTCTATATGTTATTTCAATTTCATCAAAACTCAATATGAGTCTTTATTTCTAGGCATGCTCCTTTATTATTTCTCTTATTTAGCCTACATGGGCCCTATGTTACCATTTATGGCCTTTGTTATCTCTCTCGGCCTCAAAATCAATTGTACTTCATAATTCAGAATCCCTTGGTTATCTGGGGCCTATGGTTTAAATTTAAGCCATGATTGGTGGGTACACAATAGCTAGGCATTCTATACCCCAGGTTATTATTGTCGACATCTTCATGGTATTCTTACTCTTCTTCCTCCTCCTCCTCATCCTTGGGATAACATGTTGTACACCTTACATAACGTTTATAATATATTTTAATCATTTATTATGTGTGTGGCGCCTAGGAGAACTTGTTTATGTGAGTTTTGTTATCACTCCAACATGTAGAATAAAATACTAAGTATCTTATCCTCTCTTGAAAAAGAAAACCTCATAAGCTAAACAATACGGAAATTGTATGATCAAATAAGGCAGCCACAAGGTTTACATTGTGAACTAGCGACTTTGTTGAATATAACTATGTGAATGTGATGTGATTTTTTGGTAACCACATTGGGACTTACGTTATTCATCCAATGGGTCATCAACTTTCTAAATGTGAATGATTTGGCAATTTGAGCTCTTCAAATAATCCTAATAATGATTTGAAAAAAAGTGCAAAAAGGATAAGAGGTTAGAAATCTATGCTAATTCTATCTCTACCTCTACCAGTGAAGATATTATTGATGATGTGGTGAAACTAAAATTATCCTTGCTTCCCCAACTTAAACAACTATGCAAGAGGTGTTATCTTCTAAGGGTGGCTAGATGATTTTCAAATTGCTCATACACATCAAAAACATAAAGTATGCAAATCAATGAGTATTGAACAATTGAAGTTAAGTGTTTTGCAATGAGTTCAACCTAATTTTGCACTATTACTTTCAATCAACAAGTACCAAAATCTATGAACATAAGTTTCACCGTGAATCAATAATAATATCTTTCGCCATCTACTCAACCGCTTAACAACATTTATACAACATAAATAAATCCTATCTAAGTGACAAAATAGGAAACCATAAAACACTCCAAAATAACACAAGTAATTCACCATGAAAAAACAATGAATCTGCATTACTTTGGCAGCATTTGAGCAACAATTTCTCCAAAATCTCCTTTACAAATGAAATCAAAAATTCTTATATAGAGGCCTCAAGTACAAAGGACATCTCAAATTGATTCAAGATTAACCACCCAAATTATTTCAAATAACTCTAATTAGGGTTTCCCATAACTACCACTTACAAGCATTAAATGATGACCAAGGAGAAAATTACATTGCTTTGAATATTTATCCTTTTGAGGATGGACCAATGAGAAAATTCAATGGGGAAATATATTAAATGCATCCACTTGCCAACTTGGAACAACTTTATTGGTGGAGATAAAAGGGTGCCACCTCAACATGCTTATCTTGTCTTGTCAGCATACAATGCTTATAATTACATTTGATAATATTGGTTATCCTCATCAATTTATTAATTGGCATTGCTTGTTACTCTCAGGTGGTTGTAAGTGTTGGTTGGTTGATGGTTGTGTTCCTCTTGGCAATCGTCAGGTTCTTTAAATATGTTGTGTACCACCAAGGAAGGTAGCAGTGTGTCGTGGGATGAATTGTAATCTCTGGTTGACCATCTATGGTATTCTTCTCTGTATTGAATTCATGAGATAATAAAGATATATTTTACTTCTATATCTAGTATGCACTACCATCTATATTATTATGTCATGTATGTAATTTACTAGGTATAGTAGTAAACATCTTGTAAAAATTATTTTTTCTTCTCTATCTTCTCCACTTTGAAATCTTCTCCTTGAGATGTTCTTGAAATTGTACTTGTCATGGTATCTTAGCCTTGATCCTTTGATGAAGGGCGCTCCCCTTAATGCCACAAACACATAACAGAAATAGAGAAGCAACAACAATTTGCAAGAATAGAAAATGGGCTTCTTATTATCTCCACAAATGTGGAATTACAAACTTTAGAATTACAATATGCAAAGCCACATGGGTATTTCCCTTACAATATTCTGTAGGACAAAGCCTCGAATTATTACCCAGATCTACCCAGAACTGTCCCGAACTGCCTAAGACAACACTACGGGCCTTCTTTATATAGGCAATTTCCACCGCCCGAGAAGGTTCCAGAAATTTAGCCCTTAGGGCCGACCAAACTTAGAATTATTTTATTTTTTTCAATTTAGTACATCAAAGTCGGCTCAAAATAACTTTTGAAACCCGAAAATTTTGAAGGAAAATTATTTTCTGCTATTTCAGGTGGCCCAACTTCCGGAGACCATAAATCATCACCAGTTGACTCGATTGACTATTATAACCCCATTTCAGAAATGCCACGAAGCGCTCTACGACACAAGCATCATTTAACCCAAGTTTCGACCTCATTCGGGGCCTCTAAAGCCTTCAAAACTGAGCCCAAAGTTTCTGTACCCTGTTTTCAATACCGAAAATTTTTAATATCTTCAAAACCAGACTCGATCTAGCCATGAAACTTTACTGGCAGGCTAATATG
>MU225441.1:381426-395886 GCA_018584345.1 Thuja plicata
ACCCAGATCTACCCAGAACTGTCCCGAACTGCCTAAGACAACACTACGGGCCTTCTTTATATAGGCAATTTCCACCGCCCGAGAAGGTTCCAGAAATTTAGCCCTTAGGGCCAACCAAACTTAGAATAATTTTATTTTTTTCAATTTAGTACATCAAAGTCGGCTCAAAATAACTTTTGAAACCCGAAAATTTTGAAGGAAAATTATTTTCTGCTATTTCAGATGGCCCAACTTCCGGAGACCATAAGTCATCACCAGTTGACTTGATTGACTATTATAACCCCATTTCGGAAATGCCACGAAGCGCTCTACAACACAAGCATCATTAAGCCCAAGTTTCGACCTCATTCGGGGCCTCTAAAGCCTTCAAAACTGAGCCCGAAGTTTCTGTACCCTGTTTTCAATACCGAAAATTTTTAATATCTTCAAAACCATACTCGATCTAGCCATGAAAATTTACTGGCAGGCTAATATGACTGAGATGAACCTCCACATGCAAAACAAAACATTCCGAGATCGTATGACCAACTTACTAAAAATAGCAAGTTTCCATAAATAGCAGCTCTGCACAAGGTAGCCCTTATTGAAAAGAAAACAGAAATATTTTTGGGTGATGCAAGATTGCCCTCACACCCAGGATGCTCCTGCATCATCCTTCTTCATTACTTGAACTTGTTGATCTTCGCCTTCTCTTGTTTGGTATTGATCATATTGTTGTCACTTGCATTGTTTGTTCACTGTCATATTCCATGCAATCACTTTTTTCTTTCAACTTCGTTTGTATCTTGACTTTCCTTATTTCACAAGATGTGCATATTTGCAATTTGATTATCACCCTTGGTTAAGGTTTCCAAAAAAATTGTACATATACAACATTGACCATCTTAATCTTTTCCTCTACATTGAACTGAAGTTGTGATTTAGGCCCTTGTACTTGCACTTCCACTTTTGGTTTCCAATCTCAATCATCTTCGCTTGCTTTATGAATGACTTGTGATTTCCTTGTTGATGTCTCCATGCTGTTGTAATCATGAAATTCTTGACCTTGAACATCATCCTTGCACATGAAATGCCTCAGCGCCATGCCACCTTCTTGCTTGTTATCTTTATCTTGAAAATCATATTTTGCTTGAACTTCTTCTTCCATGTATCCTCTTCTCCATGTATGAATCCTTCCAAAACAAGATGAAAGAATTATGTTGCGTTTATGATAATGAATGTGAACAAAATTATGATACTCTTATCATAAAAGTATGGGTTCATCTTCCTAATCTCTCACTCCATTTTTGGGACATGTATTGCTTTGAGTCCATCGAAAACTCTCTTGGTCATTTTTTGAAGGTGGATGAAGCCACTGCTACATTGGGCCATTCTAATTTCTCCCGTGTTTTGGTTGATATGGATATATCCATTTTTCTCCCAGGGGATGTGGTGCTCATGGTCGGAGAGATGTCATGGACTCAAGCGTTGGATTATGAGGTTCTCCCCATCTGTTGTCAGCGCTACTTCTTGACTGGACACGTGGCTACTGACTGCGCTCTACTATGTCAAAAAGGTGTTTCTACTTGGTGGAAGGATGCATGTGATGATCATTTGACATTCTGTACTTTTGATTCTTCCTCTAAGGACTCTCAGTTTTTTTATGAAGATGAAGTTCCCCTATTGAAATTTTGGATGCTACCCATGTTGTTGATCGGATTCAGGCTTATGTTTCTCTCCTAGCTCTTACCCCTACTGCAATAGTGGTGGCTACCCCTGCTACTTCATGTGCAAGCCCCTCTGGCCTTGTGGTACATTTTGATACTAATAGTTTTGCTTCTATTATACCGCAAGTTTTTGTTGACTCTGCTCAACTTCTTCAGCACTCTGGCCGCCATACTGACAGTTTCCCTAACAGAGTTTCCTTCTTTGGGGAGCCTAAGGATAGCATCGCCTGGACATTTTTTCAATGGCCTAGGAAGAATTGTTCTTCAAACTCTCGCTCATCTTCTCGTGTGGTGTGAGTTTGACCTTTCCTTTGAAAGGGTTCTATCCTTTGTGCTTGGCTTTTTATTTTTCTTGGCAACACCTGTTGTGTTGTCTATGTGTTGTTGATGGCCTCAATTTTCATCTTCGGGCCGTGTTTATGTAAGGGTCAACCACCTTGTTAGCCTGCATTATTTTTATTCAAAAACATCATTTCCTAATAACATGATTTCAACTTGGCAATAAATTTGCACTTGGATGAAGAAATTTCTCTTGTTCATAATCGTAACCCTACTCGTGCATTGTCATTAAACAGTCTCTAATTTTGATTTGAATTCTAATTTCTTGATTTGAACCACCTCATTTCCCAATTGAGCATGCCCAACACATCACTAATTTGATCATGATTTTACATTGCATAATCAAATTCAAGTCCATATTCAATCAAATTCTTTAAAAATTATGAGAGGAAACTTTCCTTGCCCAATTTTGATCTTGATCTACCTTGGATGTTTACAAACACTCAACCTGTTTTCTCAATTCTAATATTTTCCTCTCTTAAGTTTGCTCTGCCTTAATTTGATCTACTTGTTTTTGGTTTGTGTGTTGAATTGTGGTTGAGATGTTGGCATTTGATCTTCCTTTATATTCATCCTTCCAAGAGACATGGCCATTGGGAGTTTAGGGAGGGCTGATCTAATTCATGAATTTAATTTTTTTAATTTTTTTTTATATACCTCTAGACCGACTCTCATTGTGTAGCAAATTTCCTCTCAATGTTGGTCAATTATCTTGAAAAGGCCCTTGAAATCTAGCCCAAGGAAGGTCAAATTTCCGACCTTGGTTGGGCTCTTGTTCTAAAGGGAGGTCAGATTTATGACCTCTCTTGGGATTTCCTATTAAAATAAGTTTTCCAAAATCGCTAAGTGTTGAAAATGTATGGTGAAATAATATTAGATCTTTTCCATGTTTTTGGATTTCCTTTCAAATTCCAATCAGATTTATCATCCTTGACTTGAATTCTTACAAATGTTTGTTGAAATTTGAATGCTTGTTTGCACAAGTGTATGGCGATAAATTGAGTTTCTTGAATGTTTGTAAATTTTATTGATAACAACTAGACCAAGTCTTTTCTTCTATCATCTTCATTGATTTCAAGTTAAACTTCACCTTTCTTGGGCTTTAGGAGATTTTCCCAAGGGAGGCCGAAAACATTTCATTGATAACAACTAAGCTAAGTATATTCCTCTAGCCTCTTAATTGATTGCAAGTCAAACTTCACCTTTCTTGGGCTTTAGGAAAGTTTCCCAAGGGAGGAGAAATTTCTTACCTCTCTTGGGGTCTTCTCATTGAGGCCATTTCAAAAAAAATCAAGTGTCTACAATTTGCCTATGCAAAGTTCAAACCTTCCACCTTGCTTTGGATTTCTAATTTCAAATGCAAATTGGGATCCTCGTTCTTGTTAGGAGTTTACACAATATTGATTGAATTTTTTGGCAACTGTCTTGGACAAACACATGGAAATTAGCTTAAGTTCATTGATTGATGCTTGGAAACTTCATCAGCAATGCCCAGATCTTACCCTTCCGTTAAGCATTTTCATAACTAGGTTGGTCAATTTCACTCTTGGTTTGGGGAATTCAGTCCAAGGTAGGTTGGATTTTTTACCTTGGTTGGGATTTTACGTTAAGATCAACTAAAAAAATCTCACTATGTTAGAAACAATCAGATATGTATCTTGTTTTTCTTGGTTTCCATCAACATTCAAATCAAATCCCATCACTTGTTTGCACAAATTGCCTCGGGTTGAATTGGAATTCTATGCTTGTTTAGAATTTTGATCAATACTCAATCCAATTTCTTTATTTGCCCAAGCTTTTTCCCCAAAGAGGAGATCAAATTTCAACCAAGCATTAGGAATTTCGTCATGTTCAAATCAAAAATTAGGGGCTTGCATGGACAAAATGTTCCATCGAAGTCAAAAATCTGGTAGAATTTAGGAACCTTGCTTAGGACCATACCAAAATTTCACTAAGTGTGTGGATCATGACTTGACAATTGAAACTTCTCACCCACTACAAGATCTTGACTTGCAACTAGGGATCGACTTGTATCTTAACCTCGCTCAAATTTCTTACCTTGTCAAACTTTGGAACTTCAAAATTGTTGCTAAACCAAGGCTAAACTAGACAAACCACTACATCACCAAGCAAAAAGTGGGGGTCCCCATTTGCAATGGGACGTGTGTTTTAACACAACAAAATCTAGATGGGTGTGCATCACTAAGAGCTTACATTCTTGGGGTCACTTTTTGTGTTGTATTATTATATTGGCAATCATATTTAATGTGAGTGTCACATTCGCATATAATATGTGTACTTATTCAATATTGAGGAAATATATTTAATAAAGCGAAATCTTGGTACCCAATATTAAATATGGGATCAATAGTATTGTATCATATGGTTTTGTGGCACATGGCTTTACTTTTCCATTGTAGTGTCGCAAATTGTATCCTGGTACAATTCCATGCCCTCTTAGGCCTCACTTTGGTGCTCTTGTTTCTATGCCACCGGATATGATTGACCTTACTTGACTCAAGACTAGATTTTGCAAGCAAATTAGTTTTGTGGCTCCCCCAAACTCTTTACAACCCTTCAAGACTACCCTAATTCTAGACTATGGCATTAGGCACCAATGTCCAACCAAAAAGTGTCCAAATTTGAAAATGTTAAGGTCAAAAAAGTTGTGAGCAAGAAAATACTATCCATGTTAGCCTACTTCAAAATTATCACCATGTTTCATGAGGATCACAATAAAAGGAGGCCTCACCCCTCATTTGATAATCACACATTCACAATTCACTCTCTCATTGAGCAACTGTATAAACTAAAAATTGGTCCAAATGCATTTACTAATTAAATACTAGCTATTTAATAAGGTCCTAAATCTTCTATTATATAATTAAATTTAAATATTTAATTATGTAATTCATATTCCTGACCAATTCTTCAAATCCATTCAAATTCCCCTAATGTGTTAAATTTAATTTAATACAACTTCCTCCATAAAATCACCTTTTTAAATAAATTCTATTTATTTAAATTCCCCCATTTCCCTTTTCTTCTAAATCTATGATTAAATTAATTAAACTTGCTTTAATCCTAATCCATGATTTAATTTAATTTAATCTATCCTAGATCCTATCCTACACACATCACCCTCATCCCACTAAACCTACCCACTTGTCTTAATCCTTGATTCACCCCTTAAAAAGGTGATTCCTAACCTACTAGCACTAATTGGTTGCTCACACAACCTTCCCAAAATTCACTTTTTCAACAAATGCTAAATTTGTCTAAACAAGGAACTCTTACACTTCTTACACTTTCTAAAAGTGTTTCATTGGCCCTTTCCTCTTACATGGGTACTTTTAAACTACCTCCATAATAGCAGCATACAGCAAGCATTTATCATTTTCAAAGTAGCAAAGGAGGGGATCTAGCCTTAAAGGATTCAAGCATTGAAGATGGCATCCATGATCAAATTCATGTGTTTCCTCCATGAGTGAAGATATAATTCTTATACTTGTTCCCTTAAGTAATGATACTTAATAGCTATATGCTTTGTTTTAGCATGCATCACAGGGTTCTTTGAAATATTGATAACACTTGTATTACCACAATAGATAATGACTGGTTCAAGAATGTCCATATCATACCTTTCAGTAATTGCTTGATCCATGCAATGTTAGAGCAATTTGTAGTAGCAACCACATATTCTGCTTCTGTAGTTGATTGAGATATGCATCCTTGCTTTTTGCTTATCCATGTGACAAGTCTGTCACCCATAAAGAATGCTCCTCATTTTGTGCTCTCTCTATCATCTATGTTACCAGCTCAATCAACATCGGTATAAACTTGTAGCTCGAATTTACCTTCTTTATTATACCACAAGCCATAGTCTTTGGTATTCTTCAAATATCTCAGAATTCTTTTGACAACAGTCATGTGTGATTCCTTGAGATCAGCAAAGAATCTTGCAACTATACCAACTGCACGTGTTATATCTAGTCTAGTATGTACAACATACATTAGTTTGTCAATCATAGATCTGTATAAGGTCTGATTTACCTCAGTTGTCTTGTCTTCCTTTGTCAATTTGTATCTAGTTTCCATAGGTGTTCCAACTAGTTTGGATTTCTCCATTTTGAATATCTTCATAACTTCTTTGATGTATTTGGATTGTGTGATGTAGATGCCTACATCCTATTGTAGAATCTGTAGACCAAGAAAAAAATTTATCTCTCCAAACATTGACATTGCAAACTCTTTGCTCATTTCATCAGCAAATGACTTGCATAGCATATCATTACCTCCAAATATAATATCATCAACAAATATCTCAGCAATCAAAACTTTATCATCAATTTCTCCTTTCAAATATAAATTACTGTTATCACTTGTTCTTACAAATCCAATACTAATGAGATAAGAATGAAGTCTTTCATACCATGCTCTTGGTGCTTGTTTTAATCCATACAAGGCTTTGTGTAGTCTAGAAACCATGTTCCTCTTGTTAGGATCAACAAACACTTCAGGTTGTTCAATGTATACCTCATCTTCTAGTATTCCATTCAGAAATGCAGATTTAACATCCATTTGGTATACTTTGAATCCTTTGAAAGAAGCATAAGCAAGTAGAATTCTTACTCCTAGTCTAGCAATGGGTGCAAAGGTTTCTCCATAGTCAATACCTTCTTATGCATACCCTTTTCATATCAATCTTTCTTTGTTCCTTGTGACTTCTCCATTCTCATTCAGTTTGTTTCTGAATATCCATTAGGTACCAATGACATTTTTGTCACTCAGTCTAGGTACTAATGTCCATGTTTTGTTCTTCTCAATCTTTTCAATCTCTTCATTCATTGCACTAACCCATTCTTGATTTTCAAGTGCATTATTGACATATTTAGGCTCAAAATCACAAATCAAACATCTACAGTTAAGTGACTTATTTCTTGTTCTCATTCCAGCTATTTTGTCTCCAATGATCTGGTCCTATGGATGGTGTCTTCTGACATACTTAGCAAGTATAGGTTTAAATCTCTGTTCCTCATTCTGATCATCATTTTGACCTTCATCTTGATCTTCATCGCTCGGTTCACCATTGTGAGCATTATCCTAATTCTCGGTGTGTGCAGCTTGTTTCTCGGTTGCGTTGTTCTGACACTCGGTAGCGTTACACTGTTGCTCGGGCAAAGTGTCAGGTTCTTTAATGTAGACAAATTTGTTGTGATCTTCCAGTTCCTTTCTGCTTTCCTCATCATTTTTCTCAGCAAATTCATCCACTTTGACATTTGCACTTTCAATGATTTTGTTAGAAGAGTTGTTAAGACATTTATAAGATTTTCTTTTGGTAGAATATCCTAGAAATATTCCTTCGTCACTTTTGGAGTCAAGCTTTCCATTTCTATCGTCTTTCAAAATATAACATTGACTTCCAAAATTCTAAAGTAACTCACATTTGGTGTGTATCCATACCATAGCTCATAAGGTGTCTTATTGGTGTCTTTCTTCAATTGAACTTGGTTTAATGTATAGACAGCAATACTTACATCTTCTCTCTAGAATGTTTGTGTGATGCCTTTTTCAATCATTAGTGTTCTAGCACAATCAACAAGTGATATGTTCCTTCTTTCAGCAATCTCATTTTGTTGTGGTGTTCTCGGTGCATAAACTTGTCTTGTAATTCCATGCTCATTACAAAAGTTAGTGAATTCATTAGAAATAAATTATCCTCCTCTATCTGATCTTAAACATTTCAGTTCTTTTTCACTTTATTTTTCAACTATAGTTTTATACCATGTGAACATCTTAAATGCTTTTGATTTCTCTTTTAAGAACATGATAGTCATCATCCTAGAATAGTCATCAACAAATAGAATGAAGTATCTATCACCATAATAGCTCTTTGTCCTCATTGGTCCACATAAGTCAGTATGGACTAACTCTAGAATAGCATTAGATGTGTAAGTTTTGCTCTTGAAACTAGACTTTGTCATTTTTCCTTTTTGACAATTCTTGCACATGACATGGTCAGGTTTTGACATGCTCGGTAAGCCTCTTACTTTTCTTTTCTTGCTTATCCTAACTATGTTGTCAAAATTCACATGACATGACATTTTATGCCACAACCAAATGTCTTCATTTCTAGCCAATAAGCAAGTGGTCTGAATTTTATCAAGATAGAAAAGATTACCTTTTGTCTGTTCACCAGTACCGATCAATTTTCCTGATTCACTATAGATCTTTGCCTTTTTGTTCTCAAATGCAACTTGATGTCCTGTGTTATTCAGTTGTGAAACACTCAATAGATTATAGTTAAGTCCTTTCACCTAATAGGAATTTTCACATCTGATCAGATTATTTAACATGATGGTTCCTTTTCCTTCAACCGGACAAGGTGAGTCATTACCCATCCTAACTAATCCACCATTATAATATTCAAAAGTTTCAAACTTTTCCTTATCTCCAGTCATGTGGTGAGTACAACCACTATCAATAATCCAGACATCAATTTTGCTAACTTTAGATATGAGTGCAGTTTCTACATACCTTTCTTCTTCGTTTGAATCATCCTTCATAGCAACAAATACTACCTCAATATCTTCATCAGACTCGGTGTCAATATTTCCAGCTTTGTTCTCAACCAGGTAACAAGCATTCTTGCCTCTGTCCTTGTAGTCTCGGTTATCTCTTCTGTCAGAGTGTCGGTTGCTTCTGTAGTCTCGGTCATCACTTCTGTCAAAAAAAATTCATAAGATTTGTCATTGTTTCTTTCATCCTTTCTCTTATTAGCGCATCTAGCAGCGAAATATCCAATTTCTTTGCAATTAAAACATACCAATGGTAATTTATCTTTGTATCTTCCTTTACCTCTTTGCAATCTTCTATCCATTAGTGCTTCAATTTCATCAAGGTCTAGTTCATCACTATCACTTTCACTATCATTTCTCATAGTGTGTTTATGACTTTATTTACTTATTTTCAGAGAAGATTTGAATGCATACTCAATAGTTGGTAAGACATTGTTATCATAGTTGTTCATCTCAAATGAAATAATTCTACCAATCAAACTATCAAGAGTAACATTGTTATTTGTTACTGCTCTCATTTCTTGAATTGCAGATACTCTAATAGCATAAACAGGTAGTAAGGTTCTCAGAATTTTACTTACAACTATTTCTTCCTCAAGTACTCCTCCTACTCCTCGGAGAGCAATAACAACCTCTTTGATTCTTCCACTATGCTGAGTGATGTTCTTTCCTTCTTTCATTCTAAGGTCATCAAATTGTCCTCTTAGGCTTTCAGCTTTAGCTCTTAATACATTTTTATCTCCTCCATGCACTAGCATGAGTTTGCCCCACATTTGCTTTGCAATGGTGCAGTATTTGACATCTTCAAATTCAGCATCGGATAGTGAAGAAGCAAGTTCTATCATCATAGAATTGTGTTCATGTTTCTCTCTCAATTGATCAACATTTAGAGGTCCAGTAGGTAAAGAAAATTCAGTATCCAAGTATTGTGTGACATCATTTCCAATACCTGATAGATGGAGTCTTATCCTGCTTTGCCATGATGCAAAGTTGTCCTTGTTCAACTTAGGCACATCCCTTTTACTCGTCTTTTGATCTTTAGCTTGAGTCTTTAAACTCTTCTTCCAAGCACCAAAGCTCTTATACCAATTGTTAGAATTACTGAGAGGGGGGTGAATCAGTGGCCTCAAAAATTAATCATATAATCCAACCTAAACTTATATCACAAATATAATGTCTTCAGTTATCATTCAGTCCTACAAGATGTATGCCTTTAAATAATCTTATCAAATATATACTGCTCGGTGAATATATTGTTTATCTATTTCTAGATTTTACCGAATAGCAACAATTAAACTTAGTGTTTACCGACCAATCCAGTTTTAGTAATGTGTAAAGTAAAGTATCAATGCAATGAAAGAAATACATATTTGACACATGAATTTTTAACGTGGAAACCATGTTAAGGAAAAAAAAATCCACTTGGGACCGGTAACCCAAAATTTTCACTCTTCTGAAGTGAGCTCGGTGAAGATCCAACCCTGTTAAAGGTTACAAACACACTATTAAGTGTGACCTTGTTAGAGGATTTAGAACCATTGGTTAGTCTTTTGACCTTAGGCATTCACTATGTTGTCAATAAGAAAAAACCTTTTAATACTCTTGAGTATCTAAATACATTAAGGACTGTTAAATCCCACCCGGTTAAGAGATTTTCTAAATCAATGGTTAAACTGAAACAGTAAATGATATGTTCAATAATACAACTTTACTTTGCAAATTTTCAGATCTATTCTAAGTCCATAATACCTCTATGATCAATATGCTCTTCAATTCCTTTGCTCCCCTCTTTCTTCTTTATGCTCGGTGAATTCTCTTGCTTCTGTAGAATTCTTGGCTCTGTCCTTCAGCCTGTATGATCATATTTGCATGAAGACTTCTATCTTCACCAGAAGTATACTCAGCATTCCTCTCCTGATAATGAATTACTTGTCTCTTTATATAGACATGATTTCACCGTTTCATCTTCTTGTCTTTCTTGTTCTTGACGTAGATTCTTTCTTGATCCGCAAATCTCGCCATGCATTGCTTTAATCTTTAAAGCTTTGCTTTAGTTTTATTCTGTAGATTTCTCCTTGACAACTGGGAATAAAACTAGTTTCAAATCTTCAGTTCAACTAGTTGATAAAAATAAATCAATCAATCAGTTAACTCTATATATAGCTCTTGCCAACTAAGTGTTTTGTCATTTTCTAACTCCAGTTCTAATCAGTGATCAACTCTTAGTTTGCTCGGTCATTGACTCCAGTTGTCCTCGGGCATCAACACTATCCGTTGGTGTTGTTTGTCTGTCGGTCAACACTGTGAACTGCTCGGGGTTCACTTCAGTTATGCTCGGTATTGCGGTGCTAGCTCGGGGTTCTTTGTCCATCGGTGTGCTTTATTCGTCGATGTTTACTGTCACTCAGTGTACACTGGCTTTTTTATGTTTACTGATAACATAAACTTTATCTCTTTGGTTTCTTGAAGTCTATGACAATATGTATATGACCAATCAGATTATATCAAGTTGACATCAATGACAATACAATACATTAACTGATTTAATGTCTTGCATTTACTTTCTACAGCTCGGTGATCATCAACTTGTCATCTTCAAACATTCAATCAGTTATAGTTCATCAAAAAGAAGAGTAAATCTTCTTTCATCGTATGGAGATACAAATAATCTACCTTATTGAGAATAAGCGGTGCTCGGGGGAGACAATTGCGAATTGTCTATGGCTGGGAGGGAAAATTGATGCCCATGGTTAAACGCGCAAAGAAAAATAACATCAAGTAAGGAACGTTTAATGTTCAACTTACCATATCTTACCACAATGTGTAAAAGTAAACCTTCATTAACAAACAACTCATGGGAGTTTTATATCATCAAATAAAATTACATGTTGTTCCTTACAACCAATAGTTTCTATCAAGATAGTAACTAGTTAAAGTGTGGTATCAAAATTTATTTGTCTTTTCACATTATGTCCTTATTCAAAGGTCATGCACATTGGCTACCTAAGAAATACCTTAACTTGTTTGTTTTGAAGTTGTTGAAAATTGTCAAATGTCTTAGTTGATTTCAATGTAAGATTAGATACAAGCAGGTGTAGTATCGTAAATTGCATACCCCTACAATTTCACACTACACAAACCTCCCTTCAGCTTAAGGAAAGACATCTATAATTATGTTATGATCCCACCAAAACACCTTTACTTTAGAAGATTTGTAATATTCCATATGGTTTTTGAGTCCAATTTTGTTAAATGTGAGCACTTAGAGCGGGCGTTTGCATGACACACTAGCGTCCCTAAAAAATGCATGACTCAATGAGTCGTTGGAGCATTCCACTTCCTAGAACATGCCAAGGTAACACTCTTGTCGGTCAAGTCAGGTCTCCTAGACAAAATAAGCCTATTATTTCAAGCTAAACGCCTGTTTTTGAAAGAACAAAGGGATTCACTCATTGATTCAAGAACAAACACACAAAATTAGCTCTCTTCCTCTTTGAAGCCCAATCAAATACCACCTTCTTGTTATTCCAAACTCTTATAGGCTTGCTTTTGAAGTGGCACAATCCTTTGGCTTTGAAGAGACCGTTTCTAGAAGATCATGGCAATCTTCAAGAGGGTCCCTTCCCGTTATTTTGGTTGTCTTAGCTTCACTATAGATGAGAATAGTTAAGTGTCTTTTCATTTGAAGCATTTATATTTGTTATCTCTTTTTTATATTTCCAATGTCTATTATTCGTCTTGGTTGTTCGTTGAGGTAGGAATGCCAGAGCAGAGGTTTGACTAAGGCAAGCCTTTTAACACAACCACAGAACCTTTTTATTTGTCTTCTTTTTGTTCAAGTTTACTTGTAAGTCTCACGCAATTCCAAGTAGACCAATGATTTCTAACCTTATATCTTGATTTCCATGTGTTTATTTTAATAGTTGTTATTTTGTTGTCCTTATACTCTATTATGTTTTATACTTCGATTATTTGAAATTTGTGTAGGAGAAAATTCATGTTATTCCGTGGACCCTTGTTGTCTATTCATACTAGATGACAAAATGTCGCATAATAGTCCAAAATAGAGTTCATCTAGTCTACAATATATTTGTACGCACCTTTATTTTATATTTCTATTACTATTAAACTTTATTCTTGTAGACATGAGGAGATTTGTAATTTCTTTTTTGTAATTGGAATTTTTGTATTAAATGAACATTTTATTCATAGCTTGAAGACTCTTTGGACTCACCATGATTCGCGAGTCTCCTGGCTTGTAGAGCCGACTCACCACAAACTCACGAGTCGAGTCCAGGTCAAAGACTCACAAGTTTAAAATAAGGATTCCCGAAATTTTCAGGAAGGACTCCCAAGTTTTTAGGAAAAGCCAAAAAAAGATTTAAAACCCCTCTTCTTTTTTCTTTGCCAAGTCCTAGCCAAGATTTTTGTTGAGTCCTATTTTGGGTTGTTGGGTATGCATTGAGTCTAAGTTTTCAAACTATGATTACATTAAAAGCACATTATATAAAAATTTTAATTTTCAATTATAGCAATTTGTTGGGTTTCTCAAATGATACATTTCCTTTTGTAGGATTAATTTTCCTCCTCTACAACAAGAGGTCAACTCTATTAGGTGGTGAAACTTGTCTAAGGGCAACGTCATGGCCTCTGGCTAGCTTCTAATGTATATGTCCAACTATATGATCTCTATGAAGTATCTTTTAACAAGAAAGTAGGTATAAATCTACAAAGAAATGTCATCAGGTGGAAGGTGAGACAAGTAGATGCAAAAGCCATGTGAATATTAGAGGACACAAGTGAAGCAAGCATCAAAAGAGAAATCATGAGAAGGCTCAACTAAGTTCATTCTATCTCAAGCATACAAGGGCTATAAAATTATCAATAAAAGCATGGCGTAAAGTGTAAATGGATGATAGAACCAAAAAATTGAATAAACCACTATAACATTCTACCATTCAAATGAATTCTAGAATCACGAATCAATACGAAGTCATCATCTAAGTACTCACAATTAGCAAGCAAGAAAATCTTAACATGTAAGGACATTAATAAAACTATCAAAATTGCCATATAACAACTCCTCGATAAGACCAACAATATCATCATGTAATGAACAAGAAACATCAATAAAATTGTCAGAAGAAACAAAATGGATTAACATTTTAATGCAAGCTATTATCATGTAGTGTATCATCAAGAGTGTCATGAGCATCCATATAACCAACATAAGATGTAGAAGAATGATCATCACAAAGTATATTATCATGCATAAAACAAGGTATCTCGCATAGAACATTATCCTTAAATTCATCACAAGGTGTGTCATCAAAAGAACACAAATCTCTAGGAATATCGTAAGACCTTCGTTTTTTTTTAGAAATGTAAAATGGACACTTAACTATCTACAACTAAGGTTTGAAGGTGTGACTCATTACACAACTTGTTAAAATAGCATGCCTAGTGAAACGTGTCCAAAAATGACTTTCTAAAGATTCGACCAAAACTAAATCTAATAATCCCTATTAGCTGAATTTAAAAATGTCATTTGTTATTAGTAGAATATTGTATTTGTATATAAAATATAACATATATGCAACTTAAATGGACCAAACACCTATTAGTAATCATAAATATTTGTTAAACCTAACTTTTATATCCAACATAAAAGGACTAATACTTCAACACAAAAAATTATTTGTTGTTAAAAAAAATAACACATTATTATACAATATACAACTTATATCCAACACAAAGGGACCAATAGTTGAACACTTAAACTTTTTGACAGTCTCACACATTTCATGGGAAAATACAAGGCATTTAGGGGAGAGGGA
>MU225441.1:408581-423707 GCA_018584345.1 Thuja plicata
GAACCCATCTCTCATGAGAATGAATGGAACACATAGCACTCATTGGATCTAGGTGATGCTCACAGAGGTGAAGCACCGGGACTTCCCGGGAGGTCACCCATCCCAGTACTACTCCAGCTCGAGCGCGCTTAACTACGGAGTTTCCTCCATGGTTAAACCCACTCTACTTGCATCCTCATGAGAGATGGGTTCATGTGAACCACTACTCATGAATTATGGGTCAATGAGTTTGACTCAAAAACTACACAGTTGAATCCTGATAGCAATATCACAACACAATAATTTAACAACAAGAAGAGTCTTGATGAATGTGGGACAAGAATCAATTCAACAAAAAAGTTCATTTCAGAAAAGATGTAAGGGTAAGGTATGCAATGTTATTATTGATGGTGGAAGTACAGACAATCTTGTTTCAGAAGAAATGCTAAGCAAGTTGCAGTTAGAAAGAAGAAGGTGCCCCCATCCATATCAGATTGCTTGGTTGCAAGATGATCGAAAAGTTTTGGTCAGTGAACAATGTTTAGTTAAATTTAAGATAGCAGAATATACCATGATGAGGTCTTATGTGATATTATGTCAATGAATGTTTGTCATATGTTATTGGGAAGACCATGGCAGTTTGACAAGAAAGCAATGCACAATGGTTATGCAAACATAGACACATTGATGAAGGATGAAGTTCAACACAAATTGAAATCCTCGAGTAAGAATGATGAAAAGGTATGTAAGAACATTGGTAAATGTTTGATTAATATAGTTAAAGAGTTAGTCGTAGAGGATAAAGATGAAGATTATGAATTGCTTATGCAAGTTTCAGTAGTGTTGATTTCATTTTGGAAGGGCGGAATGACAGTTTCAGTGCACAAGGAAAAAGAGGTAAAATCTAATTTTTGTGAGAACATTGGTGAATCTGATTTGTTTAAGGATGATAAGATTGGCATAGGGAAGGGTATTGCAGAAATTAACACATTGGAAAATGAAGGTACAAGTGAGGAAGAAGATGAGCAAGTGAAGGTTGAATCGTTTGATGGTCTCTTGAGTGATAAGGAGATTGTTGAACATGGGGATCTTGTAACTAATAGGTTGTTGCAAGATGGAAAAGATGAATCCCTTGATTATTTTTCTAACCTTGATGTAAATGCAAAAGAGGAATTTTTTGTAGAAAAACAATGTCTTTTGGAAGGCATGAACAAAGAGGAACATAGTATTGTAGAAGAGAAAGATTATGGACAAATTGCTGCAGCAGTTTCAGGAAAGAGGTAATGTATAAATTTGATTATTTTATAGAAGAGGATGACATAGAAGCTTATTATTTTCCAGAGTTTCCTAGTACATACCTGTGGGAGTTGGATTATGTGAAAAGGGGATAAAGAGAAGAAAAATGAAGGATGGAAGAGACATCAAATTGCAGAGAATACTGATAAAGCATATTCAAACAGATAAGGCAAAGAAGTGGATTCAGAATAAGCACCAAACTTATAAATGGTTTTGAGTTTCACTCTAGGAACATTTCTTTCTACCATGGGTGTCTAATGCAAGGCATCCACGTGTAGAGAGCCCCAATTTTGAAATTCAAAACTGTCCTCAAGTAGAGTTAGATTTTGAACAGTGGAGTCGCATAAAAACTCCATTTTTAGCAAAGTAGTGAATGTTTCTGAAAATAACGTAAGGGAGTGGACTGCAATTAATTTTTGGTGTGTGCCTCTTTTAGACAGAGCGATTAAAGATGGTAGAATATGCACCGATGGAAGGGAGGAGTGGACTGCAATTAATTTTTGGTGTGTGCCTCTTTTAGACAGAGCGATTAAAGATGGTAGAATATGCACCGATGGAAGGGAGGAGTAGGGGTCTACTTAGAGAAAAATAGCAGCCAATAAGGTGGAGCGGAGAAGGAGAAAAGGGGAATTTTTGTTGGAACAATTTTTGGAGAGTGAGTTTTTTTGTTTTGTTTGAGTGTGAGTTTTAGATTGTTGCAGTTCAGGTCTGAGAAGAGACCCAGTACAGATGGGGATAATCTAATAAAATTGATGAGATCTGTGGAGGCATTGTCTCACCTTTTCTTAAGATGTTGAATGAAGATATTGGGTTTTAATGTGCAGATTTTATTTTCTATTTTATAGAACTTCATTTGCATTTGAGTTTTGTCTCTGTGAGAGGGTTTGTGTTTAATCCCTATTGCATCATGGGACATTTGGAAAAACCCCCCTGTCGTCCCCCCAACTTGCCAAATTGTCAGAAATGCATGAAACAACCCAGAAATGAGAGGGGACCCCTGGCCGTCCCTAGGACGGTTGGGCACATTTAAAGGGACGGCCAGGTGTCCCCACAACTACAAGCCATTTTGTCAAATTGGAACATAACTAATTATCATTTTACTTAACAACTCCTTTTTGTTAATGAGTTTAACAACAAAATACCTGGTCTTGATTCCTTGAAGGCTTTAGATTCTTAGAAAAATAAAAATATGAGCGCGTGCTCATATGTATATATAAATATCACAATTCCTATTCAATTACCCATGCCCATAAAGGTCATATAATGTCTATGATGAATGCTTTATCACTGTTAACATATGAATATTTGAGATTTCCTTATATTTTAAAATTTCCCTTATTTTTAATAGCCATCCCCTGCCGTCCCCTAAAAAATGGTCAAAAAGTACCCCCGTACCAGAAATGTGTCCCACCATCCCCTACCATCCCCGTCCTAGAAACTTGGTGGAGCATAGAAACAAACTACTGATAACCCTGAATTTGAAATTATTATGTATGACACAAGGAACATTCAATGAGTATAGCCTGTTACTTTTTAGAATCCCAACACATATACTCATGGAGTAGCAATTGACACTCAACTGGTTGAGACATAGACACAACAGAGTGCTTATTTTCTAGGACACTCTGTTTTACCAAAAGGATTATCCCATTGTAACCAGGTGGAATACGACCCTGACCAGATCAAAAGATCATTTGTTTTACCGAAGCAAAAATTTGCAGTCATATGAGTTTTAAAATCACATAGTTTTAACGCCAACCAACATTTTGAGATTCGAGCAATCAATGAAAGGAATTTCAGTGAGATGCGTAGCAACAAACAAAACCACTTGATATCTATCAATCCTAGGATTGCTCAATTTATAAACATGTCAGAAAGAAGTACTTAATTAGGTGTGCAAAATCTGCAGCATGGTTCCATTAGTCTTATTTTGCCATTAAAAATAGGGGATAATGAAACACCTAACTTTACACTCCCTTGCCAAGCCAAGAACAACAACAAACACACTAAACTCACAAACTAAAATTAAGCTAGAACATGTCAGTAGTAATAAAAGCAGCGTCAATAAAAAGGAAAAATGTTGCAAATTGGAGACACAAGAGGAACAAATCCTCACAAAAATGCAAATGATGGTAATTTTTACACAAGCAGTTTATTTCCTTCCTCTAAACTTTGTTCCTTGGAGAGAGAATCAACAGAGCTGATTAAAATTGCCTCCATATACTGGTTATTACTACAATATCATTTAGTCAGCTTAAACATGAAATTTGTTAGTCAGTTTACAGCAACATCTGATATTGGAAATCCAGATCAAACTGAGAAAAGAGGCAGTAGAACTGAATTTGCAAAAGATTGAGTGCCATTGTTAGAGGCTCCAGTAATGTCGAGAATAGAAGCAATGAGATTATAAATCTCAACATTCTCAAAAGATGGCACCTTTCGTCCCCTTGCGAAACGTGGACCATGTCCAAAGAAAACAGTCCTCATAGAAAAGAATGCATTATCATAACCATGCGCTCCTCCACATTCTTGACTCTTGGAGTTCGCCTGCTCAATCTTGAACCCTTCCGCAGCCAACCCAATGATAGGGGGAATCTTCTCATTACTCGAGTAATGAAGCCGACCTGGTAGATCTTCTTTCAGAAAAACCTTAAGATACTCACCGTTCTTCACCTTGCCAGAATTCAAGCCTTCTCTCATTTTCGCCACCACTTCGGACGGAGAAACTCCCGGGGGAGGCCTGATGGAAAGCAGAGGACTATAATACTGTACCCAATCGGAAGGAATTGTAATCCAAGGACTCAAATCCTCCAAGAAGATGAGCTTCTTATCACAAGTCCCAACCATGCCATGGTCTCCCACCATGATAATAGTCACATCCTCCAAAACCCCTCTTTGTTCAAGCCCATCCATGAGTCTCCCCATTAAGGAATCAATATGAGCAACTGCCTCAGTTATCTGGGGATCATCTGGCCCAACCTGGTGACCCTGGTGATCAGGATCCTCAAAATAGAGGGTAATGAATCTGGGCATCTCCGCCGGTTTCATGTCAAAATAACCCAACACAGTATCCACTCTTTCCTCAAAGGGAACAGACCCATTATACTGTTGACAAAACTTTTTAGGGCAATTCCAGGGGCCTTTCACAACTTCAGAGCCTGGCCAAAAATAAGTAGCGGCCTGCAGCCCATGTTTGGTCACAGTCTCCCAGAGAGGCTCTCCTAGCCACCATTTGGGGTCATGGTTTTGCATATTAAAGGTGTCATTTGTTTGAGGGTCCTTAAAATAGTTGTTGATAATTCCATGCCAAGCAGGATAAAGCCCAGTTACAATCGAATAATGGTTTGGAAATGTGAGGGTTGGGAAAACGGGTATCATACCTGTCTCTGCACTAGTGCCGTTGGAGATGAGCCTCTGGATGTTGGGGGTATGCGTTTTGTACTGATACCCAAACCGAAAGCCATCTGAGGAAACCAGGATTACCACAGGATCCTTAAGCTTTAACAGGAGGCGTGCGCCCTCTGAACTTGCATCCACACGTCCCGGGATCGAAACCCAAACCATGACGAAGAACAAGGCTGCTACCAAACCGAAGACTGCCATAGCCATAATGACTCTGAAAGAGTAGGTTTTGATTTCTTGGTGCCCGCTGATAAGGGCTTTGGAAAGTTCAGGGCAATCAGAAGAGCGAGTTTCCATTGATATACTTTGTCCCTCTAAAGTTTACCAGATAGGTACGGCTGCTTTTCTATCTGTGACAATCTTCTCATTAAACCCACTGAATTAGTTTTCCCATAAATTTATTTGTGGCCGCTATGGCATTCTAAGAACCCACCCACTTTCTTCTTTATCCAAACAGTGGACCAAGTATTTCAGTGAGTTAGTGTAGTCACAGGAAAACTAAATGGAGAGAACCCTGCCATCCGACAGTCGAAGTGAGTTTGCAGTGCTCGTTTGTCTTGACTATCATCCAGTGTGAGATAATTCTCTTTAATTGAGATGGAGTTTAAATCATTCTGTATTCTTCAGCCAGGGTTATCATCAATTTTAATCGTGTTCCCGGGCATATTTCATCACGTGCTTCGCAGAAAATTTCAGATTTTCTGGGGAGTGATTGAAGTAGATAAAGTTTTGGAATCTAATGAGAGATTTTTCTCTGTCAACATTTCGGAGATCTATTTGCTTTCTCATCTTAATAATGGATAAGAGTGCGAAGTAAAATCTTGATGGAAAAAAACTCTTACAAATTACTTGCAAATTAAATGTACTAAAATTAACATGATGAATTGTAAACATCTAAGATGTAGATTTGATTGTGCTATTAAGTGATAATTTTTAAATTTTAAGTTAATTTATTTGTGTATAAAAAAGACTAGTTCAAAATATATTGGTTGTGCACTTTTAAGAGTGTAATCTTGTGGTAAATATATATATATATATATATTCAATTGATTTTATAAAATTGGAAAAATATAGTAACAAGATTTAAATGAATTTTATTTATTTTAATAAGGGGTTCAATTATAACAAATAAAGTGACAAAAGCATTATTGTGATGTCTTGAGGTTCTTTCTGTATATCATGTTTTAGGTGGTATTTATTAAGATGCGGAACTAAGTAAGGTTCAAATGATAAACAAGGCTTGTCCTATTATCATTCTTTTTTGTTGGGTTTACAAAGGTCGAAGTTTCTAAGTGTCCACTTTAGATAGATGGCAATGGCTTATGCAATGTATCTAGAAGGGAGAAGAGATTACAAGATATCCATAATGAAGGGAATCATCCTCAATGTATCTAGAAGGGAGGAGATTACAAGATATCAATAATGAAGGAAATCATCCTTGGCTACACCAAATCTCTCTCTCTCTCTCTCTCTGAGATATAAGTTAAGGCCCAGCCTTGTGTCGCTCTTGAAGCATATTTTTCCTATTACTGAGATTCAATATGTGATTTCACCTAACTACTTACTGCTATAACTATGATTTTATTTTTATAATTGGTGTTATTCTAAATATTCTAAAGAATGTACCAAATCTAAAAAAAGGGCCCGTTTGGGGCCTGGAATTAGACTGGAATTGGCATTACCTAATTCTGGATAATGCCAAATTCCATGTTTGGGTCCATGAATAAAAATGGAATTGGAATTACGAAATTCTAATTTTGCCCCAAAATGGGCATATCAATCTTCCACCTAAATAGGTGGAATTGGAATTTCGAAATCCAATTCCAATTTTTACAAAAGCAAATTTAATATCGTTGGATCCATGACATGATAGGTGTGTAAATGTGTGTATGTGTGTATATGTGTGTATATGTGTATATATACACAAATGTGTGTATATGTGTGTATGTGTGTATATATACACACCTCTGTGTGTGTATATATATATACATGTGTGTATATATACATGTGTGTGTATAAACACATGTATATGTACATATATGTGTGTATATATACACATGTGTATATATACATATGTGTATATATACATGTATGTATATATACACATGTGTATATATACATGTGTGTATATATGCACACACATGTGTATATATACACACATATGTGTCTATGTGTGTATAGTGTAAATATGTATATATACACAAATGTGTGTATGTGTGTAGACACACATGTGTGTATGTGTGTATGTGTGTATATACACACATGTGTATGTATATATACACACATGTGTGTGTATATGTGTAAATATGTATATATACACAAATTTGTGTATATGTGTGTATGCTTGTGTAGATACACATGTGTGTATGTGTGTGTATATATACACACATGTATATATGCATGTATACATACACATGTGTGTGTATATATACACATGTGTGCATGTGTGTGTATATATACACATGTATGTGTATATATACATGTATGTGTGTATATATACACACATACACACCGTATTCAAAAAAATAAAGAAATAAACAATTAAAATTATTTATGCATCTTCTCAGTCATCTTCTGGGTGAACCAAACGGGTCCAGCCCATATTCCGAAAATCATTTCCAGGATATGTATCTTCCAGAATTGTAGCATCTTCCAAAATTGACCATATCCAGCATTTGGTATTCCAACACCCAAACGGACCTATTAGCTCCATAATTAAAATGCTTACTTTGTTGAATCTTAAAATATGATTATATGTATCAAATCTTTCTGCTCCACAATTAAAATGCTTACTTTGTTGAACCTTAAAATATGATTATTTAATTTAGTTTGAATTAGATTTGTCAGTAAAAGTGATTGAATTAAATAGAAAGTTGCATGTGTGTAGATGTATGTATATATGTATACATATATACATACATGTATGTTTATATGTACGCACACACGCACATGCACATGCACACACGCACGCACACGCACACACAAAACCAAAAGGACTTTTGAGGTGGACCATGAATATTGGCAAGTTAATTGATTTAAAAAACACACACACGTGTGCACACGCACGCGCACACATGTACACACACATACAATCAAAAGGACTTTTGAGGTGGACCATGAATATTGCCAAGTTCATTGATTTAAACAACTCAAGTGGTGGCAATGAAATCTTGTTGAACATATGATTAGTAAGTGGAATTGGTAATGATGTCTTCTTTGTTGTAACAATTTTTGCTTTTAATAATATGATGAGATGTGAATTCCCATGCTAATATGATATTGTTTATTAGATGATAAGTTAGTGGTTATTATAAACTAAACATAATCAAGATGAGGTAACTTTGTTTGAATTATGGACTTAATGCTAATTGATATGTAAGATTTATTTAGTTGTTGTAATTGAACAATATAATTTTAATTGAGTTGTTTCAACTATACACATTATGGATATATTGGCATTTTATTGAGTGTGCAAGAGCAATTGCTTATGAAAGAATGAGTGAACTATCATTAGACTAAATCTAACCTTAACCTACTTCACTTTGTGAGATTATATGTTTAAATTATGTATCCTACTAAAATAATTATAGAAAGCCTAATATGCACTAAAACCCTTAAGGTAAAATATGTATGTTGTTTTCTTAAAGGTTACATTTGGAACCTTAGTTCAATGTTTTGGTGGTAGGTGTAATTTCGAGAGTCTACATGTGTGAGGTTGTATGCAAACATATACAAAATTTAGGGTTGTTTTCATTATCAATAAAAGTGTTTTGGGGGGTTGAAAAAACATTTTTGGAAACCTAATCCAAGTAACCATGGGTAGGGTATTTGGGTAAGGGTACTATGGGTAGGGTATTTGGGTAAGGGTGTGGAGTGTGCTTTAGGATTTGGGAAGGTGTTTTTTGAGGCTCCTAAAAAGAAATCTCAACATGTGAAGCCATGGGTGCTTAGCTGAAGAAAGCAAGATAACCTATGTATTTTCAAATAGGAAGATTTAGAAAAAGAACCCATGTGAACTCACATGAGTAGCCACATACATGTGAGGAGTGGTCCATATGTACTTAAGGGTGTTGTCATGTCACATTGGGGTAGTGTGATAAAAGTATCATGAGGATTGAGACTTGTAATGCTTCTCCATCCTATTTGAAAGAGTGGAGTGATGTGTCACCCTCATATAATATTTCATCTTAAAGCATTTGGTCAAATACTTTTGCTTTCTTAAATTTTTACAAAATTTTGGGGAAAGAACTTTTCTTTTTGTTTTGGGGAGAGATTAAGCAAATAAAATGATTATTACGTATGTAGGGTTATTTGTTTATGGTTGAATAGGAAAAGCATCATGACTCTAAATCTAACATTACACACTTCACCTTTTGTGATTAAGTTTATAATTATGTATCCTACTAAAATAATTGTAATAACCCTGTTATGCACTAATGGTGTTATGGTGAACTATAACAATTTATTTTCTTAAAAGTTGAATTTGGAACCTTAGTTCAATTTTTTGGTGGGTAGGTCTAAACCCTTGGATTTACATGTGTGAGGTTGTGTGCAAATATAAATAAAATTTAGGGGTCTTTTTATCATCAATAAAAGAATTTTTGAGGGGTGGAACATGGTTTTTTTGGGAACCCAACCCAATCACCTATGGGTAGGGTATTTGGGAAATGGTGTAGAATGTGTTTTAGGATTTGGCAAGCTTTTTTTTAGGCTCTTCAAAAGAGCTCCCATGTGTGAAGTCATAGGTGTTCAATTTAAGGCACCAAGTCAACCTATAACTTTTGAAATGGAAATAACTCCATGAAAAGTACCCATGTGAGGTGTGGTTCATGTCAATTCAATTATATAGTCAAGTCACCTTGGAGAGAGCTGTGAGAAAGGTAATACAAGGATGGAGAGGTATCACATGTCTCCATCCTATTAGAAAAAGAGGAGTGACATGTCACTCGCCTATAAGCTTCCATTTCAAAGCATTTGGGGAGACAATTTTTCTTTTATACATTTTAAAGAAAATTTTAGGGGTTTTCTCTTTTTTATTTTGAGGATAGCTTAAGGAAATAAAAATATCATTTAACAAAGGTTTCATGGGATTGGAACTAAAGAGCTTGAGAGAAAAGTGAATTCTTCCTAAGCTCACTATCAACACTAAATTTTGTTATTTATTTTTGTTTTTAGTTGTTACTTAGTATTTGGATGTTGTCTTGAAGAAAGGATGAATGGGAAGTGAATTGTAATGTTGATGGTATTGTGTTATTTTTGGTTTGTGCGTTGAAGGATAAGAATGCACTAATTTTGGTCATGGTTAGGATTTGTGATCAACCACTTGTATGTGTATTCAATTAAATTATGTTCACTCTCTTCTTGATCCTAAATATCTTTTTAAAATTATTTCTTGATGGTTCTCTTAGCTCAAGGGATGACAAGTTATAATGGTTTAATGTTTCATATTGGATGGGTAAAAATATTTTCTCCTATGCTTGGCATGGGTCTATTGCTACCTCAAGATTCAATAAATTTTGATAAAATAGAAAGATCGGGTTAATGAGAAAAAAGATAATGGCTTAAAAATTATATAGAAATATTATCTCCAAAGGTACACAATCTTTTATTGAATAAACATGTGTGTTCAAGAGCTATGTGTGAATTTATTGTTGTATGTTAATGTTTCCTCTTATGAGTGTATCACACAAGAGTATGCAAAGTTTGGGAAGTTTCTATTGTGTAGAGGAATGATAAGGAATGACTTGATTTTTCTTAAATCCTAATATTGCCAATGAACCATAATAATGTTTATGTTACTTAATTTTCTTCTCATGCATTAATTTTCAAAACATGAATGTGGATGCTTGTATCAAATGTAGGGGAGAGGAGCTAGAAGTGGGCCACCCTATATTTGGAGTGACGTATGGACTGCCATGTATGCACACGTAGAAATCCACCTACTCCACCACATAGCCAAATGAATTGTCCACCTAAAAAATCAATTTAGTCCATGTAGGACAATATCTACCACGTGTCATCATCCTATTACACCAAGGCATCAAAACACATGCCCATTTCACCAAGGTGTCAAAACATGTGCCCATTTTTAGGATAACTTGTCATGGTGCACATTGACCAAGGATATTGGTGTGACAAGGTGTGTGTGCAAGTTCAAATATCTGCATGGCAACCAAACAGTTTTCCACTCCAAGAAGAGGATGAGTTGCATTAAATTCGTACTAGCGATGGAATGCCAAACATCCTTTGGCAATTACTATATGTCTCGTCACATTCACCACCCTAATTCCCACCCAATATCCAACACAAGAACTAATTAATAGTTTATTTCAATAGAAGTATCGCCTAATTTCTCTAGTTTAGTTCACACTCTCTCTGGAGTCTTCGTTGTTGTAGTTTCCAATAATGGGTTACCTAAGGGCCATAATTGGTTGTTTCCTTTGCATATCATGGAGACCTCAACATCATTGCAAACACAAGTTTTTCATGCACATGTTGTCTGTGTCATAACCACTATGCTTTTTATGGTAAAGTGTTTGCATTTTTCTTTCTGTGTTCTTTTTCTTGTGAAGATGGTACATGTTGTTTCATTACTAGTTGCATTCAATTTGTTTCAATACTTATGATCATCATTTCCTTTGGAATTGCATTTTTTGTCTAGTTTTATCCTTCTCAAACATATGCTTCTACCACCTTCTTGTTGAAGGTTGAGAAACCAACGTGAAGGGTTGGAGAGGTGGAAGGAAGCTCATTCAATGCACATTCAACCTAGGTGAGGAATTTTTTTTCTTGACTAAGGCTCTCATTGTTGTGTCATCTTGAATATTTTTATAAGTTTACTACAATCGAACTTACTTTTTTTGCATCCCTGTAGCTTGATTTTTTGGTTGTTTTCTTTACTCCGTCGTGTTTAAGAAAACTAAAGTAATGTGTTCTTAAACACACCAAATCTTTGGGAAATGAATAATTTGTTCAAGAATTACTCTCAAATTTGGTTAAATGCTCCATTTTTAACAAATATACAATGTTGCTTTGATATATTTCATTAATTACAAAAAAATAGTATTTCTTCATTAATTTTGTTAATGGGTTTTTCATTTATTGTGTTAAAGGGGGTTTCACTTATTTTGATAATGGGGTATTCACTAATTATGTTCATGAGGCTTTAAATTATTATGTTAATGGGGTTTCCAATTCCTCTATTAACAAGGTTTCCAATTGTTCTTCCAATAGGTGTTGGAAGATTGTTGAGCATGTCAAAGATTGTGATTAGACCTTGACTATGTGTGCTAACATTAGTGTTATGAAAGAGATGGTGTTATCTAGGTTTTGAACTAAAATGGGTGATATAAAGAAAACAAAAGGGATAACCTCTCGAGAAGAGTTCGAGTACCTATTTTGACAAGGGTAATTCTAGGAACAATTTTTGACTTCTCTTGATCTCAGTGATTGGTGATATAATATATTGATTCTGACTCTTTCCTTAGATGAGACAAAGTTACTGATAAAGATTGTTGAAGCTGGGATAATAGGATTAAGATAATCTAATCTAAAATTTTGAACTATCAATGGTAAACAATAGCCAAACTGTCAAAGAGGGACGATCCTAGATGTTTTGAGATTCACACTGATTCTTCTTTATTTACTTAGATGTGTATATTGACCTTTCACACGAAAAATAATCTTTTCCAAGGTTTCAAACTAATAAAAATGCAGAGTTCCGATAGAGGAATCCAATTTTGCTAATAAAATAAATGCACATGTCTATAGATCGATTACGGTAAAATTCCACTGGTTACAACAGAATGCAAGGTCAATTGTTGTAAACTTCCAACGATTGCGGCAATAAATGGCTTGATTGCAATAAACTTCCATCAATTGCAAAAAACTTTCGTCAATTGCAGCAAAGTGCAATAGTCTTAAAAAATGATTGCATTTTGGGAATCTGTCTAATAAAATGATCTTTTTGGAGCAATGATTTGATTCAGGAACACACTTTCGTTGACAACCTAGACTTTAAACACGTTTGACTCATTTTGACAATGTGAGATGTAGTTTTTGCATTTTGAGAACTAATCACACAAGTAATCACAATAGACACAGTGTTTTGAAGATCCAAGGATAAAAAGTGTATGTTCTACAACTTTTCCAAGTTGCAATTTTTTCACATGGTCTAAACAAAGACACTCAAACTAATCTAGATCAATTGGCTTCAAGATGCAATATTATAGTCCCAATTCTTTTGATGTTTGTCAGCTCACACAACAATTATCACAATACTAGGACACAAATATCCACGATGTAGGTGCCCGTGTTTTTGCCTTTCCCAGATATTGTTGTCGTTCTAATGAAGATCTCTTTCATCAACACAATATCCTGGAACACATATGTTGGGAATCTTGGGGGGGAATTTTGGAACCCCTTGCACTATAATAAGACACTTGTTTGGAGGTAAAATGGGTAGGTCTCTAATTAACCGGGTTGTAGTAAGGTCCGTGGAGTCTATCCAATCGATTTGTATGTGTGTGACTCACTTAAGAGCCTAGTTGACTATGTTGCATACTTCGGGATACTTCACCCAATCCAGGCTATCATCAACACACCTCACCCGAGCTTGGATAGATATAAGACAAAGCTTTGGCCCATGTCTTGTTTATATACCGATTGGAAGGATTACTGGTTTAAGGTCATCCTCTGAGGAAGAAGCACTTTCCCCAGACAAGCCTCTCTAAAAAATTATAAAGGTTGTTAATCTAATAGATTGTACAAGTGCACCAAAGACTCAAGACACAAGGTTAATCGTTTTAGCACCAAATATCAAGTGTGAATTGAGATATCATCCATACATGCATGCGAGATCAATTTTAAGCCCAGACCAAATGATGATTGCTTGTTCAATTTTAGATGCACCAAATTCAAAGATTCTTTGCCTTGTTCAATTGTTAACCACCACGTCAATTTTATGCACCAAATCAAAAGATGAGATTGTGATGTTCAATTTTAGATGCACCAAATTCAAAGATTCTTTTTCTTGTTCAATTGTTAACCACCATGTCAATTTTAAACACCAAATCAAAAAAGTGAGATTGTGATGTTTTGCATACACTTTTATTTTTAAGCACCAAAAGACAGATGAGTTGATTTTAGTTTTTTTTGTTAAAACTATTTCCACGCCACAAGTTGTCAAGAAGCTATTAGTAACAAAAAATATTAACAATCAAAATGAATAATATTCATAAAAACTTGGATTATTAAGATTGTTAAGGCTAGTGGTAACTTTGTATTTGGCTACAAAATGCTTGAGAGAATCGATATACATGTTAAAGGATTCACTTTGATCTTCAACTGTGATTGCCAAAATTGTCTTTCATTGTGTGTGGTAATGAGTGAATCTTCTTATAGATTCTTTTTGTGATCTAAAACCTGGGGTGCATCTGATTATCCTTTTTTCCATATGTCATTTGTTCATTCCTGCATAAAAACTGAGAAAGAATCAGATGTGATTAACAAAAATGATGAAACATAGCAATTGGGAAATTCTCCCGTCAAATGCAAAATTCTTCTGTCAAATATGAAATTCTCCTGGCGATTGTGAAATTCTATTAGAAAGTTGACTACCTAAGGATGCATGACTCATTTTTTGTTGTCATCATGGCAACAAAGTCATGTTTAGTTTCTATCATGAAAGACAAAATGACTAAGTATGAAAAACAGGGCAGAACAGAGATACTCAGCGATCAGCACATCAGCACACGTGCGAGAGATCGATTCAGCTTATGCGCGTTCAGATATAAGTTGTATGACATGTGTACATACTACATTTAGACATGCATAGTACGAAACTATAGTACGACAAAGTTACAAGTAGATCAATAGACCAGCAGTCCAGGAGACAGAGCATGGAAGCCGACTAAGTGATTTGATCAGTGTGTGTTATTTTATGATGTAATGGCTAAGCGCCTTTTGTTATATGTTTGTAATGATGTAATCAACATTGTAGTAAACACGCTTGAAGCTGACTTGTTCGAAAGCATTGTATATTTTGTTTTAGGGCCGACTAGTATTCTATTTTGGGTTGCACCTGTTCAGATTTGAATATATAAGTATGTAATGTAAAGATATGATACAAGTGTCGATAATTGTGTAAGAGGAAGTTATAGAGGGATATTACTATGAAGTTAGTACATGATATAGATCTTTGAGAGAGAAAGAGAATTCACGCATACATGGAACTGATCAAACAATAGTGTCATCACAACAGTTTATTTTGATATAGTGCATATCATCTTTCAGAAGGTTGTAGCCTTCATCTTATTGGGCAATGAGCCTAGGCAGTGAGCCATATACCTTTAACAGGGTTTTGTAAAAGACTCCTAATAGGGTCTGACCTTTAACCAGGTCATTGTACTCATATTGTAAAGACTACTTCTAACAGGGCAAAGGAACTCT
>MU225441.1:430822-453711 GCA_018584345.1 Thuja plicata
ATGATCTCCTTACACACAATTCAAGATGCCGACACATCAACATTATTTGCAAGAAATACATTTTACAAAACAAATAATAAGAATAGGAATTATCCAAGGTTGAGACACCTTATTCCTAACAATCATCTGCAAGTGATTATCAAGATGTTCGATTCACGTCGGGTTCACCAAAATGTGTAGATCCAATCCTACGCACTCGAATAATGAGGGTTAGTAGCATCGATTTGTAATGGGGGAAAGCAATCAAAACTACTAAGAACAAATATATGGACAATAAAACAATGAGAAATCAAAGAGGAAAACAAACAAATGCAAACCACAATGCTCAAAGCTTCTATTGCATCTCTCTACTCCTTCTGAAATGCTAGATGAATGGTGCTCAGTATTGGTAACAACATCGTCTATGACTTGGGAGTGTTGAGAAAATGATATTGATATAATCACAAGAATGTTTGATGCTTCGTAAGAATATTGTAGAGTAAGACTGCACAAATCTTGAAATCCTGGATCCTTCAAATGGTTGAGAAGGGTTGATTATATATAATATTAAAAATGATTTGGACGGATGAGAACAATCCCAAAATTTGGAGAATGAATGGTTGAGATCAAAAGGAATTGGAGAAGCAATTAGTAAACTCCACCTCTTCAACTTGGATAGAAGAGGGGATGTTTTAGTTAACTGAGGAGCAACCAGTAAACTCCACCTCTTCAACTTGGAGAGAAGAGGAGATGTTTAGTTAACTGGAAAGCAACCAGTAAACTCTACCTCTTCAACTTGGAGAGAAGAGGGGATGTTTAGTTAACTGAAAGTGGATCAAGAGTTACCTTTTTGAACTAGAGAAAGGATTTATTTGAATATTTAATTGATTTTAGAAATTAAAGTATTCAAACATGAGATAATTGAATTGCCTTTTGATTTAAATAGAATTTTTGAGTAAAATCAATTTAATTAGAAGAATTAATTAATAAGTTTAAATATTTAAATGTAAACTTCAGGAAATTGAATTCAATTAATTAATTAAGGTTAATTAATTTTGAGGATATGATTAAATGATTTGGGGAATAGATTTTAGAAGAAATAGATGATTAATTAATGATTAAAACCCATTAATTAATAGATGAAAATTAGTGTTTTAATGTAAGGTTGCAAGTATGTCCATTTTAGGGTGTCTACAATAGGTTCTTTACTTAATTAATTAAATGATATTGATTTATTAATAAAGTCGCCTATTACTTTATTTTCACTTAAGCTAAACTTAGGCTCATTAATAATTAATTCTTCTTAATTATTAATTGTTTCATCTTAGGGTTTTACCTTTTAGGGTTTCAATCTCCTTTTTTATAAGGACTAATCTCTTGTAATTATCCATTTTTTGCATTATACATTTTTGCCTCTAGCTTTCATAGCACTTCTGTTGTGTTTTCATTTTCTCTTATTTGTGACAGGTTATTTGCATGCAGGTGTTCACTGGGTTTTGTGAGAATTCACCATTTATGACTTCTAACACTTATAACATTTCTATTCTAATTTTTATTGTGTTAGATTGCTCTTTTATTTATCACATTCCTATTTTAAGATCTAGTTGTGTGTAAGTTAAACATGGAACTCTCTAAATTGGATTGGTGTGCAATTACTTATGTCATTACCTTCCTTCTTACCTCTCTTTATCAAACACATGGAGTGAATCAAAGCCTTTTGCATTTCGTTACATTTATATTCCTTCATGGTATTCTTGCATATGGCATAATAAGAGTAACCCATATATCTCTTCATTATAAGGCATATTTCAAAAATGTTATCAATCTTTCATGTGCATTTCTCTTTCACATTTTAGCTAAATGCATGTAATATATAGATAACATAAGGGTTTTTTTAATGAACCTAATGCTAATATCCCTAATCTTATCCCTCAAAATCTAGCCCCTAGTAATCCTATGAAAAATAATGTTTGTGATTCTTATCAAAATATTCAAAACACTCTTCATGATCTAGGTGTTATACATTTCCTAGATAATCTCTCCAAAAATAAGGAATAATACCCCTTCTTCCTACCAACCTAAAGATAGTAAGGATGATGATCTTCCTAGAGAAACTATTTGTACTTCTATTTCTCTCACTCTTACACCTCAATATTATACATCACATCCTATCCAACATGTTCAAGGATTTAGTGATCATATGGCTCCTCCTATCCTTCTAAAGAATATCATGTGCCTCAAGATAGCTCTCTCTCTCTCTCTCTCTCTCTCTCTCTCTCTCTCTCTCTCTCTCTCTCNAGATCGCTCTCTCTCTCTCTCTCTCTCTCTCTCTCTCTCTCTCTCTCTCTCTCTCTCTCTCTCTCTCTCTCTCTCTCTCTCTCTCTCACAATCGACACCACCTCTTGATGTTCTCTTGTTAACACCATCTCCCAAACCTTCGCCTTATAATGAACGTGAGGCTTTGGCTAGATGGATTTATATAAATATCAAGTATCATTCTAGGATAATATTTCCTTATAGATTCTGTCACAAACCACATACTTACAATGGCAAATTTCCATGCCCCTTTCATTATTTTAACATGCGTTCTTTTTGTGATTGATTTGCAATTACACAACTTGTTCAAGATTTGTTTGATAAATGTCTTCTTCTTTTAACACCGGATATTATACATTTTCTTCATATAAGAGAAATACCTTAGTCATTATTTTCCTATTATGTTTCTCTCCATTATGCAACATTTTTGCATAATGCACACTAAGGGCATCATAAGAGGACTTCATCTCTCTTGTCTCTAAACTGGGGGGCAAGGGATCATTATTTCTTCCTTCTTTTTAGGGATCCATTTTCTCCCTTTGTTAGCATGTTTTATACAATGACATCCTTGCCGACATGCATTTTCCTTTTTACATAAGGATATTGAAATCCTGACTTGCAACCTTATGTTTGCTCGTAAGTGCATATCTTTTGTACATGAAAAACCACTTAAGGAGCTTTATGTTTCTTCCCTTTTCCTTTACACACATCCAATATCCATTGTGATCTTGCATCTTTTATATTATGATATACTTTCTTGCAAGGATTTTTTTTTAAACGTACATATTATTAAAGATCTATCACTTAGGGTGTATATTGGATTTCTTTCCTCTTCCCCTTTCATAGGATCCATTATCTCTTTGTTTCTCATCTCTTTTATACTATGATGTCGTTCCATGTATGTATTGGAAAGTGATTCATTTATGGAGTGATATGATACACTTGAGGGTTGTCATTTATGGAAACACATCTAGAATGATGATCGCTTGAATTTGTTTATAGTTTTGGATATACAAATAGCAAAATGACTAAGTACAGTAATAAGAAATACAGAGTATAGCGGTACAGTTTTGGACAAAAAAGATAGTATATGATGCATGGGGACATGTGAGCTTAGAAGAAGACATTTTTGAGGATGTATGAACCTCTGGTAAGGTCGCTTAAGTTTTGGTGTTGATCACAGTGAGTTACAGTGTTTTGAAGACATGGGAAGACAAAATAACAGAGATACAGGACATGTGAACAATCATGATGATTGAGGGAGTATGGTGTGGACTCCTAGCGTGCTAAGTTGGATTGTGATTGTGGATTACCTATTTTTTGGTAGTATAAGGTTTCCAAATTTGTATTTACTCTTTGATTATATATTAATTCTATTGTGTAATGTATTAGAGAGCCGACTGAATGATGTAATACATAGATATGAAGAGCTTTTTGTAAAGCGAAGAGTGAAAGTGATGAGATAATATGAAGTAGATGGAATGCATGGATGCATTGTGATGTAAGAAAAATGTGAGATACAACTAGATCTATCAAATCATAGCTAATGCTTGTAAATGTTCACTACTGATAATTGATTATAAGAGAGCTATTTCTAATTGTAAGAGTAGTGTGCTTAGTATACCTTTAACACGGTTTTTTATTCCCCTAACAGGGAAATGTACTAATGTAATATTCAGCTCCTAATAGGGCTAGGTCTCCTAACAGGGACACTATACTTTTAGTGCATATTTGTGGGTACCATCCCCACCGGGGTTTTCCCTTGGCTAGGGTTTCCTCGACAATAATTCATGGTGTTATGAGTTATGTGTTGTGTGCTTATGTTCTTTTCATTTTATTAATTATATGGTTAAGTTGGAAATTATTAAGTTCATGTTTAAAGTGTTGTAATACTGATTCACCCCCCCTCTCAGTATTACTTAATCCTAACAATTGGTATCAAAGCTTTTGGCCATTGGAAAGAAAGTTTAACAACTTAAGGGAGATCAAGATGGATTCTGAAAGTTTGGAATAAAAATTTGAAGTAGCACTTGAAGACATTGACAAAGCTAAAGCAGAGAATGGTGACTTGAAATTCAAATTGAGAAGAGCAGAGGTATTCATTAAGAAACTAAAAGAACAACTTGAACTTTCCAGAAGTCAGAGACAAGATCTTATGGTTAAGATAAAAGAGGATTCAGACAATGATAATTCAGATCAGATAATGCATCTTGAGCAAGAGAAAGATACCTTAAATATTTATTGTGAAACTACCTCACTATAGATGGCTAAAGAGATTCAACGAGAAAAGGATGCTAAGAAAAAATATAAGAAACCTTGAAGGATGCTAATATTCAGATAGGGAAAATGAATAATAAACTTGAACACTACAAGAAAAAGTATCTGGAATTAGAGAAATACAATCAAATTATAAAAGGAGAACTTATTGAGGCAAAGAATCATACTGAGAAACTTCACGTGAGTAGTAACTTGATTGATGAACAAAGAGACAAACAAAAACCTAAAGGAGACATGACTGGTGTTGGCTTCAATGAAGCTAAATGTTCAAAGAATCAAGAAGAAAAATCTGATGCAAAGATTTATGGAGAAAGACCTACTCTTGAAGAACCTAAAGAACAGATCAGACCTTTCAGAGGTAGATGTTTTGGTTGTAACAAAATTGGACATATAAAGAGAGATTGCAAAGGTAAATCCCCTTTCAAACCTTTTTCTGGTTATTTCTTTAACTGTTATGCATATGGGCATAAGAAGGCAAAATGCGGGAAACCTGATCAATCTAGATACAAACATGATTACATTAGTGAGGAGAAAACATCTAAGACAACATGTTGCAAATGTAATAACCTTGGGCACATTGCAAGGTGTTGTACGTTGTAGGTTAATCAGAATTGATCACCTCCTATATGCTACAAATGCAACAATCCAGGGCATATAATGATGTTTTGCAGGTACAATAGAACTGATAATAGAAGAGGACCACCTCCTATGGTTATAAAGAAGAATATTGGTGATACTGGTAAGAGTCTTGCAGAGTACAAAAGTGAATTGAGAGTTGTTTCAAGAAAATAGAAGATATCAAAAGTAATAAGGTATGGAAGGTAAAATAATATAGTGAGAATAAGGTTCAAGGAGAGTCAGTAGATGCTATCGAGTCTTTGTCTAGTGCTAACATTGCTACATCAACCTAGATGGCCAAGCATGGCCTTAGGGGGAGCATTGGAAGAATACATCATAAACCTATCCAGCCCCTACATTTGAGGAGTAAGATCTTGCAAGCTTAGGGAGAGCATGTAGAGATGTTTTGGAACACATATTTGTGATCACATAGTTTTATATATCCATATACTATGATCGCCATATTTCTACTCGAATGGCTTATGTGCAGAAATGAATTCATTGGGAACTACATCATTTTTCACTTAGCAAAGCATAAGGATGATTGAAAGAGCATAATTGAACATCATTTGCAGAGCAGAGCCTAAGGAGAACAGAGTCTTGAGCAGAAATAGAGCTAGAGCAAGTATATTGAAGAGTTTGATCAAAGAAGAGATCTCGTATTTCCACAGTAAAAGGTATTTAGTTTGATTGTGAATCTTTTGAAATGGATACACCTATGATTTTCAAGGTTGTCAAGAGACCTAGGTACAAATTCAAGAAACACCCTTTCAAATCTACTAAGGATGACCCCGAAGATGCATTTTCTCAAACACCCTTTGTTAGAATAACTGAGAGGGGGGGGTGAACCAGTTAGAATTAGTTAGCCCTCAAAATTATCCTACAGTCCCAAATTTCTCCAGATGTATATCAAAACAAATTTAAACATATAATTGTACTCAGTGAAAATGTATTCTGTAATCTCAAACTTTCATCAATAGTGTTTACCGAGTGTCAGTAAATTAATACTGTGATTATCGATCTAGGTCAATAAAGTAAAGTGTAAAGTAAAATAACAATCCAAAACATTCATGCACATTGACCTATGTATTTTTAATGTGGAAACCCTGATAAGGGAAAAATCACCTGGGACCGGTAACCCAAAATATTTTCACTCTTTTGAAGTGAGCTCGGTGAAGAGACAACCCTATTAAAGGTTACAATACACATTGTTAAATGCGACTTGGTTAGAGGATTTAAAACTAATAGTTCTCTCTTGACCATGCATTCACTATGGGGTCAACAAGAAAACACTCAACATTCTTCAAGAATGTTATAATAAGGACTTCACTGTCCCACTCGATTAAGAGATTTATCTGTAACAATGGTTAAACTGATATAGTAATGCTATGATTCAAATACAACTATATTTTGCAGATATTCAGATCTATGTTAAGTACATAATACCTCTGATCAATTTTTTCACTTCAGTTCATCTCACACTTCATACTTGTTCTTCTCGGTAATGCTCTTTCCTCCGTCTCTTGGTAATGTCTACAGAAATGCTCGGTTCTTTCTTTAACCAGTTTGATCAGTCATGGATAAGTTTGCATGTATTCTTGCATCATAGCATCATCATTAATAATGAATCTCTTGTCTCTTATATATACATAACAGCTCATTTAATTTTCATCCTTCAAATTTAGCCACTTAATCTCCATCATTCATTTTCCCGCTCAAACCATCCTCAGCAGTTGTGTTAAAAACATGTTTCAATCTATGTCATCTGATCTTCCTTGAATTTTAACAACCGTTTGATCAAATAATAAACTTTTTATTTTACTTCAAAATTAACAATTTCCAGCTCAGCATCTTAGTTAGCCTCGGTTTGATTAAATTGCTTTGTCAATAGTTGTGTCAACTATCACTAGCCCGGTTAACACTGTGGTTGGTATAAACTACATTTTACTTGGTGTCCACTGTCTCTCGGTGTATACAGAACTCTTCATTTACCAACCGCTTAAACTTTTATTTTTCTAGATCTTCAATACATAATATATGTTTTCCACCATAATAATACTCAAATAAGTTGACATCAATGACAATACATTAACTAATAATGTTTATCATCACTTCTACAACTTGGTTGAATATCAACAAATGACTTCAAACATATAATCAGTTGTAGTTCATCAATCTCTCCCTTTTGCATTGATGACAACACAATATGAAATATGCAATATAAAATGCCATACAACAAATACCCAACTTTTGTTCTACAACTGCAACAATTATGTAACTCTCCCTAGCTTGAATATAAACCATGTCAAAATAAACAAAAAAAATATTGGTCGCTGCATGATGGGTTTTCAGATCTTGAATCTCTTTGTAGATTAGATATGTCTTTTCTCTCTCTTGCTCTGTACTCCCTCAATGAGTAGATATTTCATTGATAAAATCTCTCCCTTAGATGGATAGTTATTTCATTGATCAACTCTCTCCCTTTGACAAAAATGCCAAAAAGAAATATGTAGCACTTCAGTAGCCAAATAAAATATCTTTGTTGTTCAGTGTAGTAAGTACCTTTCAGTGTACTGATATGTCTGCTTCAGTCCAGTTTAGCTTTGCACCAATATGATTGATCTTCTGATTATGTGTAGGTTGATACAACCTCCTAGTCAGCTTAGTGACCAATAGACAAGGAACGAACCCCTAGCCTAGCTCTCAAGTACTCAAATGTATCCTTTGGTAAGGGTTTTGTGAATATGTCTATAAGTTATTCTTTTGATTTTACATATTCCAGTATTACTTGTTTATCTTGTACATGTTCCCTCAAATAGTGATATTTGATAGATATGTGCTTTGTCTTCGCATGCATCACAAGATTCTTTGAAATATTTATAGTACTTGTATTGTCACAGTAAATCATCACTAGATCAATGATCTCTTCATTCATTCCTTTCAACAATTATTTTATCCATGCAATGTTAGAAAATTTTGCAGTAGCAACAACATATTCTGCTTCTGCAATCAAGTGAGATATGCATCCTTGCTTCTTTCTTATCCAAGTAACTAGTCTATCTCCAATAAAGAATGCTCCACCAGTAGTACTCTTTCTATCATCAATATTTCTAGCCTAATCAGCATCAGTATAAACTTTCAATTCAAACTTGCCTTCTCTTTTATACCATAGGCCATAGTCCTTGGTGTTTTTTAGATATCTAAATATCCTCTTTACAACGGTCATATGTGATTCCCTGGGGTTAGCAGAAAATCTTGCAACAATTCCAACTGTGTGTGCAATGTCAGTCTTATGTGTACAACATACATCAATTTACCAATCATAGATCTTTACAAAGTCTAATTTACCTCAGGTGTCTTATCTTCTTTTGTCAGTTTGCATCCTGTCACCATTGGTGTTCTGACTGGTTTTGATTCTTCCATTCTGAATGTCCTCAATTCTTCTTTGATGTACTTTTATTGTGTAGTGTAGACACCTTCTGCCTGTTGTAAAATTTGCAATCCTAGAAAAAACTGATCTCACCAAACATTGACATCTCAAATTATTTCCTCATTTCATCAACAAATGAAGTGCATAAGTTATCATTACCCCCAAATATAATATCTCCGCAATAATTTTCTTATCATCATTTCCTCCTTTTAAATACAAATTGTTGTTGTCACTTTTACTAATAAATCCAATGCTTATAAGATAAGAATGCAATCTTTCATACCACGCTCTCGGTGCTTGTTTCAGTCCATATAAAGCTTTATGTAACTTACATACCATGTATGTCTGATCAGGATCAACAAATCCCTCAGGTTGTTCAATGTATACCTCTTCTTCTAGTATTCCATTAAAAAATGCAGACTTCACATCCATCTGATATACTTTGAATATTTATATGTAGCGTATGCAAGTAGTATTCTTACTCCTTCAAGTCTAGAAATGTGTGCAAAAGTTTCTCCATAGTCAATTCCTTCTTCTTGTGCATACCCTTTGCAAACTAATCTTGCTTTATTTCTGGTTACATTCTCATCTTCATTTAGTTTGTTTCTGAAAATCTATTTGGTGCCAATGACATTTTTATCTTTCGGTCTCGGTACTAATGTTCATGTCTTATTTGTTTTTTGTATCTGTTTAATTTCCTCATTCATAACATTAACCCATTCTTCATTTTCTAATGCATCTCTAACATTCTTAGGCTCAAATTCATAGATTAAACAAGTGTCATCTCTAAACTTACTTCTTGTCATCAAGCCTACACTTTATCTCTAACAATCTGATCCTGTGGATGATGTCTTCTTACATATTTAGCAAGTACAGGTTCAACTCTCTGTCCTTCATCATCTTCTTCTATAGGTTCAAGGTCTTCAGATTCATGATCTTTAGTTTCAACATTTTCCTGATTCTCAGTCTGTGCTACCTATTGCCCAATGACATTAACCTGTCATTCGGTAACATTACCCTGTTGCACGGTAACATTAGGCATCTGTGTCAGTATAGTATCAGGTTCTTCCCAATAAACAAATCTACTATAATCTTCTGGTTCTTTCATGTTGTCCTCATCATTTTTCTCAGCAAATTCATCAACTTTCACATTTTTCACTCTCAATGATTTTGTTAGTTCAAACATTTGTAAGCTTTATTCTTAGTAGAATATCTAAGAAATAATCCTTCATCACTTTTTGAATCAAATTTTCCATTTCAATCATCTTTCAGAATATAACACTGACTACCAAATATTCTAAAATAACTTACATTCAATGTATACCCATACCATAACTCATAAGGAATTGTGTTTGTGTCTTTATTCAATTGTACTCGGTTTGATGTGTAAACAGCTGTGTTGACTGCTTCTCCCTAGTATGTTTGTGAAACTTTATTTTCAATCATCAATGTTCTGGCACAATCAACTATTGATATGTTCCTCCTTTCAGCAATTCCGTTCTGCTGTGGTGTCCTTAGTGCAGAAACTTGTCTCTTAATTCCATACTCATTGCAAAAGTTAGTGAACTCATAAGAAATAAATTCATTGTTGTGGTGTCCTCAATGCAGAAACCTGTCTCTTTCAATCTCAGTACTAATGTTCATGTCTTATTTGTTTTTTGTATATGCTCAATTTCCTCATTCATAACATTAATTCATTCTTCATTTTCTAATGTATCTCCAACATTCTTAGGCTCAAATTCACAAATTAAACAAGTATCATCTCTAAAATTACTTCTTATCATAAAGCATGCTCTTTATCTCCAATGATCTGATCCTATGGATGATGTCTTCTTACATATTTAGCAAGTACAGGTTCAACTCTCTGTCCTTCATTGTCTTCTTCTGTAGGTTCAAGATCTTCAGATTCATGATCTTTAGTTTCAATATTTTCGTGATTCTCAATCTATGCTACCTATTGCCCGGTGACATTAACCTGTTGCCCGGTAACATTACCCTGTTGCACGGTAACACTTGGCATCTGTGTCGGTATAGTATCAGGTTCTTCCCAATAAACAAATCTACTGTAATCTTCTAGTTCTTTCATGTTGTCCTCATCATTTTTCTCAACAAATTCATCAACTTTCACATTTTCACTCTCAATGATTTTTTTAGTTGTCTTATTCAAATATTTGTAAGCTTTACTCTTAGTAGAATATCTAAGAAATAATACTTCATCACTTTTTGAATAAAATTTTCCATTTCAATCAGCTTTCATAATATAACACCAACTACCAAATATTCTAAAATAACTTACATTCGATGTATACCCATACCATAACTCATAAGGTATTTTGTTTGTGTCTTTATTTAGTTGTACTCGGTTTAATGTGTTAACAGCTGTGTTGACTGCTTCTCTCCAGTATGTTTGTGCAACTTTATTTTCAATCATCAATGTTCTGACACAATCAACTATTGATATGTTCCTCCTTTCAACAATTACGTTCTGCTGTGGTGTCCTCAGTGCAAAAACCTTTCTCTTAATTCCATACTCATTGCAAAAGTTAGTGAACTCATTAGAAATAAATTCACCTCCTCTATCAGATCTCAAACACTTCAGATCTCTACCAGTTTCTTTTTCCACTTTAGCCTTATACCATTTAAACATTTTAAATGCTTCAGATTTTTCTTTTAGGAACATGATAGTCATCATCCTAGAGTAAACATCAACAAATAAAATAAAATATTTGTCTCCATAATAGCTCTGTGTTCTCATTGGTCCACATAGGTCTATATGAATTAACTCAAAAATATCAATAGATGATAAATTCTTGCTCTTGAAACTGGATTTTGACATCTTTCCCATTTGACAAGTTTTGCACATTACATGGTCTGGTTTAGTTAAGCTCGGTAAGCCTCTAAATTTTCTTTTCCTACTAATCTTAACCATGTTGTCAAAATTTACATGACAAAGTCTTTTATGCCATAACCATATATCTTCATTATTTGCCAATAAGCAAGTAGTTTCAGCTATGTTAAGATAGAATAGGTTACCTTTAGATTGTTCACCAATGTTGATCAATTTCCCTTTTCCATCATAGATTCTTTCTTTTATGTTCTCAAATGCAACTCGGTGACCTATTTTATTCAACTGTGAAACACTCAACAGATTTTAGTTAAGTCCTTTTACCCAATAAGAATTTTCAAATTTGATTTGATTGTTCAACATAATAGTACCTTTTCCTTTTACTTGACAGGGTGTATCATTTCCCATTTTTATGCATCCTCCATCATAATATTCAAGAAATTCAAATTTTCCTTTATCTCCAGTCATGTGATGTGTACATCCACTACCAATAACCCAGATGCCATGTTTATTAACTTTAGAGATAAGTGTTGATGTTTCTACATACCTTTCATCTTCATCTAAATCATCTTTCAAAGCTACACACATTGTCTCAATATCTTCATTAGTATTTGAACCAGTATCATTGTCTTTATCTTCAGCAATGTAGCAAGCCTTCTTTCCTTTATCTTTGTAATCTCGGTTATCTCTCTTGTCATATTGTCGGTTACTTCTGTAATCTCTGTTATCTTTTCTATCATTAGATCTATCATTTCTATCATCATTCTTTCTGTTAGGGCATCTTGCAACAAAATAGCCAATCTCTTTACAGTTAAAGCATATCAAATGTAGTTTACCTCTATATCTTCATTTTCCTTTGTGCAATCTTCTAACCATTAAAGTTTCAAGTTAATCAAGTTCCTTATCATCACTGTCACTGTCACTGTTATTCCTAATCAAGTGTTTGCTACTAGATTTTCCAATTTTCAAAGTAGACATAAATGCGGATTCCATAGATGGTACAATACTGTTGTTAAAGTTATTCAGCTCAAAAGAAATCAATCTTCCAACAAGACTATCAACAAAAATGCTATTTCTAGGTGTAACTCTCATTTCAGGAATTGCAAAGACTCTTATAGAATAAATACACAATAGAGTTCTAAGAATCTTACTCACAATTGTGTATTCATCAATGGTTCCACCAAATCCTCAAAAAAAATTCACCAATTCCTTAAGTCGGTTACTATACTGTGTTATGTTCTCTCCTTCATTCGCATGTCATCAAATTTTCCTCGGAGACTTTCAACTTTATCTCTCATTATATTTGCATCACCTCCATACACTAATTTAAGCTAGTCCCACATCTTCTTGGCAGTTGTTCATGTCTTGATGTCTTCAAATTCTAAATATGTAAGTGAAGAAGCAATCTCCACCATGATAAGGTTATGTTCATGTTTCTCTTTCATCTGAATAATGGTCAAAGCTCCAGTAGGTAATATGAATTCATTGTCTAGGTGATTATCAATGTCATCTCCAATCCCTGTTAGGTATAGCCTCATTCTACATTTCCATGTCAATAAGTTATCCATGTTCAGCTTTGGTGCATCTCACTTATACATCTTGTGATCTTTAGCTTAAGTCCTTCAAAACTTTCTTCTAAGCACTGTCTGCTCTCTAATAAGAGTTGTATGCTCTCTGAAAAGCATTGTATGCTCTAATACCAATTGTTAGAATAAGTGAGAGTGGGGGGTGAATCAGTTAGAATCATTTAGCCCTTAAAATTATCCTTCAGTCCCAAATTTCTCCAGATGTATATCAAAACAAATTTAAACATATAATTCTACTCGGTGAAAATATATTCTGTAATCTCAAACTTTCATCAATAGTGTTTATCGAGTGTCAATAAATTAATACTGTGATTACCAATCTAGGTCAATAAAGTGAAGTGTAAAGTAAAATAACAATCCACAACATTCATGCACATTGACACAGATTTTTAACGTGGAAACCCTGCTAAGGGAAAAAACACCTAGGACCGGTAACCAAAATATTTTCACTCTTCTGAAGTGAGCTTGGTGAAGAGCCAACCCTGTTAAAGGTTACCATGCACACTATTAAATGTGACCTAGTTAGAGGATTTAAAACTAACAGTTCTCTCTTAACCATGCATTCACTATGTGGTCAGCAAGAAAACACTCAACATTCTCTGAATGTTATAATAAGGACTTCACTGTCCCACTCGATTAAGAGATTTATATGTAACAATGGTTAAACTGATACAGTAATTATCTGATTCAAATACAACTCTATTTTGTAGATATTTAGATCTATGCTAAGTACATAATACCTCAGATTAATTTGTTCACTTCAGTTCATCTCATACTTCATACTTGTTCTTCTCGGTAATACTCTTTCCTCTATCACTCGGTAATGTCTGCAGAAATGCTCAGTTTTGTCTTTAACCAGTTTGATCAGTCTTGCATAAGTTTTCATGTATGCTTGCATCATATCATCATCATCATTCATAGTGAATCTCTTGTCTCTTATATAGACATCATAGCTCATTTAATTTTCATCCTTCAAATTTAGCTGCTTAATCTCCATCATTCATTTTCCCGCTCAAACCACCCTCGATAGTTATGTTAAAAACATGATGCAATCTGTGTCATCTGATCTTCCTTGAATTTTAATAAACGTTTGATCAAATTTTAAACTTTATCTTTTACCTCAAAATTAACAATTTCCAGCTCAGCATCTTAGTTAGCCTCGGTTTGATTAAATTGCTTTGTCAATAGTTGTGTCGACAATCCCTAGCTCGGTTAACACTATGCTCGATATACTCTTCATTTACCGACCACTTAAAATTTGCTTGTTCTAGATCTTCAATACATAACATATGTTTTTGACCATTATAATACTCAAATAAGTTGACATCAATGACAATACATTAACTGATAATGTTTATCATCACTTCTGCAACATGGTTGAATATCAAAAAATGGCTTCAAACATACAATCAGTTGTATTTCATCACCCTACAAAGTTTTACTTGTTGAAGATATTAGGGCATATATGCTTTGCAAGTTTGAAACTTTGGGAGACGAAGAAATTGCCATAGAGGTGGAAAGCATGTTAGGTGGTGATGGAAAGATGAAAGATGAGTTCACACACCTAAATGACCTGAGTATTATGAAGATAAATGAACTTCATGACTTTGAAAAAGAAGAATGGATAAAGATTATATTGAGAAGAGTTCATGATTAGTTCATATGGCTTGGAGATCAATGTGTGAAGATCTGCAGTGACTTTATCCATGCCATAATAAGATTGGACAATACTGGTATAGTACCTGTTGCTGAGAAGAATACTATGAATATGGTAGAAACTGTAACACATTCGCAGTGGGATAGGAGAGCGATGACTATAAATGATGTATTCCAACAGGATGTAAGATTTATTACTATGATTTTGGGCTATAAACTTCATTATAGTAGTCGACTAAATTTTGTATCAGCAGGTGTAATCTTAATGGATTATAAGATGGTGAAGGAAAACATTAAGTATAATCTATGCAAAGTATTTACACAACAATTCTTGGAGAATGTAAGGAAAATAAAGGACAAGTCCAAAGGATTTAGATTTGGATCTTTGTTAATACACATGTACATTCACATTATTCACAAATTTCCTGGCATGCACCCTAGAGAATGGAAAGACAATATACCTACTGGCATTCAGATTTCTTAGAGCTATAGAAGACAAAACAACACATGTGTAGATGGAGAAATGTTTTCTATGATCAAAATCCTACAGAGAGAAATGAAGGCAAGAGAAAGGATTCCAGAGGCAATAGTGGAAAAATACAAGGACTCGGTCTGTTTCATGGTTGAAATTGATTGTGTATGCTTTGAGGCAGTTATAACTAGAAAGAAATGGTGCTTTCCACTAGGCTATGAGGTAAGTTCTAAAGTTTTAATCATTCAAGTAGAACACATTTTGGCTTCAGAAGTTGATTCATCAGAGGAGAGATGTAGAACTTAAGAGGAGAAGTCAGCAAATATTAGAGAGGAAAAAACTAGAGCATTAAGGAAGAGGAAAATAGAAAATGTAGTAGATGATTTGGAAGCCAAGGCGGGAATATCCAAAGAAGGGAATGAAATAAGTGAGGAAGAAGATGAAAGAGAAAGCTTATGGGTTGGAAAGCACTGCTACTGTAGCCCTTCCACCTCCTAAATTTGTACAGATAGTAAGTCCACTTTCTACTATGATAGATGTAACTACACCCTCACCACCACAAAATATATCGCAAGAAGAGACAAAAAAGCTAGCACCTAGAAGAAACATAAGGTCCACTAAACTGGACTCACCTCCTAAGGAACAAAGGACATAAAGAAAAGAAAAGAAAGTTGAAGATAAGACCACTACTATGAGACAACTTTGGAAGGCTGATATGAAAATGCTAGAGAAGAGAGTTATTGAGCAAGGGAATGTTGTTTCATTGACAAAATACTATGACATGTATGAGGGTTCTGAAAAACTTCTAATTGAAGACACAATTATTAAACATATACTTGTATTTAAGAAGAATTTGTTAGAGATAGAAGGTAGTATACCCGAGGAATTGTATGAGAAATTTGAGATAAGGAAACAATTGGCACAGAAGGAAGATGAAGTAATTAGAGAACAATCAATTAAAGGCATGTTTCCTATTGTATCTGTCATAGAAATACAGAGGATATTGAATGAAGTTAAGCCCCTATTGAGAACCAAGACAAGACTAGTGAAGATAATGGGAAGAAGATATGATGAAGTTACCTAGGAGACACATAAAACCATAGAGAAATAATTAATGGGAACTCAAACTGAGGACATCTCACCACCTAAGGCTCCTAAGACCAAATCCATTGAGAAAGGAGAATCATCAAAGAAAGATGAGATAAATCTTGATAAACCAATGAGCAAAGATGCTAGTCAATTTATAATTACTGTGAAGCAACCAATTTTTTATGTCTATGGTGTACCTTTTTCATTGGACACTTTGCAAGATGTGAATGACCCCTTTGTGGAGAATACAAACATTGGAGGAATCAGTGACAAGGATATGATAGAGAAAGAAATTTAAAAAGCAAATATTGATGCAATAGTGGAAAATACAGTGATTAAGGTTCAAGATTCTTCACCTTTATCGTTGGCAAGTGGAGACAAGTCTTTGAGCACTGACATTGAGAACATGGATGGGGATGAGTTGATGAAGTTATCCTTCATCATATTTAGTAAAGCTAAAGAAAGATCTGAGTAGAAAGGAAAGAAGAAGACCAAGGTAATGACAAGAGAAGTTGACACTTTGAAAAAACTAATTCCAACACCTATTGTTTTTAGGGAAAATATGATGCATAGAACTTGAACAAGGCACTAAATAACTTTGACAGTCACTATGAGTCTTTAGAGAAGATTGTAGAAGAGAAGGCTGAAAATAAATATCTCACGAAGAAATTGGAGGAAGTGTGCAAGTCTATTTCTTGGGACTTGGGCATATTAAAAAAAACCACATCAGAGGCAAAAGGTTGTGTCGCACAAGGCAGGAAGTTATACAGTTATTGTATCAACCCTATCAGACATATCAAAAACATTGAGGACATAGCAGCGAAGGACATATCTACTTTGGATAAGTTGATGGACAGTTGTGAGACCTCCTCACAATCTGTATTAGAGTTGGACAAAGAGGTGTCCAAGATTTTGGACAAACTGAGTGTCCTTGATACTGAAAGAGGGAGAGTTATGGAAAGATTTGGTTTGCTAAAGATTCTAATCACTCCCAAGCTATCAGTTCTTGAGCCCTATATCTCTGACATGGAGAAGAAAACACAAGCCCTTATAGAAAATATTCCTACTGACTTGAAGGCAGCAAAGACCTCTTCATTTTCATTGAACATACTAATTCATGTAATTCAAGTTTTGGTGAAGACCTGGAATAAGGAAGTGAAGATCTTGGAAGACTCTTTCTGAGATGTATTGAAGATTGTCTAATTCTCTGGTAAGCAAAAGTACAATTTTGATGCACTCTACATTTTTGTGTACCTTTTTGATTAATTTCAAAGAGAGAGAAGAGAAGAAAAATGAATATATGTAAAGAGAATAAATGAAGAAGAGGAAAATGTATAGATATCTTTTTGGTATTGACAATTAGTCATTTTTCACTAAGTGTTGCCATCAATGCCAAAGGGAGAGATTTTTGGTAAGTGATGCATTTATGGAGTGATATGATACACTTGAGGGTTGTCATTTATGGCAACACATCTGGAATGATGACCGCTTGAAGTTGTTTATATTTTTGGATATACAGATAGCAAAATGACTAAGTACAGTAATCAGAAATACAGAGTATAGCGGTACAATTTTGGACAATGAAGATAGTATATGATGCATGGGGACATGCAAGCTTAGAGGAATATGTTTTGGAGTATGTATGACCTTTTGGTAAGGTTGCTTAATTTTTGGTGTTGATCGCAGTGAGTTACAATGTTTTGAAGACATGCGAAGACAAAATAACAAAGATACATGATAGGTGAACAGTCACGATGATTGAGGGAGTATGACATGGACTCATAGCATGCTAAGTTGGATTGCGATTATCGATACCTATTTTTTGGTAGTATAAGGTTGCCGACTTTGTATTTACTCTTTTAGTATATATTAATTCTATTTTGTAATGTATTAGAGAGCTGATTGAATGATGTAATACATATATATGAAGAGTTTTTTGTAAAGTGAGGAGTGAAAGTGATGAGATGATATGAAGCAGATGGAATGCATGTATGCATTGTGATATAAGACATATGTGATCTACAGCTCGAACTATCTAAGCATAGCTGATGCTTGTAAATGTTCACTACTGAGAATTGATTATAATAGAGCTATTTTTTATTGTAATAGCAGTGTGCTCAGTATACCTTTAACATGGTTTTTTATTCCCCTAACAAGGAAACGTACTAATATAGTATTCAGCTCCTAACGAGACTAGGTCTCCTAACAAGGACACTATACTTTTAGTGCATATTTTTGGGTACCATCCCCACCGGGGTTTTCCCTTGGCTAGGGTTTCCTCGACAACAATTCATGGTGTTATGAGTTATGTGTTGTGTGCTTATGTTCTTTTCATTTCAGTAATTATATGATTAATTTGGAAATTATTAATTTAATGTTTAAAGTGTTGTAATACTGATTCACCCCCTCTCAGTATTACTTAATCCTAATTATATGAACTTATTTTTTAGGATCTTTCTCCTTAATCAAATTAGTATCCCTTAAGATTTATGCCTTACTTGGAAGTGCATATCTTGTATACTTGGGTTGACCACTATGTAGACATAAGGTGGCATCCTTCTTCTCCCTCTTTTTCTCATCTCTGTGGATTTGTATTATTTTATGATGTTAAATTATTTTTGGCATGAGATTCTTTATTTCATGCAAGATACTAACATATTTTCTTAACAACCATTTTCATGCCCCAAAGGGCATGTCTATCATTTAATAATCATCCCCATCCTTTCATTTATTTCCTTTATGACTTGCTTACTTTATATGTGATGTCTTTTCTAGCTTTAATACATTTGTTTTACAACTTATTTTTATTGGAATTGCATATCTATTATGAAGTAACTATCATTAAGGGTGTATCATATAATTTTTTTCTTCCTTCATACTTGAGGGGCAAGGTCACTTGTATATTATTATTTTTTTCTCTTGTCTAAGGATCTACTTTCCTTAGTACAATGGTATTTTTTTACCACGCAACATTCTTTTCTTATAAGGAATTGTTCATTTTGATTTGGGATTCTCTCTTATACAAGAGGTGTACATCCTTGATCACAACCTCTTCTTTATTTTCCAAACTATGTTCATTATAAATATATTCCCTTACTATGTGTTTCAAAGTTTGTCATCCTTCATCAAGAATCCCTATTTCACCTGGTAATAGGGGGCTAAATGGGTGCATTCTTGTTCTCCAACTCCCCTCTTTGTCTTGAAGATGCTATCTTTGTTCAATCATTCCTCTTAAAGGTATATGTCTTGTAAGCCAATATCTCTTCCTTTCAAGGGTCTCTTCCCACAAGAAGAATATCCTTTGACAATTATCTATTTTCTTAGCTCATAAGAGTGAACACTCTTAGCTAAGTTCATGGCATACATTGTTGTTTTAAGGATATCTTCTTGTTGTCAAAATAAGGTATCCTTGATTCTCTTCCTTATGATGTCTCCTGTGTTTCCATCATAAGGAGAGGGTACATACATATAGTCTCCCTTGTACATTACATGCAGTTTTTGTTCTTTGGGCCATAGACTGGTCACTTTTCTTGGATTCACATTGATTTTCCATAAGATTAATCCCTAGACATGGATTCATATAAAATTTATTAAAGACTAATAAATAAACATGAATCCATATGGAGACAATGGTTTCCATAAGACTGATCCCCCTAAAGCCACTCCATGTGAAAAAAAAACTTCAAGTCACCCCGTGTGAAAAATATTTTCAAGCCGCTCCATGCGCAAAAACATTTTCAAGTCACCCCGTGCACAAGATATTTTTGAGCTACCAATAGGCACAAATTTATCAAGGTAGAGATGACTAGCATAGCACAATTTTCTAGACCATCAATTCTCTCTCTCTCTCATGGTTATGTGAGTAGGTTAGATCATAAAGTTGGTATCGTCTTTAGCGATGATCTTGTTCTTCTTATGTGATCACTTGTTCTCTTGTAATAGATTTCCAGATATGATATTAGAGGATGAGACATTTTTTATTAAGGTCTCTTTCATTGGTTGATTTGGAGTTTTATTCTCAGTACTAACCCTTTTTTGTGTTGTGTCTTTTGTCTGCTCTTGCTTTCACTTTTTCATTTGTTTTCGTGCCTTTGTGCATAGATGTGGAGTTAAGATCCTTGGTTTGGTGTCTTATGTCCTTAAACTTAGTGATGTCTTATCTCTTTTCAATAAGCCATGATCATCTCTCTCTCATTATTATTTCTTTCTTCTATCTATTCCTTTATCATGAGCATGAGCTTTTCTCATACTCCCACTAAAGTGGGGGCTAAATGCACCATCTTAAAAAGTAAGCACCTGATTTGTGCTGATTTTGGGACCATTTTTAGTCTACTTTAGTGTGTTTCTTATGGTAGGACCTCATATTGTACCTAAATACATATTTAATTTAAAAATGGGTCCTCCTTCTCCTTCAATATTTCTTGAACTCGAGGTTAGCTCTAATTTTTGTGCATATTTTTTGATTTTCCATCCATCCATGGGATTCATTTTCTACCTAGGTCCTTTACATGAATTTTTGAACTTTGAGATTTGTCCTGATTTCCTGGTAGACTGAGATTTTCAAATCCCCATATTGACACACAACCCTAGGTCCTGGGAAAAAATTTCCTCGACAAGGTCGACTCAAGTCAGCCTTGTCCTAGACTAGGTCTACCCAAGTCGACCTTGTCCTAGGGATTTTCATTTAGTGGGTTTCGAGCCCGATGTGGGTGTGTTTCTCCTAGGCACTTAATTGAGGTAAACCTTACAAAATCTGAGGCCCAAAATTTGTATAAAAGGAGACCTCTTCCTCTCATTTATACATCTTACCCCATCTTCATGCAATAAATTATCAAGAAAGCTATTGTGCATCCAAGGCATTCAAGTGCAAGAAAGCATCCATTGAAGGCAAACATTATCAAGCATACAAGGCATTTCCTTTCATAAATCTAGCTCTTTTCCTCATTTAAGGCCAAGAAAAGGAGTTTGACATCAAGGAAGGAGATCCACATTCACCCATCAATTAAATTTATTACATCAACATTATTGATCACATACCTACAGATAATTGCATCTACATGGTAAGATATATTTTATTGTTTAGATCTAATATTTGCTACATGACAACATTATTTCAATTACATTCATTTTAATTCAAGGTTGATTCCTATATAGGGGTTTGATAGAGGAAAACCCCTCCCTACAACCTTCTTCTCCTTCTTCTTTATGTATAGGAACAAATTTTAGGAGTTTCAGATTCAAATTTTGGGAGTTACAAAACCAATGGAAGATCCTTCATAGATTTTATCAGATTCAAACTCTCTAGGACTAGGTCAACTTTTCTGGACAAAGTTGACTTTTTTCAACATAGTCCTTTGGATTCATAATTTTTACAATAAGAAGTTACAAGTGTTAGAGTGCCAAATCTAGAGCCATTTTTTTTTATTCTGACAGATCTGTGATAGTCAAAACTAGATCTAAAGTTCACTCCTCTTCTCCTAATTTCAAGATAATTTCATTCTTCTCATTTCTTAGTCATTTATCAGATTTACATATTATTTTCATCTCTATCATAAGGAATTGCCAAAACCCCACATTGTGTAGATCACAAATTTGTACCCTTACTCTCTTGGTTGTGCTAATCGTATTCACTTTGTTGGGAGTTTTGTATTCCAATGTATGAGGAAATTGGTGGTCTTCCATTGATCACCATTTTCCATATTGAACCGCGTCATAATAGGTACTAATAATCATGCCAAAGGATCTCCTAGGAATAGTATATTCAGACTAAGGATTAATTTTCCTATCATGAAGTGCATTAAAATTGTCAACCCAGGGACGTATACTTGAAACGGGACAGCACAATATGTGCACTAAGTCTCTCAAAGAGTCATACTACCTATTCTGCAGGAAGTAAAAATTTATGAAAGAGACCTACATTATTGCTGCAGGAAAATAAACACACTTGACTACCTAATGGAAATAATGCTGAAACCTGTAAACTTGGCTTAAACCTATTCTATCAACCCATAGCATTTACCATAATTATCCTTGCAAGTGCTATAGGAACATACATGAATCTAATCCTACAAGAATGAAATAGTGAACTCCTACTTGAAATGTTTTAAATGCTAAAAGTAAATATAATCTACTCTAATCTAATCCACCTCCCAAGTGGGCCCCCTTGGTTGACTTCTACTAACTATTAACACAGAATGTGAGCCAAAATCACTTCATTAAATTTCAAAAACTAATTACATAAGAACAATGCACAGAACTGAAAAAGTAACTTGCTGTGCAAGATGCAATAATAATATATTTTCAAACTAAATCTAAAACTTACAATCAAATCCCTATATATCGGGGATCGATGATTATTCAAAGCATAAAGATAAGTTCTAACTTAAATCTTGCCATAGAAGAATAAGGAAATGTAACAACCCATGGCATAATGTAATAAAGTCTGAATGACCGATTCAACAAGCTAATGAGCACTAAGGAAATATAGCGGAGCTATACTCCTATATTCCCTGAGATGGTGGCTCCTCCAATGTAGCAGGCCTGTCTTTCGGTACCATGATGATTCTCTTCATCGCAGTTCAGACTTCAATGTTTCTTCTGTAATGTTATCGACCACTCTCA
>MU225441.1:453761-464805 GCA_018584345.1 Thuja plicata
ACCTTTAACAGCTTCTCTTGTTGTTGTTTATCAACACATCAGAGGAATGTTCCATCTATAGATCTTTTATATAGTCTATCCTCCCAGATTACATATTTAGAAGCCTTCAGTTTTAGGTCTCACCTTTGATTTGAAGTTAATCCTTCAAGACATTCACCATAGGTCAAGAAACACACAATGTTTTCAAACCATGGGTCTTGCATACTTACTGCCAAAACCAATTGTGTAGCTCTTGGGCCTTTGTCTACTTGATTTTCTACCATTGCTTTGCACAAGTTGTTCCCTCTTACCAACTTGGTAGGTTTGATCTCTATTTTGTATTCTTGGGTTTTGGCTACCCATGCTCCTCGGTTGTTACATCCCACATCTTGTTGAGTCAAAATGCTCTTCATTGTAGCATCAAGTACATACACCAGGGAGTAGGAATGTAGGATATAAAACCTAAATTTTTTAAGAGCTTTTACCACCGCAAAAGTGTGCTTTTCATTCTGAGAATATCTCAGCTCATGGTTCTTTATAGGTGTACTCATAAAAGAAATGGGGGCTTGAATTCCCTCTTTGTTCTCTTGCCTCAGGATGGCTAACAGGGTATGTTCAGAAGAATAACAATAGATTACAAAATCTTTCTTATAGTCTAGGTGGCATAGTACTCGGGTGTTAGCTATGGCATCCTTGATGCTTTTGAAAGCTTTTTTACCAAGATCATTCCATTTGAAATTCACATTCCCCTTCATCATATCAACAACGTGTTTAGTAATTTTGGAGAAATCAAGGACAAACCTTCTGAGGAAGTTGACTTGACCAAAAAAGGACTTCACTCCAGTTTTATTCACCGGTAAACTTAGTTGCTGAATAGCTCTCAATCTTTTGGGATCAATACTTATACGTTCTTGGGAGACTATATGACCCAATAGTTTCCCTTTAGTTACGCAAAACACTGATTTCTTGGGATTCAATGAAATCCCGTCCTCCCTGCACCTTTGCAATACTCTTCTTAGATCATTTATATGATCTACTCTCTTTTTAGAGAACATGATAAGATCATCCAGATACATACCAATGATTTTGTCCTTCATATCACTAAAAGAAAGATCCATACCTCTCTGAAAAGTAGCTCCGGCATTGATTGAAATCCAAACGGCATACTGTGATATGCAAAGGTCCCCCACGGGGTAGTGAAATCTTTTTTATGCTGATCCACTTCCGCAACTTCTATCTAATTATACCCTAAGAAGCCATCTAACATAGACATCATTTTGGCTCCAGCTATGATCTGCAAAAGATGATCCATGTTGGCAAGGGCGTAGTTGTCCTTCAAAGAAGATTTATTTGGATTTTTGAAGTCAACGCAGATCCTTATTTCTCCGTTCTTCTTCCTCACATGCACTATATTCACAACCCAAGTAGAGTGATGGATGGGATATATGATCTTTGCTTTGAGAATTTTATCAACTTCTCTAAATATTGCATCAGCAACTTTGGGGTTGTAGTTCCTTTGCTTCTTCCTGAACGGAGTAGCTTCAGGTTTTAAGGAAATCTGGTGTTTGAATTTCCCGTTCATAAAACTTTTCAAATCTTTGTAGCTCCAGGAAAAAACATCTAAGTATTCTATAAAAAGCTTCTTGGCCTCATTCCTTTCTTCTTTGGTACAACATTTCTCGATATTGATCATCTTGGGGTCTTTTTCAGTTCTAATATTCATTCCTTCATATTCACCAGTGGTAGGCCCTCTTTCAATTCTTTTATTTTTCACAAACATGTCATGTCTATTGAAGAGTTTTTCAAGAGTGACCAGATGAGGTGGAATGATATTACCTTGCAATTGAATAACATCCAACTTATCTTTCTTCGGCTCTCCTTGGTAGTTTCCTTTACGGTTGCTACGAACATCTTTGTGGAAGTCACCACCGCTCTCTAGGAAGAGGAGGAGATTCTTGTCATCTTCAAAAACTTGCCAATCTTCCACATTATTAGGGACAGATGGTCGATATATAACCTCCACTTGGTATTTTTTATCTTTGAATTCTGAGTGGGGAAGTAGTAATGAAGCTGAGACAGCCAAAGAGTCTGCTTTGGAATTCAACTCTCTTGGCACAGATTCGATAAAGAAAGCATCCAATGCTTCTATTTCATCCCATACTCTATTTTTTTAGTTCTTCAACCTGTGATTCTTTATAGAGTACTGATTTTTGACTTGTCATGCAATTAGCTCAGCATCGCCACGGGCTCTCAGAATTTTCACACCTCTTTCTTTTGCAGCGATAATCCCTAACAGAAGGGCTTCATACTCAGAAGTGTTTTTAGTGTTCCTGAACTCTAATTTGTAAGATAAGGGCTCACATACTCCATCTGGTGATATCAAGACCACACCTGTGGCAGATCCTGACAATGCACAACTACTGTCAAATTCAAGAGTCCATATCTATGGTCATATTTCTTCAGTGGAAAATTGCTTTTCCTCTTCGGCGATTTTCATTTCTTTCTCAGGTTCATCGGTGAACAAAATATAATTGCCAAACTCCAATTCATGATACAAGATTTGAGCCTTAGGATCATCAAATTTCAACACTGTAAACTTAGCCTTTTCCTTGGGGACCAGTTTAATCTTTTTATTACCTACTGGGATCAAGGCTTGGGACCAATCCTATTTTATTTCCCCTCCAAGGTCTCTACAAAAACTCCTTATTAATAACAAACCGTAGCTGGTAGGTATATCGGCAATGACGATGGTTAACAAAATCTTCTCGGGATGTGCTACTAAGGCCACTTGAGCATCCTTAATCTGGCCGACCAGGGGTACTTGCTTGGAATCCATGGAGTAACACCTACCATGGGCTTTAGTGAGAGTAAGTCCTAAGGCTTTGGCCATAGTAGATGTCATTACATTGTCCGATGCTCTGGAGTCTATTATACAATTTCTCAACCTGCAACCGTTAATATATAAAGACACATAGAATGGGTCAGGCTTTTGGCCGGGGAAGGTGGCTAAAATGGATGATTCCCTCCATTCAACTAGGTCTACAAATAAGGACTCATTTTCTATAGTAGTCATGATGTTTTGATTTAACTCTTGGTTCCCTCCTTTACAGTAATCTACCAGCTTTTGCAACTCAACAAGATTAGACTTAAGATAGTCTATGGGGGAAATCTAAATTTTGGAATCTCTACAAAATTGAATAATGTCAAAAGAGTTTTGTTCTTTACCTAGTTGGGGAATCATCATACCATGATTGGGCTCCTTTGAATTGGAAGTAGATGCCTCATTATTTTTAGGCAGTGACAAACCATGGCCTTTATCTTTCTGACTCTGAGTTAGGACCGTATAAGAGGTCCCATCTATGGTGGCATAACATGTTTCTTATTGCTCTGAATATGATTCATACTCTAAATATAAGTTTTTAGAGTCGCCATGTGAGTATGAATCTGGTTCAACTCCAAATGCTCCAGCATTCCACTCGTTGGTCTGATCCATTTTCCAAGCACAGGCTACATCAAGAAAGCTTTCCCCATCATGATCTATAGTTAAGTGGAAGGCACACATATTCCCTCTTTTAGGAGGAGCCTCTATAGCTAGCCTCTGTGGTGGAGTAGTTAACTATAACATTTTTCCTTCTGCATTCTTCCCGTCATTATATCTTCCAGGCTATTCCTAAAAATTTTGCTGGTAGGGATTATTGAATCTGGGAAGTTGTCTCTTGAAGGTAGTGAATTCATTAGACAATTTTTGAATCATCTCATTAGATGACGTGGTATTGCTACTGCTGGCTCTAGACTGTATCTCTCTTTTCCATTTCCCGGATGAAATCATGTGGTCCTTGAGTTCTACAACAGTTCTATGTGTGGCATCCAAATTTGCAAGGTTCATTCTCCTTAGATCATAATTGGTGTCCGGTGGCATAGCAATTATGAAGAAAGTTTTCAAATTTACCGCCGTAGGCTTGTCAACCACTGGGATACGGTTTACCATCTTATTAAATTTAGCTATAAAATCTCTCATGCTGATCGATGGTTCTTTCATGATATAAGTTAATTGAGTCAACAGAGCATGCTCATCTTCAGCAGTCTTAAACCTTCTTTTGAAGGTGGCTCTCATAGTAGCCCAATTGGTAATAGAAGAATCAGGTAAATGATGAAACCAATTAGCAACACCTTCAACGAGGGTCTCAACGAATAGTCTGATGACCACATCTTCTTCTTGAACCACTTGAATGTTAACTGAAGTGAAGAATGCAGCAATATGCTCGTCCATAGATACCTTCCCATCTCCAAAAAATTTGGGAAATTTCTTTCTAGAGTCTGTAGGGAGAGGGTTATATGCTGCTAGTTGCAGAGGCCCAACTACAGTGGCCCAAGGGAGTGCCATAGCTACTTGGGGTAAGTAGGGTGTTAGATTGATGACGGGAGGGGAAACTACTCTGTGCAATGTCAACACTTGGCAAGTGGTGGATAAATGGGTGGTTTGTTTAGGAGGTGAAGAAGGTCTACTTTGGCTCCTTGCGGTTCTATTTCCCCAACGAGGTACTTCTAGGAGAGCAAAGTTAATATCCGCAAGTCTCTCAAAGATGGGGTCTATGCTACCTTCTTTCCTGGTACTTCTAAGAAATATTTTAGGCTCTATATTTTTGCTTAATGTTGTGGCCTAACTTCGTGCTCTTCCCTTCTCAGATTTCTTCTTTGTATGGCTCTCTCAAGTGCTTCTGCTCTAGCTTCTTCCAGTTCAAGCACTTGACTGGCGTTTCTATAGTGTTCAGTGCTTCTCCTTTATCTCGAGATGAAAGTGTTTAATGAGGAAATGAGATCCTCTTGATCATCTTGGAACCCAAGATTAGGTTGGAGCACAGGGATTATATTTTCACAGGGAAGCACCATCTTTCCTCATTGTATGCTTTCTGGTAAAACAACTGTTTGTCTCCCCAGTAGAGTCACAAAAAATCTGTTGGTAAACAAATTTTTCTTTTGAATGTAACTCTAAAATACCCAAAACTTGTTTAAGAACAATTGAATACAACAGTTGGGAAATAGTTACTTGAAAACCTATTTTCCCTCTGAATTGGAAGGTATAGCTCCCTTATATGAATAATATTCAATGAATTTTAATCTTTCCTAATCTAACAGGGGTATGCTCTTAACCCGAGAGCAGGAGAGATAAACCAAGCTAAATCTAGACAGAAAATGGCTCAGCGAAGTAAATACAATTCTAAATCTAGCCAATTCTGAGACTTTATCAATCAGATTAATTCCCAAAACTGGTAATGCATGGACAATTACTAAAAATGCAGATGCAAGACTGAAAGTTAACAATGTAATGATATCAAGTCGATCTATGTCATAAGAACATTCCCAAAACTTAGAATAGCAACTGATTTTCCCCTTAATTAGCCATATCAAATCATAATACAGAATTCTGGTTCAAATACAGATTACGAATCTAACTCAAAAGAGACATTCAAATTCAATAGAAAGATAGATGAAATGCAATGGAATAGTTAAAGAAATGGCATTCAGACATACACAATTGACTCAGCAACAATGCTATTCTTCACACCAAAATTTAGCTGACCTTTGTATTGATTTTGGGAATAATACATATAGAGTTCCATATTGGACCATTACAAAAAGGGGTAACCAAAATAGTTCAACTTCCCCAACCATAAATGATAACCAAAGGTTTATCCGTTACAAAATACAACAAAAATAGCATAAGGGGAGAATATATTTATGATTCAGTTTCTTTCCCCTTATCTAATTTGGCCCTATAGGCGATTACAAAAGTGATGACTTGGATGAGCTCTTCATGTCTATTGACATAGACATTGGTGTAACGGGAGAGCCATCTGGAATGTTCTTTGGCTAGAGTCTTGATTGCTTCTATCCGATCTTTCAGTTCCTCCATAGCCCCAAAGATGCATCCACTCAATTGTTGGATTTCTGGCACCTTGTCTAAATGAGTCAAAGACTACTCCGCCAAATTATGCAGATAATCTATGAATGAATTCTACATGTTGACCACTCCAACTATTTCTTTACCTTGACCACTGGTTTGCGATTCAACATGAAGTCCTAAGAGGAGTTTATAATCTTTACTTTGTTCCTCTTGCACTTTAACATCCGTTTGTTGTAGTTCGGTCTCGGCCTGAATGATCATCTCGATCTTGAACTCCAGACTTTGGAGCCATTTGATCAAGGGCTCATCACCCTTCTGTAGGATCTTAGATTTTAGAGCCTCCTTAGTCTTCATCTTTACTACCACATGCAACATGACTATGCATTCTTGACATCTTACTCTTTCTGCAGTGAGAGTCTATAAATTCTTCTCAATGTTTCTCTTCTCTATTTCTAGCCCTAGAATAACGTTACCTAACTGATCAATGATTGCTAGACCTTCTAACTCGAGCCTCTCAATCCACCTCTTACCAATCTGCCCATAATGTCAATCCTCTTGCAACTTATCCAAAATGGCTTGGTTCTCAGCAGCACTAGGATCAAAGGAAGTTTGGGTACTGGGAGCACTCGCAATAGGAGTTAGGAGCTGTCTGATGAAATCAGTTAGCTGGGCCACTTTTGCCTTAAGCTAAATTTTTGAAGTCTTGAGATCCTCCAGCTCTTCCTCTATTAAAACATTAGTGGACTTCCACCTGTCCACCTTGGTATTGTGTCGAGCCAATCCCATATCAAATGACTGCAACTGAAAGTCTGAGGCCGCCAGATCTTTGAGTCTGCCTTCTTTAGTGGGCTTGGCTACTTCCATGGTGAAGTGCCCTATCTCAGGATCATGACCTAGAGTAGACATTGTCTTCACACTCTTCTATTTGCTGGTGGTAGCCTTGGGCTGAAAGGCCCTTGATAGAGTGTCTTGGCTGGGAACTGCTTCTCCCACTCTCTTCCTTTTGCGCTCTAGAGTGTTTGCTATCCACGACTTTGCACTGGTGACTTTGTTGGCAGAGACCATCTCTTCGATGAACAACTTCCTTATGAGTGAAGGAGTCGCTTTAGGGCAGGAAGTGAATGGATTCACTAAAGTAGGTGAGGAGGAGATCAATTTTACAACTTGAGCAACCTCCTGTTGCTCCCCACCTCTCTTATCCGATTCTGTAGAGGTGCTAGGGCTATCCTCTCCCACTTCAACTATGACAGGGGATGCCCTCTTTGGAGTTTCTTGGGTTGAAGTCCTGGCCAAAGTATCTACAACAATAGCACTAATCATCTGTTTGGACTCTGTAGCTTTAGAAAGCTCGGCTATAGACTTAATTTGGTCTGTTGGGACTACTTCTTCTGTAACTCTGATATCTGGAAGAGGACCCTCTCCACAAGTCTTCTCTAAGAGAGAAGATTTCTCAGGTGGCTCATCACCTCCTCCTGATGGTTGAATTGATCCCTTTGCAATGGTAGAGATTGTTGCTGAGGAAATGGTTGCGGCACTAGTAGTTGCCTTCGCCGGAGTTCGTTGAGCGAGAGGCATCCTTTCTGATCTCTTCCTTCGGCCCGCAGTCCACTCAACCCATTAAACTATTCTTTTATAAATCCCCCCATCAGAGCCTACAAGTCACTTATTTCTTGGTCTAGCATAGGCTCTAAGCTGATAGGGGTGGAATTTATCTTCTCCAAGTATGTGTCATCATACAGGTGATTGCCATCATCTTCTAGCCCTTCTACTGCAATGTTAACATTGAACCTTTTGATCTGTTCAATGGTTAACTGGGCATAGAATCTTTCCTTTCTCTCCAAGTCATCTTTGTAATTGGCCCAATAGTCTTCAATATCAGGTACATGGTGAATGGCCCGACTCATCTGTAAGACATCTCTAGGATAATTGACTGGATCATACTACGGCCTTAGAACATCATACATTTCCAGAAAGAAATTCTTCGAGAATGTTTTAAGAACACTCTTCACCTCTGAACGGGATGCACAATTGTAAGCTCCGATGGTCATTGGGAACTCGTAGCCTTTCTTCTTTGCCTCTGAACAGATCAGGTTCACCTAGAGTGCTTGCCTCATTACTTCGATCAACATGATCATGTTAGTAGGGTATCTGGGCAGCTTCAAAGGAAATTCATCGAAACCTGCAAGATGAAGATATGAGAAATCTCCAAACTGAATGAAATAGCATCCAAATTGGCTTATGAAGGCCATGGCTTCAGGAGAAAATCTCCTTTCCAGAAAAGCTTGTAGCTCCCTGCATAGTCTCATTATAAAGGCATCATTAACTATGAGATAATCATCATAACTATTTTGTAGTTGCAAAGAAGGGAAAAACTAATAGCTTTTTACATCATCTGGGAATTCCTCTAACCTAGGAAGCCCAGGCCAGATTTGAATCATTGCTAAAATATACAAGAGGATAGAAGACATGTAGAATTCATTCTGGAACTTGGCCCTATTGAGGGCGTCCGAGAGATTCTCACTCACCATCAGGGCCCAGTCAATGAAATGGTGCTGAGAACAAATTATCTGAACCAAGAAGAAATGTTGTTCAACAAAATTAAGAGCTTCACTCTCACCTCTAATCCTATGAAGCAATACCAGGATGTCCATGATCTCTGGCTTCAGATTTGTGCCAAATAATTTTTTGGGCAACTTGCCCTTGGCACTCTTGGGTTCTTTAAACCATGACTTCATAATATCTCTTTTCCATACCGGTCTCTTCGCTAAATATTCAGAAACTGCCCAGCTATAAGTCATCTCAGAGTATTCTACCTGCTCTGGAATGCGGAGGGAATTCTAGACAAATTCTCTATCAATGGAGAGGAGCACCGTATTGTCTGGTAGGAGAATTTGCTTGGTGTCTGGGTTGTATTGGGCTATACATTCCCGGACCAACTCAGGAGCTTGAACGGCTACAGGAAAATTGATGACTTTGACTAACCCACTCTCCTTAAGCTTCTCTGTGATAAGGTGCATCTGCTCCACTCTCAATCTGTTCTGAAAGTTTTGCATGTTGAAGAACTTCAGCGAAGTATCTGAGATTTTGTGCCACTCAGAGATAATGCCATTCATTCCGTCGAATCCTACAAATCTAGAAGCCATGTGAGTATGATTCAACCCAGAGATTCAAATTTCTCTTTGGGATACAAAGACAATGAGAAACTGATCTTAGCTACTTCAAATTCAAACAATTTGGTGAACAATCATGGTTCCAGTTCAAAATCTTCAACTGATTTTATACCTTTTTGAATTCTTACCGTTTAACGGCCGACTTCCCGCGCCACACGAATGAGAAGACCTTTACATTAATGAACAAGTCTGTTACAAAGTAAAACGACCTTATTTGAATTAATTACTTTTCTTTACATGCCGTTAGAAAACATTTTTTACTTTAGTAACCGTAACAGTAACTTTCTTGAAGTGGCAGAAAATTACTTTTCTGCTTCTCCTTTGGGCGAAAAAATACTTTTGGAGTGTTCTCTGTCTAAAAATCCGCCATTGGAGAGATCTGACCTATGGGGTTGCCAAAATGATATATATTGATTCCATTGGCTTTCTTATATGTCAGATCTCTTATGGGATGGATTATATTTCAAAACTTCTTCACCTTGATAGTTTGGCAGAAAATGCATCTCGCGAGTTGAAACCCGCTTGTAGGAGTAGAGGAGAAGCCATTTTCCACTTTTCCGCCTATGGAAAATTTCATGAGATTTTCTTCGCTTGATCATTTCTTTTGTTTCCCATAGGTTCAATATGAGTGTTCAAAGATTTATTGTTCCTGACTTCCTCATTTTCCATCTTTATTTACCTCTGATATTCTTAATTCTGTCAATTGTGGAAAGCACACTCCATATGTGATTTTCCGCCATGGAGAAGCCAAAACTTGATTTCCCACCAATGCTGCAACTTGAAGATATGAGGCAAAGTATTTCATCTGTATGTGATTTTGAAGTTAGAATCTTTTAAAACATGACCTTTACCGGATTGGGAACTTAACCTACCTGACAAAAATATGATTTTAGACCCAGAATTCACCCGGCTTAGGAAGGAGAAGTCAAGTTAGGGAAATCCGATAAAGGCCTTCCATCCTAAGGGGATTTCTAGACTTAGACTCCAGACTCGCATGAAACTTCCATGACTACTACTACACATAAAACATCCATTTTTTCCTTGAGGTATAAAGACCAAAAGTGGGGCAACACACACACACACACACACACACATATACACAAGTGAACTAGTCAAATCAATCCAAATATTAGAACACACATTCTGATAGCTATATGAAGTACTGTAATATATATATATATATATATATATATATATATAACATTTAGCAAAACATGTCATAAATAACTACCCATAGGATTGGTGATTCTAACTATACTTATCACAAGTTCACAAATATCTTGGTAATGCTTTAAACATAATATCAAGATTAACATAAAACAAAGATAATGAATTGTCTCATCATCTTCCCCCCAGCAAGTAAAATGCTTATCATCAAGCATTGCATTTCTTAGCTATTCCTCGGAACTCCCCGACCTCTATTCTTCCTCTCCTTCGGCTCTTAAAGGTATAGTAGAAACCTCTGGTCTTTTCCAGACATCCACCCTGTAGTCCTCCTATAGTTGATCAAGCCTTGCAACATTGACATCATAAAGAGGCCATAGGAGCATAGGTGGTTGCATTGTAAGGGGACACCAGAGCTCGCATCTAATCTGCCTACCTATCTGGATATACTTTGGTGCTCTATGGATTGCTTCCTCGAGGTTAATAGGGCTATGTGGCTTTGATTTCTTGAATGCTTCTGGAAGTCTATTCTACCTACTTCTGGCACCAGCCAAGGCTCTCTGGAAAAAAAAGTAGGACATCCCCTCATATTCTGCATAGACCTCTCCCTTGATAGTAAATATTTTCTTCTTAGTCTTGGCTTTTATACTTCCATAGGTTAGGTTAAACAAATCCTTGAGGAGCTCATCAGGTTTGCTGCTTTTAACTCTTAATGGTAATGGCTCCGACTTCTCCTGATCTTTGTATTTGTCCAACTATCTTTAATAGTTTTCCTCATTATGTTAGAATAGTCCCAAAGCATAACTGAGAGGGGGGGGGGGGGGAA
>MU225441.1:472105-489743 GCA_018584345.1 Thuja plicata
ATGATATCTTCTAGTTCTTCATCAACTTCTTCTTTCTCATTATGGCTAGAGATGTGTAAGGATTTCTTACCATGGACTGAGGCTTTGAAAGTTGTTTCACTTTTAGGTTCAGTCTTCAATCTTGATAGATCTTTTAAAGAGGGAATACCAACTTCTTATGTGGCTATCTCAAAGTTATCAAAACCAACACACTGTAGATGGGTTATCATTTTGTTTTTCCAATCCAAATAATTTTCTCCATCAAACTTAGGGCTCTCTTTTCTGAAGTAAGACATCTGATCTACCTTAAGCTATTAGGCTTCTTCTCCAAGGCACTTGGCTCTGATACCAATTGTTAGAATAGTCCCAAAGGATAACTGAGAGGGGGGGGGCGTGAATCAGTTATCAGTAAATTTATTTATTTTCTCTTATTAACTTCAGAATACAATAAAGTAAATGCTCATTCATATAACACAGTACACAACACATAATTTGATTACGAGGAAACCAAATGGTAAAAACCCCAGTGGGAATTAGCACCCGCAATGAACTATACTTGTTTATAGTAATCCCTGTTAGAAGATCTTGCAACCCTGTTAGGAGTTGTTCTTTACAAAGCAATACGTATAGTGACCTGGTTAAGGGTCTGAGCCTATTAGGAGTCTTTTACAAATAACCGTGTTAGGGGTGAGGACTCACTGTCCAAAAGCTCACTACTTCAATGGTGAAGGCTACAACCTTCTGTACAACATATATGCACTATATCTGATGATGAACTATAGACTAGACCTGCTGTCTTGATTAGTTCTAGTATATTATAATCTTTCACTTCTTCTTCACATAGATCCTTGATGAATGAAACACAACTGATATTCTGCTCTGTACATTTTTTTGTCTCTTCTCTAATAATTCACACTTGGCATATCACAAATGACTTTCTATAAGTATCTTCTTTAAAGTAGGTCATGATGACTCTTGAAAACACTTCAAAAACATCTTTGTCGGCTTAAATAAACATGCAAACAATATTAAGTCCGCACAACACAAACTGAACAGATGCAACGCTTCACTAAGTAAGCTTCACCAAATCATCTTAAGCAACATGATCCTGATGTTACATGATAGGTGCATTTAACCAAACATAGTTAACTCATAACTAATCATGAATGTACACACACATATCCTAAAGGTAGGCACAACTCAAGAAACACGTTAAATACGTCAGCTCTAAATAGATACTCTTCCAGAACTGTAACTGCCAATAACAAAATTAAACAACTTGACTGAAACATCATATCTGAGTCTGCATGTTTGAACATAACATACTAAACATGTCTACAACCTGAATATATCCATGCAAGGCTTGATATCATCGTTATGATAAGTACATATAGAATCACTACTGTATATTATATGTTGTCATCAATTACAAACATACAATCAATCAATTGCACAGAAACAAATCTCCAACACATTATGCATCTAGGACATTAATGCCCTCAGGTGTATATCCCCAATATAAAGTAAAGGATTCCATTTAGTTTCTTTGAGGATAATGAAGTTATGCAAGTATAATTCACAAAGTAGGTTCTGCTACCATGAAGGAAGGGTTTGATATAGGCCATAGAATTCCTGGGTCATTTTAAACTCAGAGTCTATATTCTTTAAGGTCATCATAAGCTGAAACAAAAGGACCTGTTCTTTTAAACAAATAGCATAGACCCTAGGATTCGGTCTACAAGTGATTATCTGATCAGTCAACTTCAGGGCATGATCCATCCTTTTTTTTTCCCCTACCAATTGCTCATTTAGGTCTGTTATTTCCTCATCTTGGTCTTTTATTACCCTTTTCATTTTATTCTTTTCTTCTTTCCATAGGGTTGTTTTAAAAACAAATTTATTGTATAAGCCAAAGAGAAGTGATTTCAAAGTGGTTGGACCACACTCTTCTATCTTATTGTTCTACCTCCTCTGTTCTCTCCATGCTTTCTCTAAGTAATTGGTAAACCGGGTTCTTTGATAAGGCACCAGGGCATTATGTGAGTGGGCTGATTGGTAAGGTATTTGAACTTCTTCCTCATTGATTTCTAGGGTATTCAGATGTCTCTCTTGAGGATTGTTCTGACATACATGAGGTTCATCATCACATTTCTTATTCAGATTTTGAGAAAGGTCTGGGTGTTTAGGCCAAGTTGGGGAATCATATGGAACATATTGCACATGGGGTTCTATATTAGCTTGTTTGGGAGAAATAGATTGGATTTCTAGGGACACTTTAGGAAATTGTCCTCTTATTCTAGGGCTTGTCCAGATAGGAGTTTACTCAACCTCCACAACCTTTTTCTTGATATCCTTCTTCGGTCTCTCTGTTGCAGGAGTAGCTACTGTAGGAGCCAATTTTATTTTCTTTCCTTTCGAAGCTGTGGGGTTTTGTGGTTGGGCTGTAGGAACAAAAGTTCCTTCTCCTATTTTTAGTTTTCCTTTCTTTTGAACATGGGTAGGGACATTGCTCTCAGGAGCAGGTGAAGGCCTATTTTATTGAAGTTTTTTGGGTTCTATTTCTTGGGTGACTTGTTCAAAAACTGGTTCAGTGGGTGTTGCATCATCATTACTAGGTTTGTCAATAGGGTCAACCTGAGGTTGCAGGGTTTTATGTTGGACAAATTCTGACCATGCTAAGGGAGAGAATTCCCTAAGAGATTTCTCAACTAGCAATTTAATTAGGGCATGGTGGGTGATAGAATTTACATTTCCCTTTTGGGTTTCCTCAGCACTAATACTTAGCATGTTATAAAATAAATTAGGATTATTTACTGGGAGATTATGCCTTACATAGCTAAGTAACTTGAAATTATGTGCATACAAATTTTAAAATCTTCCCTCATAGGTCAAATACCTGATAATGTGCATTGCTAGCTCGTTAAATGACAGAGGAAGAGACATTCATTTGCACCCTTTCTTATTAATCTATAGAGGAGGGTCACTTGGTAGGTTAAACTAGGCCTGAGCTGACCTAGTGTCATGCACATTGGGGTAATGTTCCCCAATTGTTGGTAAAATAGTTACCTCTGCTATTCATTTTTCTGTTGCAACAACCGTTAAACCCCATATAGTTGCTTTCCCTTCCTCGAATGTATTTGTGAATTCAGCTACTACTTCTTCATCAAACTCTGTTACTTTCAAATAATAACCCAACCAACCACATGCATTAAACCTCCTCATGCTTCAACATCTATAAGAAAAATGCCATGAACCACTGGCTCATGCCACTGCAGCTACCCTCCCATTTGTTCCAAGTTTGCCTCCAAATTTTGGTTGTAGCTTACTATAGCTTTTCAATATTTCAACTCTTCTTCTCTGCAATTGACAAATACCTTATTCCCTTTTGAATTTCAAACTGCTCTTCTTGAAACTACAAACTTTTCTCTTGCAATCTTCTGTCGTTCTTGGCATAAACAATGATAATGGTGCTTAACAGAAAAAATTATAACTCTAACTTTGAGTTTCCACATATTTTTAATTATAGTCCTTTTGGGTCACATCAACTCTAAAAATCAGGGATAATTTAGGAATAACAGTACGACACTTGTGCGAGATAGTAAAGGGACTTAATGAGACAAGGCCAAAGTACATATTTGAGGTGACGGGTAATCTTTATGAGAAATGAAAAGGACAATTAGAAATGACATTATAAATTAATACACTTCCCCTCCCCCTACTAAATGAAGACAAGTTTCCACACTTGTCATACTTGGCACGGAGCGAGGAACTGGCAGAATGCCGCAATCATACATTTATTGCAGCACTAAATATAATTGCCTAAATATATGTGCTAAAAGTGGAAAGAAATTTGAAGAGTTGTACATGTCATTTGATTATTTTATGCACCATAAATAAAAAAGGTGGCGAGAGTGGAACAATGCTAGCGGCTTCATGCGTCAGCTGGCGTGGCTCTTATTTAAAACATAGAACTAGAAAGAGGTGATGACATGGAGGATGGGTGGGTGGAACATAAAGAAATGAAATGTGCTGAAAAGAAGAATTTAGAAAGTGAATGGAGAAATGGACTTCATGTGAACATAAAGTTTTTATTATGGACATGCATGAAGGAATGCTATGTTGAAGCTGTAGGAAGAAGGTTTGCACCCTCTGCTGCATGAAGTTTTACCTGTGGCTCATTTGGAGTTGGATGTCTAAATTGTTGTAGGAAGTCTTCTTTGGTCTGTGGTTGATTGTACAGATGAAGTTGATGCCTATTGACCAATACCTTGAAGTTTACTGGGTCAATATTTGTCAATTGGACTACTCCATTGGTGAAGACATGGCTTATTTTATATGGTCCCAACCATCTTGTTTGCATCTTGCCTAGTATCTCTTTGAATCTGGAAGCATACAGTAATGCCCAATTGCCAACTTGTAACTATTTTCTCTTAATATGAGAGTCATGCCACTTCTTCCTTTGTTTTTGTACTATCTTAGTGTTCTCTAATGGAGATTTGCACATTTCAATCAAGGAATTAAGATGCAGTAATCACTCATTCTGTGTTGCAGGAAGGTTGATGTTTAACTCTAGTATTGTGCACAATGTTTTATGCTCAAATTCAATGGGTAACATTGTTGCCTTCCCATATAGTAATTCAAATGAAGTGAACCCTGTGGTTATCTTTTATGTCGTTGTGTATGCCCAGATTGCTTCTGAGAGTCTGCTGCTCCAATCTCAGAGGTGTAGATGAACTATTTTTTGTTAAAATGGCTTCAATCTCTTTGTTTGTAACTTTTGCCTGACCATTGGCTTGAGGATGGTAGGGACTGGACTTTCGATGTCTGATATTGTATTCCTTCATGAGTTTTGTTGTTAGATTATATGTGAATTGTGCTCCCTAATCAGTTATAAGCTCTCTTGACACACCATAATGGGTCAATATTTCCTCATACAAAAACTCTTCTACCTTATGAACTCATGCATGCTTCATGGCTTTTACTTCCACCCATTTGGTTAGATAATTGGTGCATACCAAGATTTAGGATTTCCCATTAGAGGGAGGGTCTATTGGACCAATGAAATCCATGCCCCATTTATCAAATGGTGTTACCACCACTTTGTGGATTCAATGGCATTTCATCGGATCTTGTTGGATGACCCATCCACTGACATTTATCACATTTTCTTGTGTAATTTTCTGCATCCTTGTGAAGTGTGGGCTAGTAGTAACTTGTTGTTAAGATCTTCAGGGTTGTCCTTTTAGCTGCAAAGTGTCCTCCACATGGCTCATACATGACAAGCATGGAGGATATCATATGTCTCATCCTCTCACACACACCTCCTCATGACTTGGTTTGGGCCAATATAAAATAGTATGTTGTCAATTCAAGAGAATTGGAAGATTTTCTCTACAAGCATTCTTCTATCCTTAAGAGAGAAATGTGTGGGCATTTTGTTAGCTACAAGGTAATTAGCTATATCAGCATACCATGGACTCTTGACAACAATATGAAACAAATGCTCATTAGGGAATGTGTCATCTATCATAGTAGTATCATTGTCAACATTATGGATTCTCGATAAATAACCTGCTACTACATTTTATTTCCCTGACTTGTCAGTGATGGTTATGTCAAATTTCTGCAAAAGAAGATGCCATCTTGCTAACCTGCCTCAATTTTTGTAGGGTCTACTTGGATGCCAACTTCTGAGATGAAATGTCCCAGCACTACTCCTTCCTGCATCAACATGAAACATTTCTCATTATTGAGAGATAGATTGTATTCTTGACATTTGATCAACACTTTTTCTAAGTTCTTCAAAGCCTCCTCACAAGTGACACCAAATGTAGTGAAGTCGTCCATGTATATTTCTATGCAATCATGTGATATGTCAACAAAAATGATGATTAATGCTCTTTGGAAAGTAGCTAGTACATTACACAAGCCAAAAGGTAACACAAAATATGCATATGTTCCCCAAGGGCATGTAAATGTGGTCTTCTTCTAATCTTTTGAAACAATGTTGATCTAGTTATACCGATGTATCCATCCAGAAAAGAGAAGTACTTCTTTCCAGCTAAAGTGTCTAGAAATTGATCAATAAATGGAAAGGAAAAATGGTCTTTCTTTGTGGCATTATTCAATTCCCTATAATCTACATAGATTCTCCATTTACCCTCCTTTTTAGGTACTATGACCAAAGGTGATACCCATTTACTATAAGAGATTGGATATATAAAACCAACATCCAAGAATTTTTGCAACTCAATTTTGACTATTTCTCTTAAGGCTGGGTTAATTCTTCTATGAGGTTGGCAGAGTGGTAGACTGCCTTCATTGATATAGATTCTGTGTGTGTAGAGATTTGGGTTCATGTCTGTCATGTCTCTATAATCCCAAGCAAAATCTCTTTCATGCTTACATAGGATTTTGGTTAACAATACCAATTATTGTGGTGGAAGCTTATTGTTAAGATGAAGATTATGACCAAGAGAAAGTTCCGCAGTGGTTTTCAGCTCGAGCATTGACACTTTAGAGATGGGGCTTGTAGATACTTCACATGGTAGTAATTGACTGATAATGTCAGGAGTTTCTGGAAAAAAACAGTCCTCAAAGGTACACAACTGTAAAGAAGAGCTTCCATAAATATCTTTTTATATCACACACTCATTGGTAAGGATACTTTGAATCAAATCATCTTCTTCTTGTGTTTTCAAGAAGGATTTCCTATGTAACATCATTAGTTGAGCAACATAATTTAGCTCTTCTTCCTAATCTCCCAAGTTTCGCCAAATAGGTGTACTCAAATTTGGTTGGGGTTGGGCAGGAGGATATAATGCTAACTTATTTATTGCTTGGCCATTTGAAATTGTCATGTTACCTGATCTAAAACTAATATTGGCATCAATGGTGGCTAACCAAGATCTTCCAAGGATAACTGGATAGCTAGAAAATTTTACTTTAGGTGATAATATCAGGAAGTTTGTAGGATATTCCCATGAATATAATGTGACTGCTATATCCTCTATAATGCCATCTGGGGTTACAATGGAACTATCCGTAAGTTGTAGGATTGTTGGTGTGGTTCTCAACCCCTCTATACTCAACCTATGCATGGTATCTTTAGTCATGACATTTATATTTGCTCCCAAATCTACTAGAGCATTTTTCATAGATTGGCCATTAATTATAAGATCAACAACTGGGCTTCTAGGATCAGAATACTTTGGTATGACTATCTTCCCCAACATAATATTTGCAAGTTGACCTATAACATGGATAGTTTGAGGATCCTTTTTCTTATGTCCTAGCTTTTTAAGGCATGCTTCCTTAATGTATTTTCCATGGAGAGGAAAATATTTGATAGCTTGGAACAGAGGAATCTTGATATGCATGTTTTTCAGCTTCTCAAGGATATCAAAAGGTGTTTCTTTTTGAGGTATAGGTTTTTCTATTCTAAACTTATGTGGAAACGGAGGATTAACTGAGGTGTGAACATTAGTTTTACTTGGTATATCAGTTGGTTGGATAGTATTTGGCAAAGTAACTTCTGGAAGTGGTGCTGGTGCTACAGGAATGTCTGGAACTTCTATTATAACAGGCAGTTTAGGTGCAGGTAGAGTAGTACCAAATCTCAAATGGATATCAGATATCTCTAGTGCATATGCATGTAACTGCTGAGTGTTAGTGACATACATTGGTTGCTGCTTTTTCTTGTTGTTAGGATTAGGCTACGACTGAGTAGGTAATTATGTTTGATTTGGAGCAAGACTTGTGGCTACATGAGGTGACATTATTGCAGGTTGAGATATTGGAGGTGGTAAGGGTGGATAACTAGGATTTTGGTTAGGACACTGCTAAGGCCCTCTCCATTGATTTTATAGTTTCCAATTCCCCTGTGGTGGCTGCCACTACTTTTGAGGTTGATTAGGCCATTGGTTTTACTGTTGGTTAGGCCACTAGTTTTTCTATTGGTTAGGCCACTAGTTTTACTGTTGGTTAGGCCAGTGGTTGTTCCAAGCAGGTTGGGAGTACTGAGAAGGATTCTGATAATTCTGGTTTTGCCATTGATTATTGTAAGGACTAGAAAATTGCAAGGGATCCTGAGGCATGCCTTTTCTTGAAGCCCATGGCCAAAGTTGAGAAACAAAGAACACTTTCTCATCATCTCCTTCTATCTTCATGTACCCAATAGGCAGGTGTTGGTTCTCCAAGTTTTCCACCAACTTGCATCCACAATATTTATTTTATTTGTGGCAGTGAGGACAATACTCGACTATTTGTACTTCAACATCTGCATGCTTCTTCTTGGTGGTCATGGTGTCCAGGTGTGTAGCAACATCATTTATCATATCTTTCTTGAAATCTGATAGTAGGTTCAAGATTTCCAACTTAGAAATGCCCGAGTTGTTCCCCTTAGTAAATGTAGACCGAAATCCTCTACCCTTCTTTATAGTTGATCTTGAATAATTGAGGCAGATTTTCTTAAGGTCATCCCAGGAAAATTGAGATATATCTCCTCTAGCCATAAGGTTTAGTGCTTCTAGGCAGCTATTGTTTACTCCTCTCAAAAAAATGAGTTTTTGTGCATCTTCCTCCAACACATGTTGTGTATTCTTCTGCATGTTATACAAGAAATGTGAAACATAGTATTCCAAAGTCTCATCCTCCTTCTATGACATTGAAAAAATTTCATCTCCTCTTGGGTCACCCCCTTTGCAATACTCTTTTTACTTCTGCACAAATAGAGTCTGCATTTCATCCTAGCTGGTTGTTGCATTAGCTCCTGAGCCCATAAACCATCATAGGGCAGACTCCTTCAATGTTGCTGGAAACAAATTAAGCTTGTGGCCATCAGTGTTGTAGTCAAAGATTCAACAAAGAATGTCAAAATCAAATAGAAAGGTGCCAGGGTCTTTAGTTATTAGGCCATAGAACTTTGGGAGTGTAGCAGTGGGTATGTTTTTGAGGTTAGCATTGTTTATAAGACTTGGAAGAGGAAATAGAAATGTAGGTTGTGCCATTGCTGGAGGTATTTGGAAATGGAGTTGCTGCTAGAAAGGGATATTAGCTATAGGATTATGGATGACTGGTGCACTTGGAATGAAATTATCAAGAAAACTGGCCAAAAATTCAGCAAAAGGTCGAAGGAGAACGGGATCAAAACATGTTGCTTCAAAGGAAGATGCTGCAGGAAATTCAGGACTCACATCAACAAAATTTAATTCAACTACTTCAGCTTCTTCATTCAGATTTGTAGAATCTCCTGGAAGAAATCTGCCATGTACATCTCATCTTCTTCCTCTTTGATGCATGCAAGTAATTTTACAAACTTGTGAAGCAATTTCAGGACTACAAACTACTATCTAGAAAGCAGGGAACTATCTAAAAATGAAGAATGACTCAATAAGGTTCTCAACTTGACACCATCCCTGACAACAATGCTAAAAATGAACCGCCTCACAATAGGTACTAATAATCATGCCAAAGGCTCTCCTAGGAATAGTATATTTAGACTAAGGATTAATTTTCCTATCATGAGGTGTATTTAAATTGTCAACCCATGGACATATACTTGAAATGGGACAACACAATATGTGCACTAAGTCTCTCAAAGAGTCATACTACCTATGATGTAGGAAGTAAAAATGCATGAAAGAGACCTACACTATTGCTGCAGGAAAGTAAACACACTTGACTACCTAATGGAATCAATGTTGAAAACTGTAAACTTACTTAAACCTATTCTATCAACCCATAGTATTCACCATAATTATCCTTGCAAGTGTTGCAGGAACATACATGAATCTAATGCTGTAGGAATGAAACAATGAACTCCAACTCAAAATGTTGTAAATGTTGAAAGTAAATCTAATCTACTCTAATCTAATCCACCTCCCAAGTGGGCCCCCTTGGTTGGCTTCTGCTAACTACTAACATAGAATGTGAACCAAAATCACTTCATTATATTTCAGAAACTGATTACATAAGAACAATGAATAGAACTATAAAAGTAACTTGTTGTGCAAGATGCAACAATAATATATTTTCTAACTAACTCTTAAACTTACAATCAAATCCCTATATATAGAGGATCAATGATTATTCAAAGCATAAAGATAAGTTCTGACTTAAATCTCTCCATAGAAGAACAAGGAAATGTAATAGCCCATGACATAATGTAATAAAGTCTGAATGATCGATTCAATAGGATAATGAGCATTGAGGAAATATAGTGGAGCTATACTCCTATATTCCTTGAGATGATGGCTCCTCCAATGTAGCAGGCATGTCTTTTGGTGCCATGATGATTCTCTCCGTCGCAGCTAGGACTTCAACGTTTCTTTTGTAATGCTATCAACCACTCTCAAGCTTTGATTCTAAATGGATATTTTTGAAATTGGAGAGGCTTTTGTATGATGCATTTCAAGTTTTGATTATCCTCCTCTCATTGTCTCCTTCTTCCTTCTTCAGTTGAATCTTTGCAAGACCCGACGTAGGGATTTGATTCCTAAATGAAATTATTTATTTGATGAAATATGGGGTGATTTACATGTTTTAATAATGTATGATATCTGAAATTTCATTCCTATAAGTATCTGAAAGTTTGAGTTCATTTTGGTGAAAATTGCTATTTGTTTTCCTAGGTTTTCTACCAACTCATTTTTGGAAATCTATTATTTTCATAAACAAAATTTGATCTAGGTTTTTAATTAATTGAATATATTTAAGTTAAATTCAAAGATATAAAATGGCTATCTCTCAAATTTTGTTTCTAGGGTCCAATTAATTCCCTATTATATATATTTTGTTGGACTATTTATGTCCATCCTTTGTTCTATTTTTTCAGTCATGTTTATATGTAGGGTACAGAATAGGAAAATAATTTTTAGGTATAAAATTAATATAATTGATATGTATCTTTCTTAGCTTTCATATTTCATTGGTTTGGTTGATTTTTGTTATAATTTGAGAAATTTACACTCGTTTTAGTGAAGGCAAGTCTGAACCCCAACTAGGGTTTTTAGTTTTAGAACAAAAGCCATAACTTTCTTTCCCATGGTTGGATCTTCATAAAAATTGGAGGGAGAGTCTCTAATCATGTTTTCTTGATTATATCCAAATATATTGGATTCATTATGCATTTTTTGGAATATATTAACTACTATCCTTTGATGACTATTCTTTGTATTTAACTATTATTTGAAATAAATCAGTTTAAGAAGATTGCCAAGTTTTAGGGGCTTGAAAGGTTACCAGTGGCTGTTAGGACCTAATTTTGGATGAATTTGACTTTTGTAATTTTTTTGTTACATCATTCTTGGTGCATTTTTATGTCTTCTTATGTGTTTTGAATCAATATGAATGCTTGATTAGGGTTTAGGGTTGCCCGGTGGATTAGGGGAAACAAGTGAATACATAAACCTGAAAATGTGATACCTTGATGTTCTTATGTGACTTATGGCATGATTTCATGATGATATATTATTTCCTTAAGAATTTTATATGATTTTATTTTTGGGTAAAGAACCTAGGTGTAGTAGGTGAGTGGCTCTCTATGGGGATCATGTCCCTAAGTGACTATCAGGGTAACTCATTAGTGAGTTGTTTAATCAAGTGATAACCTAAATAAATGAATTGGTAATGGGGGAATACACACTAAAAATATTAATTTTTGCCTCACCCATTCCTCTATCACTAATATAGGCTAGGGATGAGAGTGGGATAATATTCCTATATGAGATGACACAATCGAATAACCTTGTCCTAAAGAAAGGTGTTCAGTTTCGCATGTGCCTACTTGGGGGACATGGTACAAAGCTAACCGCTAGGGTAACCCAAGGGGTGAGGGCTATGAGATGAAACTCAATGATCTTGTAGCCTAGAGTCTTTACACCTTTTATTGCTCATGCCTCTAGTATTGTTGTTTGGCATGTTGTCTATTTGTGTTTCATGTTTTGTTTCTGGAAAGGGTTTTAACCACCTTAGGTATGTCCTAGTTGTTTCCTCATGTGTGGGCCTTGGTTTTATTTCCTATCTCAAGGGATTGGACCTATTGGATCTACGTGGTTGGGTATTTAATCTATATTATATCAAGGTATTGTTCGTGGTCTCGTGGATGATCCTTTCACATGTTCCTTCGATTTGTAGTTTGAAGACTTCATATTATCTATTGCATCATGTAAATATACCATGATGTATATGTATTCATGTAATTGTAATCTCTTGAAAGGGGTCATATGTATATGGCATAATGATGTATATTGATTCTAATTAAAAATTATTGGTGTAATTAAATATTCTCTAATTGCACTTACTTAAGCTTACTTAGGATAATGCATTGCACAGTAGTTTGTATATGAGACACTTAGGAGTTTACATTTCATTTTAGCACATGTTGTAGGAGAAATTCCACTGTAGGTGGTGATAGTTGTTATCTCATGTGTGAGATACACCTTTAGTGCTCTTATCACATTATCATCCTCTCATTATTGCACATGTTTGCACATACTTCATTGTATAATGGATGATGATCCACCTTTGGTGGACATGTGATTGCACCTTGTTTCGTTGATAGGTTATCTCTTGCATATCTCCTAGTTATCATGCATTACCTATATATTCAAGCACATCTACATTGTATTTATCAATTGGACATCAATTATATTTTATTATTATTTGATCATTATTGAATCAATCAATTGATCATATCATTTTTCCTATCTCTCTTGTGCTATCAATTGAGCTTCTAGATCTTGGTAGTTTCATTCTTTTCCCTAGGTAAGTTCTTACATGGTATCACAGCCATAGGAGTGTTCATTGCATAGCCATTTTAGATCCATTTGCTTCAACTTTTGGAGGGCCACGATTTAGATTTGGGATATCAACAACTTGTGGAATCGTCTAGAACAAGATTTGACCTCACCATTACATCTGGGTCATGGTCGTTTTGATGAATTTTGACTATAAATTTTCCTATATTGGGAAAAATTCAAATTTGAGGCAAAAATAATTTGCAAATCAGACTTGGGCTGCCTGATTTGCACTTGGGTATGATTTTATTTTCATAAAATTTGATTTATGGCTATTAAATTATTTTTTGCTTCTAGATCTACATTTATTTTTAGAATTTTCTTGGAATATTTTTATGCCAAATTTTTGGGGCCAAAGCCCTATGTTTTATGTCAGAATAGTGCAGGTGGTAGTGTTAGTTTGATGAGTACAAACGTCGATAGTGCTACCAACCCTCAGTAATAATAACTGACTTAATCCACCAATGATCAAATCTTTCACGACACATCCAGTCCTCCAACCGACCTCTACTTCTGGCTCTCAAGCCGCTAATCTTCATGTGGCTTATCCAATTCAAAAGGCGTTAACATCACAATTTTTAGCAATGTGGGATAATACCCACATAGCTCTCAGCTCGTCGCAGGAAAGTCATCGAGCTTGAGCTCCCTATCCCATCGGTAAACCAAGCCAAGCTAGCCTTGCCACCCTTGCCATGTAGACCACTACCTTGCCTCCATGTGGAAAAAAAACCCACTCAGCGCCACGCAGTCTGAGTGGGCCCATTTTTTGCCACAAAAAAAAATTATGATGTTAATTTTGACGTCCATCCAACCATCATTGTAGTGTCATTGGTTTTTAACTGCGACAACCATATAGTTATCAAACTTAATCAGGCAACCTGCTAACATCATCAGCTGGTTGAATTTTCTTCCCCCTCACCATTTACAGTTTTGGCTTGGAAATAAAAATTTGAAAACCCATATCTTGCTCATTTTGAGACCTTTTTCAGAGTAATATATTTTTTTTTGGGGTAGAAATTGTGAATTTTTCATTGGTGCTATTATTTTTTGGTTTTAGTGAACAGATTTTGCAGAAATTGTAGATTTGCATGACTATGTCTGTCCAATCCTTGATTTTGCAACTTAAGAAGCTTCGTTCGACCTCATACAGACACATTTTCATGTGCAATTATTTTTGAAAGTGCATGATTTTTTTAGAAAATTAAAGATTTTCTATCAGATTGCATTCTTATTTGGATGATAATATTACTTTCAAATTTTGGTCTATTTTGGCACTTATAATTGATTAGATCCTTGAGTGATCTTGTGTCTTATTTGTTTGAGTATGCTATAGCCATATTTTAGAAGTTGTAATCATTGAAATTAGAAGTCCACTTTGCCTTGTTTTGCAATTGGAAATTGTACACACATTAAATATAAAGTGCCAAAAGCATATATTTGGGGGGGGGGTTCTTTGATTTATTGCATTTTAGGTGGGTGAAATAATTTTTTGATCTCATTTTGATGTAATCATGGGGATAAAACCACATCTTTCTATCATAACCTTGCATGGGGGTAATTATGAGTCATGGGAAAGAGGAATCATCACACATTTTAGATGGCTTAATATCTTTCCTAATCTTTATGGACTCACCCCTGAACTAAAAGTATGGTGGAATCATGGCATTTGGGTAAGAAAGAATGAACATATCATATGTTTGATTTGTTTCAGGTTCAATTTATTTCTCTTTTGTGTCATCTATACCAAGATCAACAATATTAACTGCCCACACATAATTTGGACCATTATTTGGGAGATGTATGGAGATCCCCATGTTCCTCCATTACCAAAAGATCTAGTTGCAGATTGTATCATCCCACTTGATGAGGTAGATAATTTACCCTTTGATGATGCTACCTAACCAATTCTAACAAGATGGATAGTTTATATTCCAGAACTTGAAGCTACTTCTTCTATTGAGATCATTTCTACTGTTTCTCCTAATGATGTTTGTATTCCTACAACAAATAGTTCTTTTGATTTAGTGCAACATGATATTTCTTTTCTTTCAGACTCAGTTCCTTGGGATTTTGGAGTCCTACATTGAGGATTTGGGAGACATCATTGATGACATTAATCTTCTCTTTGATGAGGATGATCCTTCTTCATTTTTTGCAAGGGAGCACTCTAACCCTCATAGGGAGCACTCTAACCCTCATCTTCATTCACCACTTGGTCATTCTTTTGAGGTTGACTTGATTATGGATCCTTTGATACAACATTTAGAGGATGTCTCTTTTTCTTCAGAGAAGACATTTGAGTCTTTGGATATTAGCATTCATGAGTCTCAAATTTCACTCGAGATGTCACATTACATGGCGCAGGTTGATCATACTCATGTGTTGGAGATTCCTATTCAGTTTCCTGAGTCATCATTCATTTTGAGGATTCTTCCTAGATATTAGGGAGGATTCATTGATACACCTTTGGAATTTTTTTTCCTAAAGGGAGGAAAATCATTCAGTTTTATTGGAGCAATTTCTACATCAATCTAGGATCATCAACCATTGGTGTACCTTCTACATTGAGGGGGATACTTTTTCTCTCTTCCTACTTCCTATTTAGAGGAGACAACTTTGTCTTTGGGGTTTGTTCACATTCAGTTACCATTGGTTCTTTGTTTGTCACCTTCTATTAGGCATGTTCCTGATTGGTTCGTGGCATCTTCATCAACCAAGGACATGGAGACACATGAACACACTTCAGAGACTTCATACTTCATTTGTATTTTCATTCCTTCTTCCTATCCACAATGGGAAGCATTCTTGCATCTATACTTGGTCTATCTTCTTCCTAAGGTGAGAAATATTGTTTGTAGGCATTGGACTATATTTTGTCTTCAAGCACTAACCATCCTTGGAGGAGATTATTCATTATGGGGGGTATCATGACTCCTTGTTTCCTTCCTAAGGGAGGATTTTTTATTGTATATGCATGGTGTATGTCGTAATAGGGGGGTCTTCATTACTCCATCCATACACGCATCTTGTTGTTCTTCATCTCTCTTTTTAGGGGAGGATTTTTCCCATGAGTTTTTCCCTCTTTCTCCACTTTGAGAGAGATTTCATTTCATATCTTTTGCATTTGAATATTGTACATGGGTACCTAACATGACCTTGTAGCTGAGACCTATCTTGCATTGTCTTCTAGCATTGTGAGTTTAAGTGCATTCCCCTAAGTTGCACTTAAGGGGGGTGTTGGTATAATTAAATATTCTGTAATTACACTTTACTTAAGCTTACTTAGGATAATGCATTGCATAGTAGTTTTCATATGAGACACTTAGGAGTTTGCATTTCATTTTAGCACATGTTGGCCAAGAAATTCCACTTTAGGTGGTAATAGTTGTTATCTCATGTGTGAGATCCACCTTTAGTGCTCTTATCACATTATCACCCTCTCATTATTGCACATGTTTGCACATACTTCATTGTAGAATGGAGGATGATCCACCTTTGGTGAACATGTGATTCCACCTTGTCTAGTCGATAGGTTACCTCTTGCATATCTCGTAGTTATCATGCATTTCCTATATATCCAGGCACATCTACTTTGTATTTATAAATTGGACATCAATTGTATTTAATTATTATTTTACCATTATTGAATCAATCAATTGATCATATAATTTTGTCTATATTTCTTGTGCTATAAATTGAGCTTCCATATCTTCACATTTTCATTCTCTTCCCTAGGAATATTCTTACAAAAACAATGAAAAAGGAAGGGTAGTTTTGAGAGAAAAGACAGGGAAAATATTATAATGTATTTTCAATATAAGCATTAAGAAGGAGCTGATTTTATTAGTATTCTATACTTCTTTTATCTCCTTATGTTATTATTATATGAAGGAAATGAATCTAGGAATAGATATGATTGGTGTATCTAGATAAATGTTAGGATGGAAAAAAAAATGTTATCTTTTAAATGAATGTTCAAAAGAAAGTATTACGAATGATAGAATAGTAATTTTACTTGTATTAAATGAATATTTGAATTAATGAAATGTGAGGGTAACTTGATTTGTAATGGTAGATGGTTGGTTTATGTTTTATAAAGAAAGATTGAATACTTAGTGCATCAAAATGGGTATAGATTAATGCATACCTTAATAAATATTAAATTCTTACCTTAACACTTATATGAAAGTGATATAAAGCATAGATTAGTAGATGTTTATGAAATTGATGATTAGAGTTGATAATTTGAATAATGATGATAGTTGTATGACTTATGTTTAACTGAGATAGGAACATTAAAATGAACATAGACTAATAAATCTTGTATTTCAATGTATATCTTTATGAATGTAAAAAGGTTTGATAATGTTGCTTTAGTGTGATGTTAGGGAACCTGTGAGGACTTAGGTTGATTAAATTTTGCATTCAAGTATTGTAAAATAAGTGTTTGTTTATGAATTAGGAAGTGTAAGGTTGCATATCATACTTGTTTAAAACAAAATCGCATCTTTTACTACTTAGATGTATTGTCCTCTCAGGTTCTTCTAACATCAGTCATTCCCTTCCAACCAAACATTTACTATGTGTCCCTGTAAATTTACTCACCATTTTTTTCACCCTATTTTTCATAAACAAAATAAGTAAAACCCCCATTAACAAAATTAGTGAAAAACCCAATAATAATTTGTACTTGAAGTTATAAACCAAACCACCAACAATATTTGGAAGTTTATTATAGTACAAATATGTAAATATATGTACTCACACACACACACACACACACACACACACACACACACACACACACACACACACACACACACACACACACACACACACACACACACACACACACACACACA
>MU225441.1:492323-505011 GCA_018584345.1 Thuja plicata
GCTTCACAAGAACTCGAACAGCCAGCTGCAGAGTGGCTCTGATACCATGTTGAGATTGAAGAATGTCAATCTACCCAAGAAACACCTGCATGCAAAACAACTGCTACAAGAATGAAGAAGACAGAAGAGAGAAGGATCCGAAGCTATGGCGGCCGATAGGCCAGAGAATGCAAACACATGTTGACAGAAAAATATGTTCTCTATTCAACAATGAAATGATTTACAAAACCCCTTAAGAAATACAAAGAAGACAATCCTTATAAAGGATGTCGAAACCCTAAACGGGCAACTGCTAGGAAATAGAAACTTTCCTAAAACTGCCTAAGTGAAACTTAAGCACTAAAGAGCAATTGCTAAATTACTCTAACAATTACATGGCATCAAAGTGGGTTTACTAAAAGGGGTTGGTGAGAGAGATCCTTCTACTAAAATAGGTTGGTAAGATAGATCATTCTCACACCTGATTATATGGAAATCCCTATGATTTGGGAGAATGAATTGTTTTTTTTTTTTAATTTTTTAGCATACAATAGAGAATAGAAGTTTTTGAGGAATAAATAATAGTCGGTCCAACTTGCTTTTGGAGGATATATTGAATCAGATATGAGCTCCCCAAAATTAAGCTTGCAAAAATTAAGTCAACTTTGACTATTTAACACTTTTTGCCTAAAAATCAATCATTAGCACGTGATGTTTACAGTCGGGCCCATGCACACCTCTGGCTTTGATATTGATCACAAGGAATCTATAATAAATTGATTTGATTTGAGTAAAGTATCAAATATGCCTTCATCTAAAGCATTGAGGGTTTATTAAGAGTCATTATATGGCATTTAGCTAATAGATTGCTTTCATTTCTCACTTGAGATTGAGATGCAAGACATTTATGCTAGACATTGGCATTGAGATTTGTATGCGGTTCAATAAAGAGGTCATGGAGTTAAAATTTGGCTTGAATGGTGTGCCTGATCTTAGCCTTGGTGATAGAGAAATAGATTAACCTTTTGTCTATTTGCAAGGAGCAGTCGATGGTAGTGCATTTTCAATGGGATCACCATGTGTGTGTGTTAGAATGATTTAGAATAACTGGGGGTGAATCATTTATCCTAGGTCTAGATGTACCAATTGAACTTTCAAACACTTTAAATAACTCAGATCCACTCATTAATCCACTCATCTCTATAGCATATAATCAGTAACATAAACTTGCAGTTCACTGTCCCAATGTAATCAACTTGTAGAATATAAAACTCTTAATAGTACAAAACATCAAATAAAATTCACACAAATATGATACCAGGATTTAACGTGGAAACCCAATATGGTAAAAACCACTAGTAACATGCTACCAATTTTTCACTCTTTTGAAGTAAGCTTTGTGAGAAGCCAACCCTGTTAAAGGTTACAATACACACTGTTAAATGTGACCCAGTTAAAGGATTTGATCACCCAAATAAAAGTGAGCCTTTTTAGAGAGATTAGACCATTCCATTAGAATTTCACCTTGATTAAAGGATTTATAGTATGACTATTAGGTCAACCTTGTTTAAAAGGATTTTGCACTGATACAATGGTTAGAAAGTAACAGTAAAGTGATCTAAAACATACAACTCACTTTGAAAATACAAATCCACTTTCTCTCAAATGCTAATTCACTAACTGGCCTCCATTATCATCTCAAACTCAGATCTTCTTGGAAATCCATCAAGAAATCACCAATGTGCAGTCCTGTACTTCTTTTCTCAACCTTCACTATCTTCATCTCAGATTTTCCAATCAACTGAATTAACCTTCTACATACATAACCTACAATTAGGTTAATCTTATACCTCTCTGATTAGGTAGCTAGATCTTTTTCCAATTAATCATCACTGTAGATCTTAGGGTTTGGTCAGATCCAACAAATCCTTCCAACATTTCATTTTCCATCTACATTGTAGAATACAACCTGAAACTCCTTGAATCCATACATAAAAATGGTTAAACATATATTAAATGCTCATTTAATTCTCCATAATGATCATCCTTATCTTAAATATACTTCACATATCCCAAGAAATCAACTATGTTGGCTGGGGTCTCAAATCTCTCTCAAACTGTCAAAATACTGACACTCGGTCAATACTGTATTTTTCTGCTCGGTCATCATTATATAAATTGATAATTTACTGACACTCGATAAATACTGATGCTCGGTCGACACTAAATTTTCTCTGCATGTACTGGCACTCGGTCGACACTCACATCACTCGACACATACATCATTTCCTTAATCTTCTGCTCTGTTACTTGGTCAAGACTAAACTTGTAGTCATCCAAACTTCACTTGGTGTTAAAGATAAACAACATATTACCTTACCAACATGCAATCTCATCAAGTACCCATTATAGTTTCACATAACTCAACCATTTCACCAAGTCTTCTTGTTATCTCCTCTTTTCAAATATTCTTCATCAATCAATTGATTTGACACTTTACAAGATAGAAACTATCTTACTAGTTAAGGTTTGACATCAATGGAAATATAACAATTGTTTCAATTGTATCTTCCAACAATCTCTCTCTTTGGCATTGATGGAAAACACATGAAAACAACACATGCAAGGTTACCAAACAATCCAAACAGTATGTTCTGTAAATAGATTTTCATTAATGTCCTTAGCTTCATTTTGATTCTCTCCAATACAAATATTAGCTCCCTCTTGGATAGATTTCTCTTTGTAACTTATCTCTCTCTGAATGTCTCCCTCATCGTATAGTTTTTGTATAATTCTCTCTCTTTTTCATATCTCCCTTAGTATATCTCTCTCAATTTTTTCATGTCTAATTCTCCCTCTTTGACAAAAATGCCAAAGACATACATCTTCATCATGTAGATATCTCTGTGTCAACTTTCTAAATTCTATGCTCCCTATGTCATCTTGCTTATGATTGATCAACATCTTGTGTGTTACTCTTCACAACTTTAGGCAACTCCTAAAGTGTGACCACCTTTGCATCAATTTAATAGATATTATGTGTAATACATTTAATGCAATCACTCCATGTGATCCTAGTTATCCTTAGATAGGGGAATCACCCCTAATTTACCTCTCAGATACTCATGAGAATACTTAGGTAATGCCTTAGTAAATATATCTGCTAACTTTTCCTTTGAATTTACATATTCAAGTCTTACTTCTTTGTCTTGCACCAGCTCTCTCAAGTAATGATACTTGATAGCAATATGCTTGGTCTTTGTATGCATCATAGGGTTCTTTGAAATATTAATAGCACTTGTGTTATCACAAAAAATAACAACTAGTTCAACGATCTCTTCCTTAATTCCTTTCAATAATTGCTTGATCCACACTATATTTGAACAATTCACCGCTGTTGTGGCATATTCAACTTCTACTGTTGATAGAGAAATGTAGTTCTATTTCTTTCTTGTCCAAGAGACTAATCTGTTTCCTAAAAAGAATGCACCACCACTTGTGCTCTTTCTGTCATCAACATTACCTGCCCAATCGACATCTGTATAAACTTTCAGTTCAAACTTATCATTCTTCTTATAATATAATCCATAGTCCTCTGTTCCCTTCAAGTATCTCAGAATCCTTTTCACTGCCATCAAATGACTATCTTTAGGATTTGTATAAAATCTTGCAACAATCCTAATTGCTAATGAAATATCTGGTCTACTATGGACACCATATTGTAGCTTCCCAATCATTGATCTATACATGGTTTGATTGACTTCAGCTGTCTCATCAGTCTTTGATAGTTTTTGTCTAGTAGCCATAGGTGTACTTACAGGTCTGGAGTCCTCCATGCTAAATTTCTTTAGTATCTCCTTGATATATTTAGACTGAGTAATGTAGATACTTCATCTGATATACTTGCAATCCAACAAAGAATTTGATCTCTCCAAACATAGACATCTCAAATTCAGTTTGCATCTCATTTGAAAATGTTTGGAATAAATCATCTTGTCCTTCAAATATAATATCATCAACAAATATTTCAGCTAACAATATCCCTTTACCTTTTTAAGACTTTAAGTACAGATTAGTGTTGTCATTTGTCCTTGTAAATCCAATCTTGACTAAGTAATTGTGCAATCTCTCATACCATGCTCTGGGGGCTTGCTTCAATCCATACAACACTTTATGTATCTTTCAGATCATATTCCTCTTGCTTGAATCAAGAAATCCTTTGACTTGTTCAATGTATACCTCTTCTTCTAGTATTCCATTCAAATATACTGATTTGACATCCATTTGATATACTTTGAATCTTTTTTAAGCTGCATAAGCCAGTAGAGTAGTAGCTCCTTCCAAACTAGTAACTAGGGAAAATGTCTCACCATAGTCAATACCTTCTTCTTGTGCATAACCTTTGCATACTGGTATGGCCTTGTTTCTTGTAACTTCTCCATGTTCATTCAACTTATTTCTAAATTTCCACTTGGTTCCAATAACATTCTTGTCTTTTGGTCTAGGTACTAGTGTCTAGGTTTTGTTCTTCTCAAATTGCTCAATTTATTCATTCATGGCTTGCATCTAGTCTTCATTATCCAAAGCATCTTTCACTGATTTGGGCTCAAATTCACATAATAAGCATGTCTGATTTTTTAATTTGCTTCTTATCATGACCTGTGAATCTTTTTATCCAATGATTTGATCTAGTTTATGATGTCTTCTTACATATCTTGCTAGAGTAGGCTCTGGTTTCCTTTTCTCTTGTTTTTCTTCCTTAGATTCATCATGCACATTCATTTAGGTTCATTTTGTGTCTCATAGTCTTCCTTAGATTCCTTGGCAGTTGCTTCCTGATGCTTGACAACCTCTTTTTGTGTCTCGACATTTTCTTGTTGTTGCTCGACAACACCATTGTATTTTTAGGTAGCTTCTTTTTCTAGTTCAGGAAAAATGTTGGGCTCTCCTTCGTTCATGTAAATGAAAGATCTGTAGTCTTCAGGTTCTTGCTTGCATTCAACTTCATTCTTTTCTGCATATTCATAGATTCTAACATTTGCACTTTTCACAACTTTGTTAGTGTTAGAATTCAAACACTTATATGCTTTGCTCTTAGTGGAATAACCTAGGAATATGCCTTCATCCCTTTTAGCATCAATTTTTCCATTTCTATTGTCCTTCAGTATATAACATTTTCCCCCAAAAACTTTAAAATATTTTACATTAGGTGCAACCATACCATAACTCATAAGGTATAATATCAGTACCTTTCTTGACTTGTACTCAATTCAAGGTATAGACTATTGTATTTACAGCTTCTCTCCAGTACTTTTGTGCAACATTATTCTCTATCATCAGTGTTCTTGCACAATCCATTATTGATCTATTCCTTCTTTCATCTATGCCATTCTATGGGGGAGTCCTAGGAGAAGACATCTATCTTTTAATTCATTTATCATTACAGAATAAGTTGAACTCACTAGATATAAACTCTCCTCCTCTGTCAGATCGCAGACATCTCAAACTCTTACTTGTCTCTTTTTCAACTTTTGCCAAATACCACTTAAACAATGGAAAACCATCATATTTGTCTTTGAGAAACATCATAGTCATCATTCTAGATTAATCATCAACAAACAATATGAAATATTTATCACCACGGTAGCTTTGCACACCAATACGTCCACAAAGGCCAGTATGAACCAATTCTAAAATATTATCTGAAGTATAGGTTTTTCTCTTAATACTAGAATTTGTCATTTTGCCTAACTGACATTGCTTACACATAACATTATCAGGTTTTTTCAATCTTGGTAAGCCTCTTACTCTTTTCATATTACTAATGTTTACCACATTGTTAAAGTTCACATGACATAACCTCTTATGCTATAACCATATATCATCATATTGTGCAAACAAACATGTCTCATTAGATAGATCTAGATAGAACAAATTACCTCTTGTCTATTCACCACTTCTTTTGTGATGTGAGAAACCACTATCAATTATCCATCTATCACCTTTACTCATATATTAAATAAGTGCATTTTTCTCATCCTCATCGGAATCATCTTTCATAGCAACATAAACAACTTCTATATCATTGCCATTAGATTTATTAGATTCTTCTTTAGCAATATAGAAGGATTTATTACCTTTGTCCTGATAGTCCTTATACCTTCTAAAATCTTTGTCATCCCTTTTGTCTTTGTACTTGCTTTCTCTTCTATCATCCTTGTCATTCATGTCAGGATATCTTGCTGCAATATGATCAACTTTGTTACATGAAAAACAAATTATAGGAAGTTTACCTTCAAATTTTCCTTTTCCTCTCAGTAGTCTTCTAGCCATAAGCGCTTCAAGTTCATCAAGATCATCAAGATCATTAGCAAAAGTGTCAATTTCACTGTTCACGTGTCTTTCTTTTCCTTTCTTAGATTTATGAAGAGTCAATTGTGATTTAAATGCAAAATCAACATTGTGAGGAGTTAAATTATCAAAATTTGATAACTCAGAAGCAGTAAGTCTACCGACTAAACCTTCCAGAGTTAAGTTGTTACCAGGAGTACATCTCAGTTCTTGTATAAAAAATACTATAATAACATAAATAGGAAGTAGATTCCTTAGTACCTTGCTAATAACAATATCATCATCAATAGATCCATTAGTTCCTCTAATAGCATTTAAAACCTCCTTAACCCGACTATAATATTTAACAATAGTTTCACCATCTAACATTCTCATTTCATCAAACTCACCTCTCAAGCTTTCAAATTTGGCTCTCAGTAAATTTGTATCACCTCCATAGATAGTTGCCAGTGTGTCCCACATTTCTTTTGTAGTTTTGCAGTCTTTTATATCTTCAAATTCAGGATAACTTAGGGCTGATGCAATCTCCAACATTGCTTGGTTGTGTTCTTGTTTTTCTTTCATCTGCTGAGATGTCATAACTATAGGCATTGTTATGTAGTCATGTTCCACATAGTATTTTTCTTCTTCTCCAATTCCATCTAGGTGTAACTTCATCAAACTTTTCCATGCAGGAGGGGGGGGGGGGGGGNTGCAGGAGGGGGGGGGGGGGTGAATCAGTTATCCTAGGACTAGATGTACCAATTGAACTTTCAAAAACTCTAACCAACTCAGATCCACTCAATAATCCACTCGGTCTCTATAACATATAATCAGTAACATAAACTTGCAATTCACTGTCCTAATGTAATCAACTTACAGAATATAAAAATCTTAACAATACAACACATCAAATAAAATTCACACAATTATGATACCAAGATTTAACGTGGAAACCAAATATGAGAAAAATAACCAGTAACATGCTACCAATTTTTCACTCTTCTAAAGTGAGCTTTGTGAGAAGCCAACCCTGTTAAAGGTTACAATACACACTATTAAATGTGACCCAATTAAAGGATTTAATCACCTTGTTAAAATTGAGCCTTATTAGAGGGCTTAGACCATTCCATTAGAATGTCACCTTGATTGAAGGATTTACAATATGACGGTTAGGTCAACCTTTTTTAAAAGGATTTTGCACTGATATAATGGCTAGAAAGTAGCAGTAAAGTGATCTAAAATATACAACTCACTTTGCAAATACATATCCACTTTCACTAAAATGCTAATTCACTGACTAGCCTCCATTGTCATCTCAAACTCAGATCTGCTTGGAAATCTATCAAGAAATCACCACTGTGCAGTCCTGTACTGCTTTTCTCAGCCTTCAATATCTCCTGCTTAGATTTTCCAATCAACAGAATTAACCTCCTACATACATAACCTACAATTAGGTTAATCTTATACCTCTCTGATCAAGTAGCTAGATCTTTTGCCACTTAATTATCACTGTAGATCTTAGGGTTTGGCCAGATCCAATGAATCCTTCCAACATTTCATTTTCCATCTACATTCTAGAATACATCCTAAAACTCCTTCTTGAATCCATACATAAAAATGATTAAACATATATTAAATGCTCATTTAATTCTCCACAATGATCATCCTTATCTTAAATATACTTCACATATCCCAAGAAATCAACTATGTTGGCTGGGATCTCAAATCTCTCTCAAACTATCAAAATACTGACACTCGGTCAATACTGTGTTCTTCTGCTTAGTCATCATTAGATAACTCAGTAATTTACTGACGCTCATTAAATACTGATGTTCGGTCAACACTAAATTTTCTCATCATGTACTGTCACTCAGTCAACACTCGCATCACTCAACACATACATCAATTCCTTAATCTTCTGCTCTGTTACTCGGTCAAGACTAAACTTGTAGTCTGCATCCAAACTTCACTTGGTGTTAAAGATAAACAACATATTACCTTACCAACATGCAATCTCATCAAGTACCCATTGTAGTTTCACATAACTCAACCATTTCACCAGGTCTTCTTGTTATCTCCTCTTTTCAAATATTCTTCATCAATCAATTGATATGGCACTTTACAAGATAGCAATTGTCTTACCAGTTAAGGTTTGACATCAATGGCAATATAACAATTGTTTCAATTGTAGCTTCCAACAGTGGGGATCTACATAGCTATTTATAGTGGTGGTCAATGCTTCTTATCTATTTCTAATTTTTTTGACAAAGCATCGTTAGCTCTTTGTCATATGGATGTTTCTTGAGAAGTCACTAACTTTCCTACATGTGTTTCATCATGTAATGGTATTGTGTAGGTGTTTTGTGTGGCTAGAGCCTTTGCACTCTCTACAGATCATGGGAATACTGGTGAATACACTCGTGTATGCCATAATATACACATATTTCATGTGGAGGGATATGGGATTGCCTAATCCTCTATAGCTCATGTGTACAAATATTGTACCTAGTTCAGTGATAACTATGATAAAGTAAGAAGCGATTACTTTTGAGTGGTATTATGAAGAGATTGAGTATTGAAATTGTTTAGTTCTTACCGGAATTATGAGAAACATTGATATCTTGGGATGTTTGGTCGATGCTCTCCATGTGGTCATTTCCAATTACAATTTCTATTCTAGTCCGCGAGTAAAGTTGCTCATGTAAGACAGGTGAGATTAATTTTGAGTGGTATTATGAAGAGCTTGAGTATTGAATTTTTTTAGTGCTTATGGGCACTATGAGCAACATTGATATCTAGGGAAGTTTGGTTGATTATCCACGTGGTCATTTCCAATTACCATTTCCATTCTACTCTATGAGTAAAGTTTGTCATGTAAAGGAGGTGAGGTTTTATGTACAAGTTGAGTTTGGATTTAAGTTTTCCATGTTCTTTATAAAAAGAAATGCATAGAAATACATATGCAGGAGAGAGTTAAAGGATTTATCGGTGTGTGGATTAGAGATTGGGTCAAATTAATGTCAAGACTAAGATTAAAGTTAAATTATATTATTTTTTTAACAAGTAATTATTAGTGTCAAAGTCTAGAAGTCTTATAAAAATATTGTATTTAGTTAGAGTTTGTCAAGTGTAAAAATAAATAAATTAAAAATGATCTCAATTTTAATTAGAGTGCATGATTGGTGGTACCCGAAACTCCTTACAATAATTTTACATCAAGGGGGGAGGATATATTATTTCCTCACAACTATTAAATGTGTCTCAAAAGACAAATTTACTAAGTAGAAAACTTATTGGAGGACATAGGCACATGAGGTTGGAGGACATTTAGTGACCTCTCGTCACTCACTGGTGACGAGGTTGTGAATTGTATTAGGAAAAATTATTTGTGCCAAAAATACTGAAGCTAAGATCGATTATTAGATGGAAGAAACAACAATCTCATAACATTTTTTATCAGAGTCGCAACGGTCTACAATGGTGGCTACACACGTGACAATAAGGGGCTTCGTGTTCAAGCTTTTTATGTAAGTAATTGGATGTGTTTGTCCCCAATCACTATTTTGATTTTTTATGACTGGATTTTTTTCCCCATTCTTGTGTGATGGTAGTGATTGGAAATGTTTTTCCCTAGTCACAGAAGTTGGTGATTATGGTTGGATGTGTTTGTACCCAATCATAATTGTTGTGAGAAGAAGTGTGTCCCTATTCATGACTGATGTTAAATAGATGTGTTTTTCCTTATCTAAACCAGATATAAGACCTTGGATAGATGTGTTAGTACCTATCCTTTGATCCATGATTATATGTGTTTGTCCTTATCCTTGGATGAAGAAAAATAAGCATAGTAAGGCTAGTTCCACTACTGCTGCTCATACCTTATGATGAACTACTGAAAGTGGTCATCAATTATTGTTGGTCCACTATCCCCATTTTAGAATTATACAACATGGGGGGTGCAGGGGGGTGTTGGAAATATTTCATCATTTATAGGATGCATATGATAACTATGTCTTAGGTTTGTTATAGGTTGTTATACAACCTATTATATTAGTGGTATGAATGTTGAGTTATTAAAAGTACTCAACATAATAAGGAAAGTAGTTAAGGAAGTTTATGATAAAATAGGATTTTATGGATCCTATAAATATGTATGAAATTTATTGAGAAAAGAAGAGAATAAGCACGTATTATTTTGTTTTTATTATTAATGATTCTATTTCTCTACCCATATTTCTTATAGGTTCAATTTACTTTCAATTTTATGTTAGTGATTCAAATGATTTCAAAGTGATTTTCAGAATAGTCGTGTTTCTTTTGAAAGGGATTAAATAATATTATATAGACATGAATCCACATTATGTTTCTTTATCATCAATTGTATAGATATGAATTTGTATTGTGTTGTTTGGATCAGTAATTACTTATGACATGAGATGAAATATTAAGTGGTGCTTGTGTTATCTATGTGACTGAAATGAATAACAAAACAATAGGACTTGAGTACTTCTCTATAACCATTTTAGGGGAGAGATGCCAGAAGTGGGTTACCCTATGTTTGGCCTACCACGTGGACAACTACTTGTGCACACATCGACCTCCAACTACTCTTTCACATAGACAAACAAGTTGCTCACAAAAAAGAATCATTTTCATTGAAATTCAATGAGTTATGCTATGTCTACAAGTATATTGACTATTTTAAAATAGGGATACATTGTTTAAAAAGACATTTTATATTGGATCATGTTGCAATTTACCAATTCTAAGAGTACTGTGGACTACACCAGAGTTTAACACTACAAATGCTTTTTAAAAACCATGTGTTGTCATTGGTGGTCAAACAAGAATAGAGGCATGCAATATGTTGTGGTTCCACAACACACACCCCATTTAGGCTACTAATGGGGACCCCCTTTTATCTTTTTGTTCTTTTTTCCTTTTTGTGTGGTTTGGAGTCTCCAAGGTAAACTTGATTTGATATCCGGTGAGTTAGATTGTGGGCCCCTAGGGAGGCTCCTGATAGTTGGGTATCATCTTTGGTTTCCTTGTAAGTATTTTTGCCTCTGTCCTTTTGGTCTTTAGTTTTTATCCCTTTGTATTTTTTTTGCTAAGTCCTTAAGACTTAGTGGTTTCTTTTCCTTTTTTAGACTTTCAGCGTGTCAGAGGTCCCAATACCTCTGAAACATTGAAAGGCCGAGCGAGTGGGTCATTGATAAAACACTGCCTTCACACTAACAATGTCATTTCAGACTTTCATAGTGCGAAGGTCTAAGAACTTTCCAACTCCTGACACACTTAAATTCATGTGCTTTGCTTTGTGCCTTTTGTGCACTTTCATAGTGCGAAAGGCCAAAAGGTAGATCCAACAATTGGAAGCTTTGGCAAAAGATGCATCAGGATTTTGGACTATCGCAGTCCTATAACTTTGTCGCAATAAGAAGGTCTGAAACCCCAAAATTTCTAGGGAATTATTTTTTTAGTAGATTTCTAGGTTTTTTTGGTTTCTTTATAGATTTTTTAGGGTTTTCTTTGTCTTTTTAGGTTCAATTGGGCTAATCTTTATGCTTTCAATAATATGTTGCTAACAACTACATTTTCATGTAGGATACAAAGAAGTCAACTCCTCAACCAGTGAAAAGAATGCAAGAAAAGACAACAAATCTGACAATGAAGTATCATTTCAAAGGATACCACACCCCAATAAAAATGGGAAATTTTCATAGTGAGATCACTGACACAAACATAGATCATGGATCTATTCCACGTGAAACATCATTCACCAACTCAAAGGAATGGTTGTCGAAGTGAACACAAAAGATGATTTGCAACAAATGTTTCAGTTAAAGGAAAATATGAAGCAAATCATGGATGGCATTGATGAATTCCAAGCAATTGTAAAGAGATTCTACAAAGCTCATCCTAGGATCCTGCCAGAAGACTATCCCTTTTTCAATCATGAGATTTTTAGATTTTTGACATTTTGGAGGTGTCCACAACCTCAAAATTTCTGGGCACACGCTTTCAATCACGTTTTTCATGTAGAATCATTTTGTGGGTAGATTTCATGCAAACAACAGGTTTTTTTTGCAAGTCAAAGGGTCTTCTATCAGTTTCACATCAATAGAGTAGTTAAATCCTGTGTGTGAGAAATTACACCTTCATGAAATTAGGATCAATAACAATAATTCTATAGAAAGAAAATACAATTTTAATCTAAGAATTGTAATTAAATCCATGACATCTCACGGTTCCCTATCTAAGCTTTGTTAAGAGAGCTCTCAGCCTTAATCTCTCTCAAGGACAATCCTAGAATGAGAAAAATTGATATGAAATGCTTAATCTAGCTCAAATGCTCAAAGATGTGTGTGTTTTC
>MU225441.1:513799-526051 GCA_018584345.1 Thuja plicata
GCCATGTAAGGGTGAATGGGTTGGATTTGATTTTTGATTTAAAAACTATACAATTAATTGATTAAAATCAATTATATAATTTGATTGATCCCTTTTAGGCTTAAATTTGATTATTTGATTTCATTATAATTTAATCCTTTGATTTTAATTGATTTTGTCAAATTTGCTTGATAAATGTCTATTTAATTTGATTTTAATCCATTTTAATGCATTTTGATGAGATTTAGGGAAATTGGTTGAGATTTGAAAATTTAGATGATATAAGAGACACCTGGTCAATTTTAGGTGTCTACAAATCCATGCATTTTGGGTGTGAATAACAAGGTGAAGATCAAACTGTGTGCAAACAAGAAGAAGAAACAGTGGAACTGCAATTTGATTTCCTTCATTTTAGGGGTTGATTCCAGTCTAATTTTTCCTGTATTTGATGTACCCGCAAATGAGAATCCATGCAAACTTGTTAGAAATTAGTTTAGGAGTAGTTTTACATTGTTAAACAATAGATTTAATTTTATTATGCTATGTTTTGTGTAGATGAAACTCTAGCTACGAGTTTCTGATTTTCCAAGTTGAAGCACTATATATTTGATTACAAAGATGTAATTAGGGTTGGATTTTTAATGAAATAAAGATATATGTTGTTGGTGCTTCATTCATGGTGTGAATTTTCTATTGTCTATGCAAAATTGTGAATGTGTGCATACTTGTACATCTATTTCAAAGAGCGAACCACGTTTATTGTGCATGAATCTACGATCAATTAAATTGGAGTTTGTTGTTATTATTTCATCTTGTTGTGACGAATGATTGGAAATATCTATTATATTGTGTTAAAAGATAAATATGTCTCATGTGTGCGTGCATCTAGTGGCTTCACGATATGATAATATTTTGGAAAATCAAGTGCATCTCGTTAAAAATTTCTTCAAAAGATTGCAATCACTGAATATGGAATTGTGATTTCATCTGATTCATGTTCTTTGGGTTTCAATATTTTCATCATTTAATTTGAAAGTTTGATTCAAAGATGGTTTATGTCCTTTAGATTTCATTTTCAACAAACCTGCTTACATTCCTTGTTACCCAATCTTTTGATATTTTTGGGGAAATTGGTTAAAATAAGAAATCATCGTAGGAGTTAAAGTTATATTTGCATCATTAGAAGGTTGCATGCCTTAATAATCGAGAAACTACAAAAATTACTAAAGTTTTTTTTACAACATGAAGTTTTAATCGAACTAGCAAAGGCCTCCTTGTGAACATTCACATTTATCTTGAACTAACTTTACCAAGTGGTTGGATCCTTGGGAGTAACCTCGTTATTCTTTGAAGAGAGGAATTCAGATCTCAAATTCCTAGAAATTGACTTGTGTAAAAGAAACACTCAACACAATACTTGAACATATTCAATCCTATTTTATGGAATTACAGTGCAACTTGATGTTAGGTGCTAGAAAATGGAGATACATGTTCTATAAGTGCATTTTGTGTTTAATTATGTTACATTATACAAATTCAAAGTGAATTATAGTCATGCAACATAATTGAACGCTAAAATACCTTTGTATAATTGCATGTCTCTATTACTAGTCAACCAATAATAGAGGTGTGGTGAGCATGTGTTTGTAAAGACGCCAAGGTCTCTATGTGCTGGAAATGTTGAGTTTCGGTCCTCAGACAACCCACTAGTGATTGCTAAAACAAGGAACAATTCCAATAAATGCATGAACATTGCAATACATTTATAAATGCATACATATTATTTTTGATGTAATCTCATTGCACCTTTCTATTAGGTGGTATCATATGGTGATAATAGGTCTATAATTTTGTTTAGTGTTGAGATATATTGCACTCTTTCAATTTAGACTGAATTGTAGACTTCCAACACAAATCAACACTAAAAACATCATTGTAAAACCGAGTGCCATTATTGCACTCCTCAATAAAGTCTATAATGAACAACATTCCAAAATATAAATGAGAGAAAGTAGGAAGGTGGAATATGCGATGAAAGGAAACTTTAAGTTGTTATTGTGTTGGTTATTTGGAGGTACACATATTTTGGATGATAACTCACAGTGAATGTAGACAAAGAATAGTGGCACACCAAGTTGTGTGTGCGAGTTGTAGTGTATGTGCGGAAATGAAGCAATCTAACACCCCAAGTAGAGATGACCCACAATAATTTCATGTCGGCCATGGAATGTCATGCGACCTCTATCCTAATCTTGACATTAAAGAAGTGGCAATCAAAGTCTAAGGTGGATAAAAAATATTTAAGTCATAACATCAACATATATAAAATTGAATTGGACTCACCAATTGAGCATAGTTGTGGTTAAAATTAAATGACAACTCATACATAAAAAGGGTTTCAACCATATTATTAGCATATAAACTTCAATTGGACTCACCAGCTAAACATAGTTGCTATTAAAAGTAAATGACAACTTATATACAGAATCCGCTTCAAAATAAAAGAGATCAAATTCAAAGATATATAAGTTCTTAAATTTACTTAGACATGTTCCATTGTCTTTAAATTCCATTGAACCATACAAACCAAGAACCATCCAAACCAAAAAATAATATGTGTCCCTTGTCTATCACCAAAATGTATAGGAATTGTGACTTTCAACAATATGTATCCAATGGTGATGACCATTGTCAATCAAACCAAACTAGAAAGGATTGTGTTGATGACCCCATTAAAGATGTTGTAGTGTTGCATTGCGTAGAAATGGGAGAGATATTCTCCTATTGAGTAGGTTTTGGGATTGGACATGGAGATGAAAATGAGAATTGAGTGCATGTCAATTGTGATTGGTTGATTGGGGAAGAATTTAATACAACAGAGAATCCCAAAATATTTAAATTGAGCAGCTCTCAGAACAATGGATGATTACCAAGCAAAGGGTTAAGTAGAGTTCTTAAGTACCTTTCTTATTGTAGAGCTCATTAGGTTTTCTCCAAATATTTCTCCTTCCTCTCTTGTTCCTTCTACTCCTTCTCTTTCTCCTTTTGAAGCTTTTTTTCCCTATTCTTTGCATCCTTGACCTTATCCTTTTCTATGTGCATTATCTCCTTGTTTATTTTTCTCGCTCCTTCAATTCTCGTGCCACAATATGTGTTTCCTTTTTTATCTACAATCTATTGCTTATTTATGGATTTTATCTCATTGAGTTCTTTCTTCCTTAACTCCTACTCCTCAAAGAGATTCATGTAGTCATGTGATGTTAATAGTTGAGATTGTCTACTCAAATGAATTCCATGATCGTCGTGAATTTTTTTATTTTTGATTGACAATTTGCATAGGAAGCTTAAATAATTTTAAAATGGTAGGTACTACTTTAGAGTTTGGTGTCAAGGTCAACTGCAAGTCATCCATGTTGTCCACTTCATCAATGATTTATTTTGTTTGTTCTCTATTTCCTACATTGCATTCACCGATATCAATATAGTTATGCACAATCTCAAGCTCACTAATTATGGCTAGTGGAGTTCGAAATGAAAAATCTTAATCTTCTTTATTGATGTTTAAATCAACCCCAAGCTTAATAGATCCCTCCTTCAACCATGAAAATGAGATTCTTTGTGAGAGAAGACTAATCCTCCCCCAAACCATTGTGCTAGTCGTGTACATCCAATTTTGTTGCAATTTCCAAATTACCATTTGGAAGACTAGACAATCGTGCATGTGCCACTTCATCTATTGAGACAACAACACATGATAGGTTAAGGATGTTCTACACTACAACATCATCTTCTACGTTGACCTTGAAAGTGTCATTGGAATTCATGTCTTTTTCCAATTACTCTCAATTGAGTGGCCATATGCCAACCCTTTTGAAACTTTCAATGATATTGGACAACGCCAATGTTTTTTGTAGCAGCTTGCTCCCTAGTTTAGACAATTCAACCCTCCTCATTTATATGTTTGGAAACATATCCAACCATGATGTCCATTTTGATTTGAAGTATTTTTTGAAAGGTGAAAACACACTCACATCTAGAAGCTAAAATTTATGCAATGTGTGGGTCGGCTATGTCAACAACCCAAAATCTATGCTTCTTGGATGGTTGTGACTGACACATGGCGGTCATGGCCATAAAAAAATAACAAGTGTCTATTAGAGGGTGACACCCCTCCTAGAACAATGCGAGAAAAGTGTGAAACCAATTCAAGAACAATTCATTTGTCATCCAAGCATGTGGTTGGGTTTCTATAAAAGCACCTACTTTGAAATGTGCAATATAATTTTCTAGATGCTTATTACTTATAAAACAAGTAGAATCCTAGCATGATTTTCCTAGTAGCATTGACACAATAATGAATGGTTATCCATTCCCAACTCTCGGGAATAATGAATAACACAATATTTCTTCCTCTTCTAGATATCACTCTCATCGCACCATTTCTTCCTACTTGAATTTAGATCTCATCACAGTTCCATATCCATTGAGGCTTGTATGGATTTGCATCATATGCTTTTGACAATATCTTGTAGAAATCATCTACAACAATAGGTTTGAGATTGATTTATATATCTTTTAGCAAGAGACACCCTGAGATACTTGGTATGTTTTCATTGATGGAAACTACACACTATTCCCTTGATTACCTAATAAGTTCTTGAGTTACCGATTGTATACTTAGAGAACATTTCTAAGTATGGATGAATAAGACAGTCTACAAGAAGACACTTTGGATCGGTATGGGCAGGTGTTTAAGAGTTATAGTTTGCGCAAATAAGATATGATTCTATATTGTATGGAGATCATTACCTGATGAGCGTAGGTTTTTGTGATGAAGTATGATGGAGTTTTGATACTCGGTGTATTAGGCAGACAAATAACTATCTTATGCAGAGTTAGTAGTACAATGAATTGATGAGTGATCTTATCAAATCTATGATCCAATCAGTTTGATGATTATGATTGATAGATCCAATAGTATACTACCCTATTTATCTCTAGGAGAGGTTAACGTGGAAATTTAACCATTATATGATCTTCAATTTACATGCTACATATTGGAGCTGACTGAGTTAATATTTTGGTTTTTGATCAAGTATATAAGATCGAGTTTTGGATATGATACTGGGTGACATGGTATGTGAGATGAATGATGTTTTGTGATATGATATTGATGTGAAGATTGAAAGATAAAATAATCAGCTAGTGATATCTTTCAGAGCTTCATAAAAAATATATTGGCATAGTTGATGCTATTTGTCAATTCAGTTTTTGGACTATAAGTCCTATATGGATTTTGTTATTGGCTTTATGCCCTAGTGAAGTTTGGTTTTGTATTGAGCTGTACACTCTAGGTTGTAAGCATGAATGCATGTGCATTCTCATTTATATGTACTATTACCTTTAATAGGGTACTTATTAATGTAGTAGCGAGAATTGTGGGTACCATCCCCACCAGGATTTTCCCCTTAACTAGGTTTTCCTCAAAAATAAATCGTGGTATTATGATGATGTGCATGTTTATCTTATTTTGTGTACTTTCAGTTATTTGTGCTTTTAAGTTTTGTTATTGGATTAAGAAAGAAAAGAATAGTATTGCACTGATACACCCCCCCTCTCAGTGCTTCCTTAGTCTAACAATTGGTATCAGATCCTAGTTCCTTTGAAAATTTTTAACAACTTGAGGTAGATCCTGATGGCAGCACCTAGCAGCATTCAGAAAAAGCTTTTGAACGCACTTGAAGATCTAGACAAATCCTATGCTCGCATCCTTAATCTGGAAGAAAAGTTGAAATATGTTGATAGATTCAATGAAAATATGAAAGAACAATTGAGGTAGTCTAGAGACAAAAGAAAAGACCTTGTAGATCAGCTATCATAGAAAGCCAGTGACTCTACACCTACTGAAGAAGACAAACCTAAAGAGTAAGAGCATATTGTGAAAGAGAGAGACAACCTAAAGAATGAGATGGAATCCATGGCAATAAATGTTAGTAAAATGTTATGTTGTACACCTTGCATAATAATGCATATTATTGTAATATTTTATTTTATTATGTAGATGTTGCACCTAGGAGCACTTAGATGGATGTGCAACATGTAGAGATTCCCATGGAATATTCTTGGGACCACTTGATGAGTTGTATTGTAACAAAGTAAATATTATTTGATGTATTTATTTAATATTGGGGAAATAATTAAATAAAGTACCCAATATTGAATGTGGGTCAATGGGGTTAGGTAGCACATGGTTTTAGCACATAGTTTATGTAACACCACTGAGTGGTTTTGTGGGAACTAGTTTTTATAGAAGAAACCGCAAGGGTAGTTGTTGAGGTTAGCCAGGTTAGCATTTGTGGAGGTTGAAACATGGCATAGGATGTGTGGATTCATGCTTGTTCACATGGGAATTCTTTTTTATAGCTGGTGCTTTGAAGGCTTTCATGGATGTATTGTAATGGACGCATTGTTGAATAATACATGGACTATGGATGCTTTTGGAGGCTGGATTTTTTTCCCCCATTGAGGGTTTTTCCAGGGTATTTCTTGTGTCACATTTTATGGGTATGCTGTCTATTCCTTTGGATGTGGATTCTAAGTGTTTATTTGCATAAGATCTATTATGGGTTATGTGGAAATTGTCATAAAGTTGGCTGCAAGTTTTCTTACAAGTGGTATCAGAGCCATGGTATTGGTTGTATAACCCTAATTGTTGAATCCATGAGAATGCATGAAGAATAAAAGATATGACAAGATATATGGATTTTGTAGGTTGTTTATTACAGAGCTGAAGGTTTTGGTTTTGCTTTTATGATGGGTTGTTTACAGATTTGGGGCATACAAAATTGATGGTCAAAAGGGTTTTGTGGATGTTCATTTAAATGAGGGGTTTTGGGGGGAGTTTGCATAAATGACCTCCTGTGAAGAAATAGACCTCGCCATTAGATCTAGGTTGGCCTTCTGATAAATTTTGATATAAAATTTTCCCTATTTGAGTTGTTGTTGAGGAAAATGTATAAATGTTTGGTTGTAGGCCGCGACGACCATCAAATTTAACCAGACGCAGTCTATAGAATTAAAATATATATTTAATCTTGTTGGTATTTAATAAAAAAATCCCTACAAAATTGAAATTAAAAAATAATAATAATATATTTTATGGAAGGTGATAAGGCCAAATTATTGCCTTTGTTTTGTATAATTTTAATACTTTGTTCTAGTTTTTGTCAAAACATTTGAGAGCCTAGCCAGTCAAAACTTGTGATAAAGTCCAGATAGAATTGATAAACCATGGGTAGATGTTTCTGACATATTTTGCTAATATTATACATATAGTGCAGTATTTCATAAAACCGTCATAATCTATGTTCTAATATCTGGATATTTAATTTGATTAAGCTTGTTGCATGAATATTTCCGCATCATAACTAACTTGATAGGAGAGAAAGTGGCTGGAGAGTGGTCGACAGCATTCAAGGAGGACTGTTGAGGACCAGCTATGGCGGAGTGATCATTACAGCACCAGGAAATATGAATGCTACAATGGAGCCATTATTCCAGGATGCGGGGATGTAGTGTACCTATATTCCCTTTGCACTTTACTATGTTGAACTGGTCGCCCAAGCTTTACTACCCACACCGCGAGCTGTTGCATTTCCATCTTCTTCTCCGGCATGTTTTCAGCAAGATAGTTTCTTTTCTATTTTTGTAATAAGTGTTTGATCCTCTATATATAGGGATTGGACCGATAGTTTGAGGTTAGCTAGAAAAAAAATAGAGATAGAAGTTTTTGGAAGAAAATTGTTATACAACAATCTATTTCAACTTCCATGTATTGCTTCTATGTAATGAGTTTTTGAAATGCAATGAAATAGTTCTTGGTTTGTGTTCTGTGTTAACAGTTTAGCAAAAACTGACCAAGGGGGCCCACTTGGGAGGTGGAATAGGTTAGAATAGAATAGATTTCATTTCTAGCATTTCCAACATTTCCAGCATTTCTAGTATTTCAGATAGAAGTTACAATTTCTTCCTGCATCATTGTACCTTATGAATGTTCCTGCAGCATCTATAGGAATAGTTATAACGGATGTTCTAGGTTGAAATCATAGGTTTCAGTAGAGTTGTAATTTATAACATTCATTCCAGTAAGAAGATAAATGTATTCTTTTCCTGCAGCACTAGTGTAGGTTTCTTATATACATTTTTACCTTCCTACAGCATAAGCAGAATGACTCCTTAAGGAACCTAGTGCACATATCATGCCGACCATTTCAAGTATACGTCCCTGGGTTGAGAAGTTAAATGCACCTCATAAAGGGAAAAGTAGTCCTTAGATTGAATGAACCATTCCTAAGAAAGGCCTTGAGCATGATTATTACACACCTATTGTGAGGCGGTTCATTTTTGGTGCCGCTGCCAGGGATGGTGTCAAGCTAGGAACATTTTTTGAGTCATTTTGTCATTCCTAGATTAGTTTTTTTAGATTTGTATCTCTAAAAATTGCTTCACAAGCATGAAGAACTCAATTACATGCATCAAAGAGAAAGGAAACGAGATGAATATGGCAGATTTCTCCCAGCAGAGTCTGCTAATTTGAATGAGGAAGTTGAAGAAGTTGAGTTACCCTTTGAAGACGCAAGCCCCGACTTTCCTGCAGCATCTTCCTCCAGAGCAGAACCATTTGATGTAAGCGGCTTCCAACCTTTTGCAGAAATCTTGACCAACTTTCTAAATAATTCTGGCCCAAATCCACCTAACATTAACAATCTAGTAGCTAATGCTCCTTTCCAACAGCAACCACATAATCAAATACCTCCAGTAATGGCACATCCTACTTTCCTGTTTCCTCTCCCAAGCCTTATAAAAAATGCTAATCTCAAGAATATACCCACAACTTATCTTCCAAAGTTTTATGGTCTTATAACTGAGGATCCTGACACTTTCTTGTTTGATTTTGACATACTCTGTCGAAGCTTCGACTATAATATCGATGCCCATAAGCTCAAGTTGTTTCCTGCAACAGTGAAAGAGTCAGCCTTATGATGGTTCATGGGCTTAGGAGCCAATGCAGCAGGTACCTGGGATGAGATGCAGATGTTGTTTCTGCAAAAATATAAAGATTATTGCAAAGGCAGTGACCCAAAAGGAGATGACATCTTTAGGATGTCTCAAAAGGAAGACAAAATATTGGAGGACTATGTTTCACATTTTTTGTACACAATGCAAAAGAATCCCCAGCATGTACTGGCAGAGGATTCACAAAAACTAGTCTTCTTGAGGGGGGTAAATGACAAATGTCTGGAGGCATTAGATTTGATGGCTAGTGGAGACATATCCCAATCCTCTTAGGATGACCTCAAGAAAATCTGTCAAAACTACTCAAGGTCAACCGTGAAGAAAGGCAGAGGATACTGACCCACAGTCACAAAAGGGATTGGTTCAAGCGTTTCAAAGCTGGAGATATCTAATTTGCTCACGGATTTCAAGAAGGATATTATAAATGATGTAGCTACACATCTTGACACAATGACTGCCAAAAAGAAGCATGCAGAAGCTGAATCACAATTTGCTGAGTACTATCCACACTGCCGCAAACAGAAGCAAGAATGTGGATGTAAGCTAGTATCCAACCTGGAAAATAAACATTTTCCAACTGACTACATGAAGATAGAAGGAGACAATGATCAAGTGTTCTTCGTTGCTCAATTTTGACCATGGCCTTCACGACAAGGTATGCCACAAGATCCTCTACAATTTTCAACTTTTAACAATAATCAGTGGAAAAACCAAAATTATCAGAACACTTCTCAGTACTCTCAACCCCAATGGAAAAACCCACAGAGTAACCAATGGCCTAACTAGAAAAATAACCAATGGCCTAACCAGCAAAATAAAAAATGGAAAAACCCACAGAGTAACCAATGGCCTAATCAGCAAAATAATCAGTGGCCTAATTAGCAGAATCAATGGCAACCACCGCAAGGAAATTGGCAGCAAACTAATCAATGGAGGGGGCCTCCACAGTGGCCTAACCAAAATTCTGGCTATCCAAAATTACCACCTCCAGTGCAACCACCTGCAATAATGCCACCTCCTGCAGCAACTAATGCTAATCCAAAGCCAACCCAATTGCCTGCTCAGCCACAGCCAAATCCAAACAACAAACAACAGCAGTAACAAGCATACACTACTGACACTCAGCAGTACCCTACTTACTCTTTAGAGATAGCTGATATACATTTGAGGTCCGGTACCACCCTGCCTACACCTGAATATCCTATTATTACAGAAGTTGCAGACACTCCTGCAACACTACTTCCAGAAGCCACATTGCCAAATACCAGCTAGCCGACTGATATACCCAGCAAAACTACTGCCCACACTTCAAATCCACCCTTTCCATAGAGGCTAAATTAAAAAAAACCTATACCCCAAGAGGAAGAAACATTTGATATTATTGAGTAGCTAAAAAATATGAATATTCAAATTCCACTGTTTCAAGCTATCAAGGATATACCTGTTTATGGAATCACTATTAAGGAAGCATGCCTTAAGAAGCCAAGGTGGAAGAAGAAGGATCCTCAAATAGTACATGTTGTAGGGAAATTAGCAGATATCATGTTAGGAAAGGTGGTAATACCCAAGTATTCAGATCCTGGCAGTCCAGTAGTCGACCTGATAATAAATGGACAGACTGTGAAAAATGCTCTAGTTGATTTGGGAGCAGCAATAAATGTTATGACTAAAGATACAATGCATAGAATAAGCATAGAAGGTTTAAGAACAACAGCCATAGTGTTACAACTTGCTGATAGTTCAACCGTTACTCCAGAGGGCCTAGTAGAAGATGTGATAGTAACCTTAGATTCATGAGAGTATCCTGCTGATTTTCTTATCTTATCACCTAAAGTAAACTTTGCTGGCTATCTTGTAATCTTGGGAAGACCTTGGTTAGCCACCACTGATACCAAAATTAATTGCAGATCAGGCAGTATGACAATTTCAAATGGTCAAGCTATAATAAAGTTAGCCCTATATCCTCCTGCCCAACCCCAGCCAGACTTGGGAGAACCTATTTGGCCAGACTTGGGAGAGCCTATTTAGTGTTACCATTTGGATTTTGCAATGCACCTGCTACCTTTCAGAGAGCTGTGATCAGCATCTTCGCTGATATATCCCATGATTGCATGGAAATCTACATGGATGACTTCACTACATTTGGTGTCACATTCGAGGAAGCTCTGAAGAACTTAGAGAAAGTATTAATTAGATGCGAGGAGCATAACCTATCTCTCAACAGTTAAAAGTGCTTTCTGATGATGCAAGAAGGAGTGGTGTTGGGACATTTTATCTTCGAAGCTGGAATCCAGGTAGACCCTGCGAAGATAGAGGTAATTCTCACACTCCCTATCCTACTAAGCAAAAAGAAGTCAAATCTTTCCTAGGTCACACTGGATATTATAGGAGGTTTATCCAGAACTTTAGTCAAATAGCTAGTCCCCTGTACAACTTACTTACCAAAGAAGCTGAATTTGCTTGGACAAAAGACTGTGATGAGTCCTTCCTGCAGCTCAAGTCACTTTTGACAACTGCACTAGTACTCAGGGGTCCTGACTGGACTTTGCCATTTCAAATTCATACAGATGCTTTAGACTATGCTGTAGGTGTTGTCTTAGGACAAAAGAATAAAAACCTTGAAAATGCAATCTATTATATCAGTAAGAGTCTACATGGACCAGAGTTAAACTATACAGTGACTGAGAAAGAATTGCTAGCAGTAGTTTATGCTCTAAACAAATTCCGCCATTGTGTGACTGGTTATCCTATCTATGTTCATACTGACCATGCAACAATTAAGTATCTCATGAACAAACCTGCCATCACAAGCAGGTTAGCAAGATGGCTCCTTCTTTTGAAAGAATTTGATATAACAATCATTGACAAGCCAGGAAAAGCAAACATGGTAGCTGATAATCTATCAAGAATTCATCATGCTGAGGAAGATACCACTTTGATAGATGATGCATTTCTAGATGAACATTTGTTTCATATTGCTGTCTAGAATCCATGGTATGTAGATATAGCTAATTACCTAGTAGCTAATAAAATGCCAACACATTTCTCTTATAAGGATAAGAAGCTTCTTTTGGAGAAAAGCTTCCATTTCTCTTGGATTGATAGCACATTATTTTACACTGGACCTGACCAAGTAATGAGGAGATGTGTGAGAGAAGATGAGACATATGACATTCTTCATGCATGTCATAATGAACC
>MU225441.1:546244-569956 GCA_018584345.1 Thuja plicata
GAACATAGGGCTCATCTCCAACTGGCTCAAACGACCTTGTATTAATCATTGTAAATCCATTATCATGTTGAATAACAGTTCTATCTGGATCATTTTGATTCAGTCGTAGCCTGTACCATTTAACGACAAATAGAACTACCTTGAAGGAGTTAAAGTCACACTCAATTATATCATCCAAGATGTCATAGTATCGATTTTGAAATTATTGAGGATGTATGTCGTTTCTAGATGATATATTAGTGACCTCGAAAATTGCAGTTATCCCAGAATCACAAGTTTTCTTTGTGCCATCCAACTTTTTTATGAAAAATTTGTGGCCATGATAGTACATAGCTTTGTGGTTCTTAACCTGCAATTTTTCAAACGTGTGAAAATTATTTGTATCGTGAGTTGATACGAAACATACGAGTCATGATCATTAATAAATTTGTATGTACCTCTCTACCTCTTAAACCATATGCTAGATCAATTACCATTGGTGTAACATTGGAATCTCCATTACGATGAGATTCTCTAACCAATGAAAGCAACACCTTCCCATGTTAATGAGCAACCATTTTGTTCACATCGTTCAATCCATACCGTCATCCAATCAATATTGTTCGCAATATACAAATGTATTACATCCCACTCTTGACCAACTGTATTAAAAAAATACACCAATTAAAAATAACTTATATTGAAGATTTATAAGAATTAATTAACTAAAATAACATCTTATATTTACCTCTCACTTTCCTCAATGAACCTTTTCCCATCAAGTACTCCCCTTCGAATTTGTTAATGGAGTTGGGATCCCAAATACGATCTACATGGATCTTTGATACAAACTTAGAAAGATATTTACTAATGTACACCATGGTCTGGTATACCATATATCCCTCCACCATAGAACCCTCAGGATGTTCTCTCTGTCGAACCAAGCCTTTCAAAAATTTCAAGTGCCTCAACCATCCACATTGACCTAGTTGGTATAGGTCTACATAATTCAATCTCCTCAACTTGATGTATGAGGTAGTGTTCTTGTGCATTGAAAAAAGTTGAAGGTAGACACTTTTGCATTTCACACATAAGAATTTTTTTTTTTCTCTTCTAATATTTTATATCTTTTTTATTGATTTCTTTTAATGACAACCACCTCATGTATTTTTCAAGATCATATATAGCTTGTTTGACACTGTTGGCGAAGTGGTGTGGGAGAGATAGAGGTAAAACGTACTGCAATATTTGTAAAATGTTCTTATCAATATTTTATCAAAGAATGCAATAAAAACTACATGCAATATACAAATATATAGTGAATACAAAATAACATAAATTACCTTAATAAATGTATGTCAATCGTGTGTTTTCATCCCTGACCCAAATTCACTTTTCTTTGATATGAGATCGTTTATGTTCGCAGCAAATCCTGTGGGAAATCGTATTTTTTTATGACTTCTTTTTATAGCATTGCTCTGCTACTCCGATAATAACCAACTAAGGGCACTTGTATCAATCTGGTCTCTATTTTTATTTGATCGAATGACATTTTTCATTGCATGGTTGGATTCTTCAATGTCATGGTTGGATTCTTCAATGTCACTACAAATTTTGACAATTTTGACTTTGTCACGCCTTCCATCCAAGATTTTCCATAATGTCTTTGTTACATTCTTTCCAATATGCATAGGATCAAACAAATGCATGATTGGGAGTTGCTCGTAGTATGGAAAACTACTAAATTTCCTAGGATAAATTTTTAGTCATTTTGGAAGTTGGTCATTAATGCCTTGACGACCTTCACGAGCATCAATTACATCATCAGTAAATAAAACACAATATCAAAATATAAATTTCAAACAAAAACCATCAGATGGAATGACATTACCTCGACAATTTATTTTATTATATGCCAACTTCCATAGGCGAGGTGTCATTCTTTGTGGCTTGGATGTAGTCTCTTCTTTCCCATTGAAAAGATGTTTTTTGGTAATTCAGTACTTATGATTTCTATGGAGAAAGTGTCTATTCTCATCGAGCACCTGCTTTCCTAAAATTTTTGAATGATGAGATTTCATCTTTGGACCACAAACTAGACATGAAATTTTTCTCTTTGTCTGAAGACCTACAAGATCGTGTATAATTGGATTAAATATGTTAACTTTGTGTTAACACTATAACATACCAAAATAGAGGTGTTAAGAAGAGAACATACCAGAAAAATGTGTTAGCCCAGGAGCATCATGTATTGTCCATACAAGCATTGCGTGAAATTGAAATTAGCTTTGTCGTATTGGTCTAGAGATGTCATACATAGTGACCCCATTCTATAACTCCATCAAATTGTTGATAAGGGGCTCAATATATACATTGATATCTTTAACTTGCTACTTACCTAGTTGAATGAACAAAAATATTACATAATTATTATGACCATTTTGATGGATTTTTTTATAATAAATTAATTTAGATGACTATTAAATGAAAAAATACCTAGAAAAATCAGTGCCAACATTATGTGCTCCCTCTTTATGGACATCCAAGGAGGAATGTTATTGTTGATAACAAAAACAGGCCACACTGAGTAAGTATATCTCATCTCTCCAAATGGATTGACATCGTCTGCTGCCAATGAAAGCTTGAGATTATGAGGTTCTTATTTAAAGTGTGGCCATTTTTTCTCTATTTCCTTAAATGTCAAACCATCCGCAGGCATTCGCATAATGTAATCTTTACTTCTATTACGTGCATGGTAATCCATAAATTGTCCCAAGCTATTGCACCTGAATAATCATTGTAGATATGGAATAATGGGAATAAACTGAAGAACCTTGCGAGGCACCTTTTTTGTTATTCAATCTGATCGATATCTACTAATATGACAAACAGGCATTCTGTTGCAAATTCATGTTGTTTATGATATATAATATGATCATTCAGACATGCATGTGTTGTTCGATACTCCATTCCAATATCTTTCATAATGGCAGATAATTCTCAGTACGAGCGAGGTAGAATATTTGATGGTGGTAACAAACACTCACTTATCAACCTACAACCAAAAATATAATTTTATAATTTAAAGAATATTAATTGCTACACGATTCATCCAATGTTAATTGTAAGGGAATTATGACTAAAATAAAAAAAAAGATGACATACCTTAACATACGTGTCATTCCTACGTTGGATAAACCATTCATAACCTTCAAGTACACCAACAACAATACAACAACAAGAAGAGTTGTTTGGGAGCCTTCATATAGGGGCTCACGTGCCTTCTCAAGAATAGGTACATCAAGGTCTGCATCAACATCATCATCATAATCATCATCTTGATCATTGTGATCATCTTGATCATCGTGATCTTCTTCATCATCGTGGTCTTCTTCCATGGGATCATTACCTTCTACTTCTATATTCACACCTCCATGTTCCCTCATTTAGAAATCCACATTCTACAAATTGTCATGGTCCATAACATGAAACCCAGGGTGGTTGACCTATATGAAAATGATGACCTTATATTAACTATGACATGATGTCATCATCAAATCATGTTGTATGTCATCTGGCGTGCACGTATCTGTACTCAGGGAGTCAGTCCCATAAATTTTTGTTACAAAAGACTTGTATAAATTGAAAGAATATTTCACTACATTGACCTTCTCCTATAGAGTCCCCACCAGTTGCTTGGTTAGCTCCAATGTGAGGTCAAGTATGGAGTGTTGGGTTCTCACGAAATTAAATGATTCTTCCGCCAGAATTCTGGATTCAGAAACCATTTCCTCTCCCAGGCCGAGGAGTTCTTCAAGCTCTACCTTCTATGCTTGATAATTTTCAATATCACCCTCCCATAGGTCAATGAGAGTCTCTGCCTAGTGTAGAACATGTTGGGCCGCATATAAGTTTGGGAGGGTGGATACCAGGAAACACTGGGTGTTTCCTATTTGCAGGGCGACCCATTTGTCGACCGCCTGGGCTTTCTTCTTCATTATTCGTAGGGACTCTATGTCGCTCTACGGTAGTGGATCCTCAGATATGGAAGCCTTTGGAGGGGCGGCATTGATAGGTTGGGCCAACTCAGTGAGCAACCCCATAAGGTTTGTGTTTTTCTCATTTTCTATTTTGAGCCTTTGGGCCTCTTTTTCATAACGGGCCTCCACTGCCCTGGCTGCCTCCTTCAATAGGTCCACCTCACCCTGTTTTCCCCTCTTTCTTAGTGATACCTCAGAAATTTTATAATTTCTGGGCTCTGTGGTTGCTTCATCGGCGTCTGGGGGAGGTGTCGCCACAACGGTAACCATTTCTCCGCCCGGCCCGGTTAGAAGAGTATGAACCGTCTCGGCTTTCTTGGCCTTTGGTGGGGCCTGGACCTGAGCCATCATTTCGGCCAGGGAGAGAGGATTTCTGAGAGTGGACGAAGCCCTTCTTTTCTTGCTCGCCACTAACCATTGAGGCGGCAGGGGTGGCTTATTTTCCATAGTCTGTTCTCTTGGTTCTTCCCCGGTGCCCTGCGGCTGTTCTTCCTTAGTGGTGGGGGTCTCATCTGCCCCTTTGCCTGTGTCTTTTACTTCATCGGAAATATCTTCCCCAATGACATTTATTTCCTCAGCCTTGTCCTCTATATCTATTGCTTTGTTTGGACTTCTGTTGGTTTCCTCGGGGATTTCATCCTCTTGTTTCTCGGCATCTGTCGCCAGGGTTTCCTTTTCTGTCGGCACATCCTTTGGCAATAGTGGAGGTACTGGGCTGAGATTTAAAGTCTAGGCTGCGATAATTACTTTCCCAAAGGTCACTCCTGTGAGTAGCGCTTGGAATGTGGTGGTTAGGGCTACGGTTATTCCCGTAGGTTCGGTTCCCCCAGCAGATGTCATTTGTTCATTCTGCCTTTGTTGGTCCACCCCTGGATTTTGCATCTTTGGAGCCTCGGATCCAATCTCTGACTCTACCTACTTTTCCTCTTCTATCTGCTCTTCCTGCTCCTATGCAGGCTCTTGTTCCATAGCTTCCTCTTGGGCTGGGACTTCAATCTCTGTTTGCTTGGTATCTCCTTGTAGGTTCCCGAACTCGTCAGTTGCAAAGACATCATCAAATTCATCCTGCGAGGGAGGACTGGCTGGGACTTCAACAAGCTCTATTTCTCTCTCTGGCTCTGGGGAACTGGAAGAGAGGATCTCTACTTGTGAGGTCTGGGGCATACCCAACCCTAGCTCTACCTTAGGCTTTTCGTTAAGCCTCTTCTTTCTTCGGGTAACTAAGGGTGGCCCTGAATCCCTTAGTGCTGCTTGTTCTATTGGATCTACCCCCGTTGCCTTTACCATTAAGGCTGCCAATGATGGGGAGGAAGGGGGAAAAATTGGCCCAGCCATGAGTACTGGAGTGGCCAGCTGTGTGATTAAATTCTCCCTCATTTGTTGGGAGGCTGCCACTGACTGCTTTATTTTTTCTTTTATGGGTACTTCTTGCACAGGAGGAGTTGTATCTATTCCTTTCCCTTTATCCATTCCCTGTGAAGAAGTCCCGGCCCCAGGAGTTAACCTTGGCACTGGCTGGGCTGCCCTGCGGGCACTCCCGGGGCACACCTTCTTAAAGTATGCATGACTTCGCTCAACCACCTCTTGGGTGAAGTCCTCAATTGTTGGCCCTTCCTGGGCATCCCAATTTACCGATGGGAGGGCCATTGTATCGATCCCCTTTGCTTTGTACTGGGGATCGATCGTGGGGCCAGCATCTGAGAAGTTCTCCGGGAACCTCCAGAGCTTCAACCTTTCCATCATGCCTGTCATCATCCTGACGTAGTGCCAGCTCTGCACCTCCATGTTGTCCTGGAAATCTTCCCAGAAGTCCTTTATATGGTAGTGATGGGGCTTTGAAGCCTGGGGAAGTGTCGCTGCAATCTTGCCGTGTGGATCAAAATTCTTCCGCGTCAAGTAGAATTCTTCTAGGTTGTAGCTTTTAAGCTCGTTATCCGCCTCTTTTACGGTGTCCAAACTGCATGAATAATTCCCACAAGTGATTGGGAATGGAATATTGGTTACCTTCTTTAAGGAAAAAAATGCATGCAACTCCATCATCTGCCTGCAGTATTCCAAGAGAACGATCTTGTCCCCATAGTGCTTGGGAAACAAGTAGGGTTTCTCAGAGAAGCCGGTAACCCTAATATAGGTGTGTTGTTAGAATTTGATGCAATAATGTCCATAGCTCTGGACCAAATTCATCGCCTCTGTGGATAGGTGGTATCCTGCGTCCCGGGTGGGTGTGAGCAGGTGATAGTAAACAAACGTGTCGTTTACTCAGCAAAAACTTGGGAAGCTAGCCTCCCATTGAACCTGTGGGAAATGGTCCCATAGTGCCTTTTCTCCTGGGCTAATTCCGAGCACACCATCTGTAAGTAACCCATGGGCATGGGGCCTTTGCTGCGCCAGGGCCTAGAAAACATAAGAAGTCATGTAAAATTTCTTTTTTCTAGCTAGTTGGAGGAACTGGGAGTCGACGTGGTTTGAAATTATAGCTGCCCAGTCGAAGTACCCTCCCTTGGTGGAGATGCCAAGGAGGAAGTAATACATTCATGGAGCAAATTCCTGGGCAGAGGGTTGCCCAAAGACTCAAGACAGTGCTATCATTCCCATCTGGATGCTCTCTTTGAACTCAGACCTGGGAATCACTATCTTCATCCTCTTGGGGTCTCTCTTCAAGACCTTGAGCCAGTGAACATTCATGTATATCTGGGCAGCCTCCTCCAATTGCCTGAATTGGGTCAAGGCATCCAACCTTGTAACCACAGAAGGTTTGTCAAATTGAGGGATCCCCAGATCCGCCTGGAATGTGTCAGGGACAAGGGATACAAGAGGAGTAGGGTACCAGGTGGGTTCTACGGCTGCGAGCATAACAACCCAGACATAAGAGTTGTAATTAGTGGCCATTATAAAAATAAGCTCCGGAGATTGTACAAAGCATAGGAAACAAACCACCTTAAGAATCCCAGAGTCTCTGACATTGATGGCTAGTTGATCTCCAGCCTGTCGCTGCATGTACATCATTTTCACTAAGGCCTGCATCTCGGGCCATGTCTCGACATTGGTGTCGATAATGAGTTTAACCTTAGACTCGATCTTCGAGCTCATGATAACACTGTCCTTCACAAACTTCATGGTTAGGGGCAACTTCTCTAGGGCCCTTTCTAATTTGGATTTAACAGCCGCTCTAGTAGCCTCCGTGGAAGGTAGTTTCAGACTTCCAGGTGGTGAGGATGTAGATGCTTTAGACATGTTTGGAAGTGCACTCTGGAAACCTGTAAGGCAAAGCGATCGTCATAATGCATTAATAAATAAATACTCCAGGGTTCAGAGATCTTACCACCGTGATGTCTGCTTTCCCTGAAAAGTTAGTTTCATTCAAAAACTCTGGAAAGCACATACATATCATGAACTTAGGATTGATTGATCATCAGAGTCTGGGAATTTTATCACCTTTGGTAAGAAGGACACAAGATGGATGATGGTAGGAGACCCGGGGCCCGAAGAAGTAACTGTTGGTGAAGATGTGCAAAAAGACAAACCGTCAGGCCCACGTGGGCGCCATGTGGGTAGGTAATAAATGGGAGTTATGGCGATGACGATGGAGCCAACTGTCCGAACATGCAAAAAGTGAAGGCCACTTGGATAGATTTAAATGTGTGCATGGGACATAAATGAGGGCTAGGCTGGTTTTATAGAGGAGAGAGAAAACCACCTATTTGAAACCGGCCGAGAGTCGAGTTTTAAACAGGTGGTATTTTGCTTGAAACGAGCTTACGGGCAGAAAACCAGCGCCACGGGTGACTCTACTGGGGAGCTCGCTAAACTATCTGGGAGGATATACATCAGAGCCGAGGGATATATACATGGGGAATGGAGGGATATACATCAAATATACACTAAAATTTACATATATACACCGCAGAACAACATCTGTAGGAAACCAGGAAAAGCATAAAATATATACAGCTTTCTACACTATTTACAAGCTAACCACACCTACACAGAGGGCGGACAACCCTCTGGTAGAGCTAACCCACCAACGGACGACAAAACCAAGAAGAAACAAAAACAACGAAAATAGCAAAAAGAAACAAAGACAACCAAAAATAGAAAGAAAACACACCAGACAGAAGGAAAACCAAAGGGAAAGGAGGAATCAAATTGAAAACACTGAAAGGAGAAGGAAAGAAGCCTCCACGGAAGCTCTGTAATAGCTACAACTTCCAAATGATAACAACCCACCACTACAAAGCACTCAGAATCGCTCAGAAATGATGGAAGTATTTAGCACTGATTATCGTTAAATCTCTGTAAATCGCTTTGAAATTGCTCTGATTGCTTGAGTGTTTTAATCATGGTAAATGTGAAAATGACAGATAACTTCTATTTATACCCATAGTAAAAAGCAATCCACCCCCTTCCAGCAAACTCTGGATAGACAAACCTCCAGACCCCGGGCTAGGGGATTTTTTGTGACGATATCACCTTAAGGAAAGAGAACATTGTGGTGAAGAATCCTGGAGTTTGGAATCTGGCTCTCGAAAAAGGATGACAAAGGATGATAAGCTCTGGGACTGGGGTCCCGGAGGCACAAGAAACCAACAAAACAAAACATGATAGCAGGGAAGAAAACCTTGGAGAAAGAAAACAAAAGGAGAAAGACAAGGCAAGAACCACAAGCAAAAAAAAAAAAGGGGGACCCAACATTTTGCACAAAAAATGTAGGGATGGGGATGCAGGGCATAACAAATGGTGACTATCTAGGACAAATGCCTTAGCACATTTGAGAACTATAGAATCTTTGGTTAGCAAAACTAGAACAAGTCACTACTCGAAGTATCTGAAAGGAAAAGAGCAACATATCTGAGAGGATCTGACCACACAGGATCCATTCCATAGTTCTTCCTCAGTGGTGGCGTGTGTGCTTTGGAAGGAGATTAAGCCGATGACCTCTGGGAGGAGTAGAGAAGAGGTACTAATTACATTGAACCAGTCATCCAATTTGTTCATTTCTCCCGGAGGCCAGAGCTTCATTCCGCTTTCCCTCTTCTTGTTATTTTGTTCGTTTCTAGGTGGGAAGGCGGTACTTCTTTCACCATTACACTTAAGCTTAGCTAATTTCAATGGCGAAACTTCTTTCACCTTTCCACCTATATTTATATGTTGAAGAGGGGATAAAACTCTGGACCCAGAAATAATTCCTTAAAGTTTTAGACCTGGGTCAACCAACCAGTACAACTGATCTACCCTCGGCGTGTCCGATTACTTTTTCCTTATATTTTTTTGTTCACTGATTGTCAGACCTCTGGAGATAAAACCCGATGGAGATTGCTCAAAATGTGCCACTAAACCTGTAAAATATCTCTAGAGACCGGGCAAGTTCCACTATGCTAAAGACAAATTATTAAGTTCACCATGCTACAGACATCATATCGGAGACCAAAATTTATGTGAAGCATTCCAATCCTTACAAGACAGAACAAAACGCTGAAACCTGAAAAGTAAACCAGAAATGAAAATAAAAACCACCAAAAGAGGACTGCCCTAGGGGGTAGCTGACAAGGATATTTACAAGACATGGTACCTCCCAAAAAGGCACCGAGAAAGAAATATTTACAAGCGGAAGGCTTTACATAAAGTATAATTTCAGACAAACTTACCCTATTCAAAGTAGTGTTTGAGAAACTGTCTATTGACGGGCAATGAGACAGGTTCCCCAGTCATGGTGTTAATTATTTTTACCACAGATTTTTGAGATTAGATATGGTCCAAGCCAGAGCCGTTAGAACTTGGTATTCTTTCCTTTCTTTTCCTGGGCCTTGTCTCACAACAGGCCCAAGTCTGAAATTTGAAAAGCCTTGTATTGGGCTCTACGGTCAAACCATCGTTTTACCACTGCTCGATGATACACAAAATGTTCAAGGGCTGCGTCTCACTGTTCTTCCATTCACACCAGATTTAGGAGCTGAACCTCCACGATGTTGTCCCTGTTGCTGAATTCCTGCATAAACTGTAAAACTAGGATCTGTAAGTTAACCGGGAATACAGGGTTCTGGCCATAAACTAGATGCAACGGGGATGTTCCCAGGGCGGCCTTGATGTGAATGCAATATTCCCAGAGGGTGAACTTCAACATTTGATGCCAATCCTGGGGATTCTATTCTAGTAGGTGTTTGATCACTTTAAGTAGATTTTTATTCGTAGATTCAGCAACGCCATTCCCCTGGGGGTAATAGTTAATGAAAAAATTCAGAGTGATCCTTCGGTTGTAGGTCCACTCAAGTAATTGCACCAAAGAAAATGTCAGACCATTGTCACATACCAAAGCAAAGGGCATTCCAAACCTTGTGACGATGTTTTCTTCCAGGAATTTGATAACTACGTCTACCATGTTATTCTTGCAAGGTATAGCCTCGGACCACCGGGTGCAGTAATCAGTAGCAGTGAGAATGTATCAGTGGTTGGCAGACGAGTTGGGGTTGATTTCCCTGATGAAGTCAAATGCCCATTGGGCGAAGGGCCTAGCCTCAAAGACTGGTTGCAAAGGCATAGCTAGGTTATGCTCACGATGCGTGGTGGTTTGGCAAGTGTGGCATTCTGACATGAGTGTAAACATCTTTGAATATACAGGGCCAATAGTATCCAGCTCAAAGGATCTGATGGGCAGTGGCGTCAGCTGAGCCATGCCCAGTTCCAAACTGCCTATGAAATTCATCGATCATCTTCACAGCTTGGTCTCGGTCGATGCACTAGAGGTACACTCTCTCGTAGTTCCTGCAGTAGAGCGTGGAGTTTTTGATCATGAAGTGGGCGCTTTTCATCCATAGGGCACGACATTTATTGGGAGGTAACCCCTCTGGGCATTTGTTATTTAGTAGAAAATATACCAAATTGGTATACCACAGGTCTTGAGTGATCAACTCCACTGTGTAAGCTTGACATTCTATGTGGGGAGTCTCTTCTGCCATCACTCGACTCAGTCCCTGGCCCCAGACTATCTTCATGGGCTGCATTTCTAAGTCATATTCCTAGAGGATGGCCATCCATTTCCCCTTTCGTTCCCCAAACTCACTCTCCTTCAGCAGAGACTTAACAGCCTGGTCTGAAATGATAGCATGTACCTTGCTCCGGAGAATATAATGCCAGAATTTCTTCACGACGTGAACTAGAGAAAAGGCCTATTTTTCTAGTGATGAATATCAAACTTTGGCGTTCTTGAAGGGGGAGCTCATGAAAGCTATTGGTCATTCTTCTCCTTCAACCTTTTGAGTCAACACTGCCATGGCAGAATGCGGTGAAGCAAAGGAGTAAATGTAAAATGGAAGGGAATAGTCCGGACTAGCTAGGACGGGTGCTTTTGTTATTGTCTGCTTGATCTAGGCGAATGCCCACTTTGCTTCAGGACTCCACTCAATCTTGGTATCCTTTTTCATCATCTCATTGAGTGGTTTGACTTTTTTGGTGAATCCAGTGATGAACTGCCGGATGAAGTTGATCTTTCCGAAGAAGGATTGCATCTCTTTCTTGCTGCCGGGCATTTTTAAGTTTAGCAATGCTTCAACTCTCTCAGGGTCGATGGCTATTCCCTTCTCAGAGACAATATGCTCGAGCAACTTCCCTTCGGTGACCCCGAATATGCACTTCTTGGGGTTGAGGGATATTCCATACCGGCAACATCTCTCACAGATCTGAGCGAGATGGGCGAAATGGTCACGCCTGTCCTGAGAAAAGATGGTCAAATCATCCATGTAGATTATTATGCACTGATTCACAAGGCCCTCGAACGCAATGTCCATGGCCTTTTGAAATGTGGCCCCTGCATTAATCAAACCAAAGGGTATTCTCCTGTATGCAAACATTCCCCACTTGGTGGTAAACATTATTTTCTCCCTGTCTTCATACTTAACCATGACCTGGTTATATCTGGAGTACCCATCCAAGAATGATATCATCTGGGATCCATTCACTATCTGTAACACCTCATCCAACGAAGGGAGAGGTTGATTATCTTTCTTAGAGGCTTTATTCAAGTTTCAAAAATCTAGGCAAAGGCGGATCTCACCGTTCTTCTTTCTCACAGGGACTAGATTGGCAACCCATGTAGTGTGTTAGATTAGGAAGATTATTCAGGCTGACAGCAATTTTTCTACCTCTTGATGAATTAGAGGCTCGATTAGTGGGTTGACTGGTCGTTGCTTTTGCCGAAAAGGCTTAGCATCAGGTTTCAGGGGAATAGTATGAGTCATAATGGATGTGTCGTATGTTTTCAAATCTTCATAACCCCATGCAATTACATCTATGTATTCTCGGAGAACCGCGAGAATCTTCTCCTTCTCCTCAAGGGAGCAGGAGGTGCCAATGTGGATCATCTTTTCTTCACCGGGCTGGCCGATGTTTACCTTTTCAAACTTTCCTCCCTCAGAGGAACATGAAATATTCTCCTAGGCCCAAGGGTCCGATTCGAAGATTTGTTCCAGTGCAACCATCCCCTTCGCGATGGTTTTAGTAGGTAGGTCCATGATCCCATCATCTTGTTACCCTGCCCGATATTGTCATGATCTCGTTCTTCCACTATCTGGTCTTCAAAGACACCAACATTGGCCATGAAGGCTAGGATATTTTGATTGTCCTAAAAAACCTGAAAGTGGGTGACATTATCTAGAATGGACGAGGTGGGGACCATCTCAACTAAAAATATCTGGAGTCGCGAGCCTGCCATTGGCTCAAGTGTGCTGGAAAAAATGGCAAGGGCATCCGGGACATAGTTCCATCGCCGGGGAATGAGGTCAATGCCAAAGGCATCAAAATCTTCAATAAGGCTCCAAGCTCGATTGCGGTATGTGGCCAGTCTCTTGTCGTGGCATGTATATTAAATCTCAACTTGTTTGATAACCAATTCTAAATCACCTAGAGCCCAGAGGTGGGTGACACCTTTCCTTAACAAAAATAAGAGTCCAAGGACCAAAGCCTCGTACTCTGTGACATTGTTTGTGCAGTTGAACTATAGTCTGTAGGACGCAAGGAAGGACTTCCCTCGCGAGTTGATTAATTCTACCCTGGCCCCGCAGCCTTGCTTGGATCGGGACCCATCAAACTTGAGGGTCCACAAATCATTGTTCATGATTTGGGGCTGGGGAGTGAGAGTAGCCTTTGGATTGATGTTGAGAGATTTAGGAGGAGCTTCCTCCCGAACTATTGGCGTGAAGGTAGGGTTTACCTCCGGAGGAGTTTGGATTTGGGATTCCTGGGGATATGACAACAAAGGAGTGTGTCTTGTAGGAACACTGGGCTTCGGGGAATCAGCTATATGTTCTTTATTCTGGAAGGCATCGATGTGTCGGGTAACAACTGAAAGGCAGGGCCCACACTCAAGCTCTGAATGTTTCTGATAGTGTACTTAGCACCAAGTGCCAGAAAGGAGTGTAGTGAGGGTCGCTATGGCACCTTGAGAGTCAACCTCAACTCTCAACTTTTCTTCTAGGTCCTGGGTTCTCTGTAGCACTACGGGATCCTCCTCGAAGATGAAATCGAATGTTAAGATTTCAAAAGGGTCGGTACACCCCAGGGGAAGTCTCAGAGAAGAAGACCTCACTGACCCTCCTAACCTCGGTAAGGGCCTATTTCATCTGGGGTTCACTTTCGATCCAGATCTTGTTTGATTCTCCTTCCCAGGGGAGCCATAAATGGGTAAAGTCGGTCGAAAAGTATCCATTCAAGGACTTAGACCAATTCTGACTTAATAAAATCCCATAAGTCTCTGGGATGTCGACCACTTGGATGTTGATTATGCTGGCTATCCTAGGGTCCTGGATAAGCTGTATTCAAACATTCTTCAATTCCCCCACCATTTTTACGATAGTCTTATCTAGCTGGATCACTGCACCATTAGATGGGGTGGGATGGAATCCGAGCTTCTGACAAATGGATAAGGGCATGATGTTATCCGAAGCTCCGGAGTCTACTAAGCAATTGTGTATATTTTTGCCTTGGATATTCAGGCCTAGTAGGAAGGGAAGATCTTCATTGTTCCCTTAGAAGACGGCTGCATTAGCATCTTCGAAATGAGATAGTATTGGGCGGGTGACTGACGACTTCCGAGTTTCCCAAGAGCTTCAGAAGAGACTTCTTCTGCTCAGGATAATTTAGCAAGACCTCCATCAAGGTCATGGAGGTGGTGGTCTATTCTAACACCCTTGTAATGTCAAATCTTCCTCCTGGGAGTTAGTGATTTCCCTCAGCTAGGTCTTTCGCTTGGTTAGAGCTAGAACCCTTTAGAGGAGCGGGTCGGTTAGTTGCGTTATCCTAGGGAGGAGGAGTGTCCTTGATAGGAGGCATAGCAATGTAAGCTGGTCCTTTACCAACCTGACTCCGAGTATGGTATAGAGTCTGTGGGTTGGTGAAGGCATTGGCCTCAAAGGGTGGGATAGATTCATCAAAAAATCCATGCAATTCAGATTCCTCTTCATCTTCCCTGGAAGTTCCGAAGAAGATGGTCTCATAGGTGAAGGCACTGTGGGTTGGCTCTTGAATAGGAGGCTCTGGAGGGGTAGCATCATGCGACTACTATCTATCTAGCTGGGAGATCATGATGATTTTTTCCAACGTGGCACAATTTACCTCATTGTGTGAACCCGTATCGTGCAATCTACACCAATTAGTCATGGGATGAAAGTCTGTGACTGGTGTGAAATATGATGGTCTAGCACCACTTTGGTTGGCATTTTGGTTCAGAGGTGGACCTCCGGTGTTCACGTTATTGTTCCATTGTTGTTGATTGGGCCTAAGCCCATTGTTGAAGTTTCTCCCCTGGCATTGTTGTTTCGTTGGTCGGAGAAGATATTCCCTCGTTGGGAGTTAGAATTCTGGGGAGCATAGGACCCTGCTTTCAGTTGACCCATGTCCATAGTCAAGGTAGACAACATTCACTGGAGGGACTCAACCTCGGTGGTCAACTGAGTATTGGTGTCACAATGTGATGACTGTTGTTGTTGGTTTCCTGGAAAGGTAGCAGTATTAGCCAGAGTCGAGGGCGACAATCCTATAGTCACGGACGACTGAAAGAAGGGCACTCCGGACGGTTGTGCCTGCTACGGCTGATTCCAAGGGAAAGCTTCCAGACCTGGTACCGCCAGAGTCTATGTTGGATAAACATACCGGGCCTACTGGTCTATCAGCGGTGGTGGGGGATTCAATTCCATCGAGGGAGCACCCATTGCTTGATTGGGGTTATATCCCCCGACGTACGTTGTTCTGCCAGGGATCATGTTGAAGGGCGCGCTCTGCCTAATCTCGCCCAGGGATTTGTTGAGACCACGGGATAATTCTAAAGCTAGGTTGTAAACCTTTGCCAAAGTGTCCCGATCGCACGTGGCAGTTGTTCTCCAAGGGAGAGTGGAAACGAAGGGGTCCATCGCGTTAAGGTAAGGCTGTATGGTTACTTCTGGGGATGGAATGAAAGGGCCCGTGCACCGCTTCAAGGCACGCTAGAACCGATGGTTGAATACTGCAAGAGGTTCATTGGGTTCCTTCCTAATGGAGATGAACTAGCTATGGGACCAGGCTGGGTCCACATGTACGTGAAAGGCAGCTAGGAAGGCATCCTCCATGTCCTGCCAACTGTTAATGGAGTTGGCAGGGAGGTTAAGGTACCAGTTCAACTCACCTTGCCCTAAAGACAAGGGAAACATCTGGGTCACAACATCTTCATGATGGATCCAGTATCGGTTCATGGCATCCTTATATGCCTGTAAATTCTCTTCTGTGGTTCGTGAGCCTAAGTGCTCATATCGTGGGTAGATCTTCTCCGGGTGTGAGGGTAAGTCATTGATTGCGCCTGAAAAAGTTTCCATTGGGGACCCGGTGTTTCTGAAATATGCAGCCATTGGGGGAACTAGATTTTGGGTAGTTTGAGCATTGGTTCCCAGGATTGCCTGAGAAGTTTGGGTATTTTGAGGTATGCAAGACCCCCAGACAATAGTGGTTGGTGTGGTTTTTGGGGCCTGTTTCTTTCGAGCAGGAGGCTCAAGTTTGACAAACCTTTCGGGATTCGGGGCAGACCTAAGGATTCTTTCAAATTTTGCTGGGGAGAAAGACCCAATACCGCTGAAGGCTTGAATCCTAAAACTATAACTTAGGGAACCCTCAGGAGGTGTAAAATCAGAATCTCGAGAGGGGGATGAGTTCATGCCCTCCTTCTAGTGCCAGTTTCTGTTGACAGGGTTTTGCTGACCAGATCTGCCAACAGTCATAAGTTGTCACCGGGTACCGGGGGTACCGGCCAACTCCGCCTGCAAAAGATTATTCGGGGAAATTAGATTCCCCAGGCCTCCAAGCACCTGGGTGTTGGGTCACAATGGTGCGAGGCTCGGTTGGGAGAAGTGACTGTTTTCAAGGGGGATAGCTGGTTTCTTCAACTCATTCTCTCCAAAGATTCAGTAAGGTGAGGTTTCTCCTAGCATTCTACACTTAGCAAATAAAATGAAAAAGATCTTGCAGGGTTAGAAGTACTTCATCTAACTATAGTTATGCTTAAACATTCAAGACATCGATAATGCTCTGATATACTACACTAAATACCGAAGAAACACGCAACCATCAGCTAGTATTTTATCAGTAGCAAGGGAAAAGAGGTCGTTAATCTACTTGACACATCAGAGCAGAAGACATAAAGAACATGAAACATAAAATACCATTAACTCAGAAGTTTGAATGCCAACAACATCATTACAAAGAATTCTCCCTTCTTCATTAATGTTTCTTCCAGCAAGCACTGGTGCATGATACAATGGTGGCTCCAGGGGAGCATCTAACTATTGAAAGTGAAACAATGAAGCATTGAGCTCTGCAACTGAAATAAAAATCGCTTCTCTATTACTGTGGACAACAAAATCATCAATTTCACTAACCCTTGGAAATGGGTCGGTCTTACTATTTATACACATTCCCTTCTAACCCTAACCCTAACCCTATTTTACATCATGTTTCAATAAAATACAATATCTGGGGGCTGGTACTACCTGCGCCACCCTATAAAAGACCTTGAGGTGGAATAGGCCTGACATGCCAGAAGAATGAGACAAGAATATACAGTAGAAGAACCAGCCTTGAGAAGAGAGCCAGGAAGGAGAAGGAAGAAATTAGATCCTTGGGGATCGAGGCTACATGCCTCATAAATGGGAAATGCGGTGCCCTGTCTCCAATGTGCCAGGTGTACCTCTGAAATGACGCCTCAAGAAGACCATCTTGTCAGAAAACCAACTATTGAGTTGACGCCCCCCCTTGTTGTATCCAACTACCTTCTGAAAGCCTTTATTAACCACTTCTGAAAGTGACCGGTCGGCCTCAGGGACCAGGACACAGATCACTTGAAAGAATACAAAATTTTGGATCTGAGACTCCGGGATCTGGGAACTTACGTTTCAAAAGAATAAAGAATACCAACTGTTTGGGTTTTCTCCGACCTCCGGAGAAACCTTATGGTTGTTTGTTATCATTGAAGGCCTAGAGGAGGCGGGAGATGCCATCTTCATTGATATCCTTCAGGACGGCCCTTCGGTACTTATCCACCTCAATTTGTTCCCCTACGTCTAGAACATTCTCCTTAAATTCATTGGCCATTTTTGTCGCGTCATGGCCACTAAGCGCCATATGAGTTAATCTTGTCATTTGAGCACCATTTATTCCCTCCGAGGACTGATATCGGGACTCCATCATTTCATCAAAACTCCCTAAAACTGAATCCTCTGGCATGCACGTATCTGTACTCAGGGGGTTAGTCCCAAAATTTTTTGTTACAAAAGACTTGTATAAATTGAAAGAATATTTCATTGCATTGACCTTCTCTTATAGAGTCCCCACCAGTTGCTTGGTTACCTCCAATGTGAGGTCAAGTCTGGAGTGTTGGGTTCTCACGAAATCAAATGATTCTTCCTCTAGAATTTTGGATTCAGAAACCATTTCCTCTCCCAGGCCGAAGAGTTCTTCAAGCTCTACCTTCCATGCTTGATAATTTTCAATATCACCCTCCCATAGGTCAATGAGAGTCTTTGTCTGGTGCAGAACATGTCGGGCCACATATAAGTCTGGGAGGGTGGATACCAGAAAATGTTGGGTGTTTCCTATTTGCAGGACGGCCCATTCATTGACTGCCTGGGATTTCTTCTTCATTATTCGCAAGGAGTCTATGTCACTCTGTTGTAGTGGATCCTCAGATGTTGAAGCCTCCAGAGGGGCGACATTGATAGGTCAGGCCAGCTCAGTGAGCAACCCCATAAGGTTTGCATTTTTTCTCCTTTTCTATTTTTGAGCCTTTGGGCCTCTTTTTCATAACGGGCCTCCATTGCCTTAGCTGCCTCCTTCAACAGGTCCACCTCACCCTATTTTCCCCTCTTTTCTAGTGACACCTTAGTAATGTTATAATCTCCAGGCTCTATGGTTTCTTCATCAGCGTCTGGGGGAGGTGTTGTCACAACGGCAACCATTTCTTCGTCTGGCCTGGTTCGAAGAGTATAAACCGTCCAGGCTTTCTTGGCCTTTGGTGGGGCTTGGACCTGAGCCATCATTTCAGCCAGGGAGAGAGGAGTTCTGGGAGTGGACAGAGCCCTTCTTTTCTTTCTCACCACTAACTACTGAGGTGGCAGGGGTGGCTTATTTTCCAAAGTCTATTCTCTTGGTTCTTCCCCGGTGCCCTGCGGCTGTTCTTCCTTAGTGGTGGGGGTCTCATCCACCCCTTTTCCTGTGTCTTTTAATTCATCAGCAATAATATCCCCAGTGACAGTTATTTCCTCAGCCTTGTCCTCTATATCTATTGCTTTATTTAGACTTTTATTGGTTTCCTCAGGGATTTCCTCCTCTTGTTGCTCGACATCTGTCGCCGGGGTTTCCTTTTCTGTCGGCACATCCTTTGACAATAGTGGAGGTACTAGGCTGAGATTTAAAGTCTGGGCCGTGGTAATTACTTGCCCAAAGGTCGCTCCCGGGAGTGGTACTTGGAATGTGGCGGCTGGGGTTACAGTTATTCCCATAGATCCAGTTCCCCCAGCAGATGTCGTTTGTTCATTCTGCCTTTGTTGGTCCACCCCTGGATTTTGCATCTCTGGAGCCTCAGATCTGATCTTCGGCTCTGCCTCCTTTTCCTCTTCTATCTGCTCTTCCTGCTCCTGTGCAGGCTCTTGTTCCACAGCTTCCTCTTGGGCTGGGACTTCAGTCTCTATTTTCTTGGTATCTCCCTGTAGGTTCCCGAACTCGTCGGTTGCAAAGAGATCATCAAATTCATCCTGTGAGGGAGGACTGGCTGGGACTTCAACAGGCTCTGTTTCTCTCTCCGACTCCGGGGAACTGGAAGAGAGGATCTCTGCTTGTGGGGTCTGGGGCATACCCAACCCTGGCTCTGCCTTAGACTTTTGGTTAAGCCTCTTCTTTCTTTGGGTAACTAAGGGTGGCCCTGCATCCCTTAGTGCTGCTTGTTCCACTAGATCTACCCTTGTTGCCTTTACCATTAAGGCTGCCAATGAAGGGGAGGAAGGGGGTCGAATTGGCCCGACCATGAGTACTGGAGTGGCCAGCCATGTGATTAACTTCTCCCTCATTTGTTGGGAGGCTGACACTGACTACTTTATTTGTTATTTTATGGGGACTTCTTGCACAAGAGGAGTTGTATCTATTCCTTTCCCTTTATCCATTGCCTGTGAAGAAGTCTCGGCCCCCGGAGTTAACCTTGGCACTGGCTGGGCTGCCCTGCGGGCACTCCCAGGGCACACCTTCTTGAAGTATGCATGACTTCGCTCGACCACCTCTCGGATGAAGTCCTAAATTGTTGGCCCTTCCTGGCCATCCCAATTTATCAGTGGGAGGGCCATTGTATCAATCCCCTTTGCTTTGTACTGGGGATCGATCGTGGGGCCGACATGTGAGAAGTTCTCCAGGAACCTCTAGAGCTTCAACCTTTCCATCATGCCTACCGTCATCCTGACGTAGTGCTGGCTCCGCACCTCCACATCATCCTGGCAATCTTACTAGAAGTCCTCCATATGGTAGTGATGGGGCTCTAAAGCCCGGGGAAATGTCGCTGCAATCTTGCCGTGCGGATCAAAATTCTTCTGCGTCAAGTAGAATTCTTCCAGATTGTAGCTTTTAAGCTCGTTATCCACATCTTTTGCGGTGGCCAGACTACATGAATAGTTTCCACAAGTGATTGGGAATATAATATTGGTTACCTTCTTTAAGGCAAAGAATGTATGCAACTCCATCATCTGCCTGCAGTATTCCAAGAGAACGATCTTGTCCCCATAGTGCTTGGGTAACAAGTAGGGTTTCCCAGAGAAGCTGGTAACCCTAATATAAGTGTGTTGTTGGAATTAAATGTAATAATATCCATAGCTCTGGACCAAATTCATCACCTTTGTGGATAGGCAGTATCCTACGTCCCGGGTGGGTGTGAGCAGGTGATAGTAAATGAACTCGTCGTTTACTCGACAAAAACTTGGGAAGCTGGCCTCCCATTGAACCTGTGGGAAATGGTCCCATGGTGCCTTTTGTCCTAGGCCAATTCTGAGCACGCCGTCTGTAAGTAGCCCATGGGCATGGGGCCTTTGCTGTGCCAGGGCCTAGAAAACATAAGAAGTCATGTAAAATTTCTTTTTTTTGGCTAGTTGGAGGAACTAGGAGTCGACGTGGTTCAAAATTATAGCTGCCTAGTCGAAGTACCCTCCCTTGGTGGAGATGCCAAGGAGGAAGTAATACATCTATGGAGAAAATTCCTAGGCAGAGGGTTGCCCAAAGACTCAAGACAATGCTATCTTTCCCATCTGGATGCTCTCTTTGAACTCAGACCTGAAAATCTCTATCTTCATCCTCTTGGGGTCTCTCTTCGAGACCTTGAGCCAGTGAATGTTCATGTATATCTGGGGGGTCTCCTTTAATTACGTGAATTGGGCCAAGGCATCTGACCTTGTAACCACAGAAGGTTTGTCAAATTGAGGGATCCCCAGACCCTCATGGAATGTGTCAGGGTCAAGGGATACCAGAGGAGTAGGGTACCCGGTGGGTTCTGCGACTGCGAGCATAACAGCCCGGACAGAAGAGTTGTAATTAGCGGTCATTGTCAGAATAAGCTCTTGAGATTTTACAGAGCACGAGAAACAAGCCACCTTAAGAATCCTGGAGTCCCTGACATTGATGGCCAGCTGATCTCCAGCCTTTCGCTGGATGTACATCATTTTCACTAAGGCCTGCATCTCGGGCCATGTCCCGACGCTGGTGTTGGTAATGAGTTTAACCTTAGACTTGATCTTCGAGCTCATGATAAAAATGTCCTTCACAAACTTCATGGTTAGGGGAAACTTCTCTAGGGCCCTTTCTAATTTGGATTTAACAGCTGCTCTGGTAGCCGCCATGGAAGGTAGTTCCAGACTTCCAAGTGGTGAGGATGCAGATGCTTCAGACATGTTTGGAAGTGCACTCTGAAAACTTGCAAGGCAAAGCGACCGTCAGAACGCATTAATAAATAAATACTCTAGGGTCCAGAGATCTTACCACCATGATGTCTGCTTTCCCTGAAAAGTTAGTTTCTTTCAAAAACTCTGGAAAGCACATACATATCATGAACTTAGGATTGACTGATCATCCAGGTCTGGGAATTTTATCACCTTTGGTAAGAAGGACACAGGATGGATGATGGTAGGAGACCTGGGCCCCAGAAAAGTAACTGTTGGTGAAGATGTGCAAAAAGACAAACCGTCAGGCCCATGTGGGCGCCACGTGGGTAGGTAATAAATGGGAGTTATGGCGATGACGGCGGAGCCAACTGTTCGAACACGCAAAAAGTGAAGGCCACTTGGACGGATTTAAATGCGCGCATGGGACATAAATTAGGGCCAGGCTAGTTTTACGGAGGAGAGAGAAAACTGCCTGTTTGAAACTGGCCAAGAGCCGAGTTTTAAACAGGTGGTATTCTGCTCGAAACAAACTTACGGGAAGAAAACTAGCGCCATGAGTGACTCTACTAGGGAGCTCACTAAACTATCTGGGAGGATATAAATGTGAGCCGAGGGATATATACATGGGGGAACGGAGGGATATACAATAATTATACACTAAAATTTACATATATACACCGCAGAACGACATCTGCAGGAAACTAGGCAAAGCACAAAATATATACAGCTTTCTACACTATTTACAAGCTGACCACACCTGCACAGAGGCAGGACAACCCTCTTGCAGAGCCAACCCACCAATGGGCGACAAAACTAGGAAGAAACAAAAATTACCAAAACAACAAAAAGAAACAAAGACAACCAAAAACAGAAAGAAAACACACCAGACAGAAGGAAAACTGAAGGGAAAGGAGGCACCAACCTGAAAATGCTAAAAGGAGAAGGAAAGAAGCCTCCATGAAAACTCTGCAACAGCTACAACTGCCAAATGTTCACAACCCACCACTACAAAGCACTCACAATCGCTCAAAAATGATGGAAGTATTTAGCACTGATTATCGTTAAATCTCTGCAAATCGCTTTGAAATCGCTATGATTGCTTGAGTGTTTTAATCGCGGTAAATGTGAAAATGACATATAACTTCTATTTATACCCACGGTAAAAAGCAATCCACCCCCTTCCAACAAACTCCAGATAGACAGACCTCCAGACCCCGGGCCCGGGGATTTTCTGTGACGATATCACCTTAAGGAAAGAGAACATCGTGGTGAAGAATCCCAGAGTCTGGAATCTATCTCCCGACAAAGGACGAAAAACTCTGGGACCAGGGTCCCAGAGGCACAAGAAACCAACAAAACAAAACACAACAGTGGGGAAGAAAACCCCAGAGAAAGAAAACAAAAGGAGAAAGACAAGGCAAGAACCACAAGTAAAAAACAAAAAGGGGGACCCAACATTTTGCACACAAAATGTAGGGACGGGGATGCAGGGCATAACAATCATGTTTGTCGCAATTATGACAAAATGTCCTGGTTGTCGTAATTCTGACCAACACGGGAATGGATTAAATTTTTATTTTTTTTCCTTTTATATTATGACCAAGCAAAACAAATGTAATGCATGGTCTGAAATTTAGGTCAAAAATTAGGGTCAAATGTAATAGTGTCCTTGTTGATAGGATGGTTTCATTATTATGTCATGATGCACTCTTGATTCTAGATTTGAGTTTTGGCATGATATGGTTATTTGATATGTTCATATGGAGCATGTTATCCCTTTGGATGAGATGTTTAGATGATGTTGTCATGTTTATGATCCTGATTCAGACTTTGGAGCTTTGATATTGATCTTGGTTCAGTTTCTTAGTATTGAGTACATTGATCATTTTCTTGAGTACTTCATGATATTGTTGTGTTGCATTTGGATTTTGGCATGGATTGATCAATTAAAGGTACTCATGGATACTTGGAGACTTAGGTGATGCTAATTTGTCTTATGATTAGTGTATGTGTTAATTTTGGCCTTGTTAATCAACCACACACTTCAACATAGTCCTTCTTCACTAGGTACACACAAGACTGAATATGAGATTATTCATTTTATCTGCCTGCATGATTCGACCTGTTACCTTCTATCTAGACGGGGTTTTTGAAATTACTCTCAGAACGAGAGTCTCACAACCATGGACCAATCTAAGAACGAAGGATTTATCATGATGAATGCAATACAATGCAAGATTATGCTAAGAAATGAAAGATGTGAGATAATCTAA
>MU225441.1:582752-595456 GCA_018584345.1 Thuja plicata
GAGAGTTCTTTTATAGACTCTGAGAGGATCAGAATAGAAACTTTCCTTTTTGAAATAAAACAAATAGAAAAGCCAGTTAAAAACATAAAGCTTTATTGAAAAGAATTCAATAAATTGTTTTCTTTCTACTTTAACTGTTTTCTTTCTTTGATTTAATATTGTTTTATTTGAATTTAATTGTTTTATTTCTCTTTAAAGCACAATTAATTGAAAGTTTCCATTTCTGAATAGAGATAAGATTTTGATAGAATATCTAATTAAATAAATAAATATGACCTCATAATTGCTTTTTCTCAATTATTTGAATAATTAAATTCAATTATTGAAATGAGGATATTTATTTAATAATTAAATATTATTTAATTCCTTTTCATGTGTCTCAGCTAAAGAGGGTGAATTTAATTTAATTAAAGTGCTAGGAATTTATTAATTAAATCAATTCAATCATAGGGTTTATTTAGCCAATAGATATTTAGGAATTAAACATGATGTATGATTAATGAAGATTTAGGATTTTCTACATTTGACACTTAGGTCAAGTAGAGTCAGTGAAAACTCAAAATTGCCTAGTACAATAGGACTTTGATGATATAGAAGAGCGACAAATGCAACAAAATTGGTTAGGGTTGCAAGATGCCAATTTTGGGGTGTTACAATTAGAGATATATATGTTGGGATGGTTGTTGGTTTCATTAGGAAGACCGAGGAGCATTCACCTAGTATGGACTTGAGAGGAGAGTGTCCTTGGATTAGTCTTGGAGACTTGGATATCTTTATGATAATTATATTCCCCACTCTTGGTCTACTTGAAAATTTACTACTTGAGAGGTATTACCCATTTTCCCTTTGATGTGCATTATGTTTATGCTTATCTTTCATAGATATGGATCTTGAGATATGGTGTGAGCTAGTTTTGGAGGGCTCATTTGAGAGATGGTTTGGAATTGGTTATCTCCTTGTGCATTTATGTTCTTATGTTATTATTATGATTACATGTTTGGGAGATGGTTTATTAGGCATATTCCTTGGTTTGGGAATGGTATTAGTTTGATCTTCTTACGAGAGACTTACATCCATGTTGGTTATATGGTATATATGTTTATTTGGCCTAAAGAGACTGAATGTGGTTTGGATGTTGTTATGGCTTCTTGTTTGGGGTTTTATGGAGATCATTCTTGACATAGTTAGCATTTAGAGGTGTGTGTAGAAGGACATGATTTGCATTGTTTCTCTCTTTAGTCTTGATTATCTTCCTAGATGTTCAATTTGACTTACATTGGATTTAGGATTGGTTGCAGCTTTATGATCACTGGTTTGTGTTCATGCATGTCATGTGGGATATGACATGGTTTTTCCTTTATATTTTTCTTTTTTTGGTTGTGGAGAACTTGGGAGAACTTGGGAGACTTGTTGTGAGAGTAATTCTTGCAGGTTGTTGGTTCACAGGTTTCTCTTTTCATTATATGGTTTCTTCCATGAGTTTCATGTTCATATGATTTGGGAGGATGGTGCCATATTATGGGAGAGTATGCAGATATATGGGTTGCATGTGTGGCATGGTGATGGTCTTGATACTACAAGCTTATGGTTACACTTCTATGTGATGCTATTAGTGGATTCATTTTAGATTTAATATTACCTATGCAGTGGGAGCTTGTTGGTGTGTATGTGGCAGATATTGCACTTGAGGCATGTGGTTGCATGTTACAGGTTGGTATGTTGATGTTATGGGATTCACTTGGCATGTTTGTATACCTTGGAGGTATGGATAGTTGACGTGATTTCACTTTTTGTGGGTGTGATTTCAACTATGGTTTTGATAGCTACTGATACATGTGATTACCTTTGGATCGAGTGTTTGTATTTTGGTATATCAGTTGGTACAGGTTTTATGATCCGTATGTGACAGGTTGTGTGTCTTTCTCTTTAGATGGCTTCTATGTATCTCCAGTGGAAATGGAATGACAGGAGGTGAGACCATTCATGTATGAGATGGTGATCACTTTGATTTTGTTGCAGGTATCTTGATGGAGCACATGTTGCACTTTGATTCACGATGGTATATGTGCCTGGAGGGATTGTTCTATTATTCATTTATGTGGCTACTTAACCATTATATGATCTTTACAACAAGTGGGAGAGTGTTGGGAAAATGGTGTGTTGTACACCTTGCATAATAATGCATATTATTGTACTATTTTATTTTATTATGTAGATGTTTCACCTAGGAGCACCTAGATGGATGTACAACATGTAGAGATTCCCATGGAATATTCTTGGGACCACTTGATGAGTTGTATTGTAACAATGCAAATATTATTTGATGTATTTATTTAATATTGGTGAAATAATTAAATAAAATACCCAATATTGAATGTGGGACAATGGGATTAGGTAGCACATGGTTTATGTAATACCACTTAGTGGTTTTGTGGGAGCTATTTTCTATAAAAGAAACCACAAGGGTAGTTGTTGAGGTTAGCCAGGTTAGCATTTGTGGAGGTTAAAGCATGGCATGGGATGTGTGGATTCATACTTGTTCACATGGGAATGCTTGTTTATGACCGAGGCTTTCATGGATGTATTGTAATGAACACATTCCTGAACAATACATAGACTATAGATGCTTTTGGAGGCTGGGTTTTTTTTTCCCTCATTGAGGGTTTTCCCAACTTATATCTTGTGTCACATTTTGTGGGTATTTTTTCTATTCCTTTGGATGTAAATTCTAAGTGTTTATTTGCATAAGATTTATTATGGATTATGTGGAAATTATCATAAAGTTGGCTACAAGTTTCCTTACAATAAATATGACTGAAGAAATAGAAGCAAAGAAGATTCTTGAGAAATCCTTGAAGGCTAAAATTGAAGAATGCTACAAGTTGAATAGTGAAGTTGGACAGTTGCAAGTTTATCTTGAGGAATCTAAACATAATGAACAAGAATTAGATAAAGTGAATGAGATATTGAGAAGAGAGCTTGCACCATCTAAGCAGATTGAAGAAAAGTTCAAATATAACACTACAAAACTTAATGAGAAAATTGCAAGTCAAAGGGCACCTGGAGAAAAGCAAGGACTAGGACATGAAAAGGGAGAAAGTTGCAGAACTAGATAGGAAAGTAGTGATTCAGATGGAAAGAAGGAAGAATATAAGAAGACACATACTATGCAAAAGTTCAAAGGAATATTTTATACATGCTATAGGTTTGGGCACAGAGAGAAGGAATGAAAAAGCAAAAATAACACATTTTCTAGATATTGTTTAACTTGTTATAAATATGGACACAAATCAAACGAATGCAGATCCAAAATGAACAATCTTGTGAACCAACAGAACATTAATTGCTTCAAATGCAATAAATTTGGAAATATATAAAAGGGATGCAGATTCAAGACAAGCCCAATTAATTAGAGGTATGTAAATCCAAATGTTATATGTTACAAATGCAATAATTTTGGTCATATAGATAAAAATTATAGATATAACAATGTTCGGGAAAGAATGAATGGAACGGTTGAGAAGAACAGTGTAATAAATGATAATAAAGGAAAAGAAATTGATGTTAATGAATTTAGGAAGGAAATAAAAAAATTAATGGGTAAGGAAAGAAAAAATTGATGCTACAGGTCAGATCGAACCTGCGGACTGGTGTGGAGACCTTTTCATCTATTTAATTTGGTCGAAAACCTAAGTGGAAGTTTTCACAGAAAATTTCAAATGCACCCCTTAATTTGCATAATCGATGTGAGTGATTAATACAACAGGAGAAGAATTGAATCAAAAATTTATGTTATCAATCTCATAAAAAGGATAGCAGCTTTGAGAATCACAGACAAATCTTGTACTACTCGTGGACACATCTTTACAAATTAGGGTACGAACAAATTTTATTGTGGACTTGATTTCTTAGTTGATTAGAAGGATAAAAGGGCATATTTGGCTACCATTTAGCACATTTCAATATAGAGAACAAGCTTAAATATTGTTTGACAAATATTTGAGCAGAGACCGAAGCGTGACAAGGAGATTTACTGGAAAACCCTAGTTTCCATTGAAAAGGGTATTATCACTTCATATCTTCATGAATTGATCGGTAGAGATGGATACAACAATGGTTGTTGACATTAAGGGGAGGAATCGATATGAATTTAATAAACACCCACACAAATCCACCAAAGATGATCCTAATGGAGCATTTTGTAAGTTCTGCACAAAGTTTTACATGTTGGGGATATCAGGGCATATATTCACTATAAATTGGAGGAATTAGGAGATGTAGATATTCATAGGCAGTATGAATCAGTATGTGTAAACAGAACCTTGAAGGATGAGTAAGAGAAGGTTGGAGAAATAAAATTGGCACAATATGTTGATTTTCACATTTTTAATAACCATAATGGATACAAATTGTGTCGAGTAGAATTCACGATCAATTTTTCTGGCTTGGACACAAACCATGCAAAATTACAAAGGAGCTATTGGAAGCAGTTACAGGTTTCAATGCAATAGGTGATGTACCTACTCTAAGGACTACAAAGAAAGATTTGGTTACAAAGTTGATTGAATTGAAATGAGATCAGAGAACTATGATGGTAGAAGATATCAGGAAGAAAGATGTAAAATTTTCATCTATGGTCCTTGGTTAAAAATTTTACAACAACAACATGATAAACTCAATTTCTGCTACTATCATCTATAGTGCCTATAAGATGTTGAAAGAGAATGCATAAATAGATGTTTGTGAGATTCTGAGAGAGAAGTTGATGAAGAATTTGAAGAAAATCAAGAAGGACAAAAAATAATTCTTCAAATATGGATCACTGATAATTCACATATTCTTCTATTTTCTGAATTTCTTTCCAGGAAAGGGAAATGTTGTGTGGGATAAGAATGTACCGGTTGCACTTCAAATTTGTCAATATTAAAAAGAAGAGGATGTATCAAAGGAATTATGGAGATTCTTTAAGGTATTTCAGAGACAAATGCAAAGTGGGCAGAGGATACCTAAATATCTTGTAGAGAAATATGTAGACTCAATATGTTTTATGTTAGAAATAGATGTGTGTTATATGGAAGCAGTCATTCCAAGAACATCTTGGATAATGCCTATGAGATATGAGGTAGATGCAGATCTACTTGAGAGGTATGTAACTGACCTACTTAAACAACCTATTGATCCTAAAGAAGAATGGTTTGGCACCTTTCAATAGAAAACTCAAAAGGCTAATCTTGAGTTGACACAAGCTAGTGTGAAGAGATATGGATTAAGAACATTATGAATGAGAAAGGCAATACAGATGATAAATTAATAAAGGTTGATGGTAAAAAAATATGCATAGGATAATGTACCTAATATTTAACTAGAAGTCACAAAGGTTAGAGAAGAAGAAGAAAAAGTTCATATGCACTATAATGAGTCAGAGATAGACACCTCTATTGGTGTAGAAAGAGACACTACAAATACAAATATTGAGAAGGAGATCACTGAGATGAAAATTCAAGGTTCGATTGAGTTGGATACACTTGATGAAGATGAGTTGATGAAACTTTTTTCTATGGCTCATGCCAAGGTCAAGGAGCGTGTAATGAAATCTAATGTGAAAGGGAGCAATCTTTTGACTAGAGCCACAACTGTTCTAAGTAAGATTGTTCCAGTACATAAATCTATGAAGATGCATAAAGTTAACTTGAAGGACTTCTAAATGCTTTTGATAACCATTTTGATAGTTTGGAGAAGGAAACTTTGGTGAAATTGTAGAATGAATTTGTAAATAATCATTTCAATTATTTATGTTCCTTAATTGAAAAAGATAAAATGTCCTTGGATGTTGCAGTTAAGAAGTTGAGAGAAGCTATTGCATTGGGAAGAAAATTCTACAGGTTATGTGTAGAATATTCTATCCATGTGGCAGACATTGACAAGCTCATAAAGGAAGGTAAAAATAATTTCTGTTATTGCAAAGAAATTTGAGCCCTTGAAGCCACTTGTTTCCATTCATGAAGCTGAAATTGTTAAGGTGAATGACAAGATCATAACGCTTGAAGTGCAGAAGGAAAGAATGAGAGGTAGATTTAGTGAGTTGAGGAGCTTGATTGTACCTAAGATTGATATTTTGCAAAAGAGGGCTAGCAGAGATAAGAAAAATCATATAATCATCTGAACCCACTGGACCTCATTGAGGCTGAGAAGTCAGCATATGCTATTTGTGGTAAGATCTTGATTGTTGGAAATCTAAGGAAGACTTTATATACATAGTTAGTAAATCTAAGAAATAACTTTTCTGATATTTTCAAAATTTTTTCAGCATAAAAGGTATACTTGTATATATGCAGAGTTATAGGATTTTGGTAAGAAAATTTTGGATGTGATCCCTACCTTTTCCATTGATGTTAAAGGGAGAGAGTTTTTGGTGAAAATGAGTTATTTAATTTAGGGGGAGTTATCTTTTTGATAAGGTTTTTGATGTTTGGCATTTTAACACTTAGTCATTTTTCACCAAGTGTTGCCATCAATGCCAACGAGAGAGATTGTTGGCAAGAGACGATATTTAGATACTTGGTATGTTGTCATTAATGGAAACTACACACTATTCTCTTGATTACCTAACAAGTTCTTGAGTTACTGATTGTATATTTAGAGAACACTGCTAAGTATGGATGAACATGACAGTCTACAAGAAGACACTTTGGATTGATATGGGAAGGTGTTTAAGAGTTATGGTTTACACAAATAGGATATGATTCTTCACTGTATAGAGATCATTACCTGATGATCACAGGTTTTTGTGATGAAGTATGATGGATTTTTGATACTCTGTGTATTGGGAAGACAAGGAACTATCTTATGCAGAGTTAGCAGTACATTGAATCAATCAACGATCTTATTAGATCTATGATCCAATCGATTTGATGGTTATGATTGATAGAGATGATAGTATACTACCATATTTATCTCTAGGAGAGGTTAGCATGTAGATATAACCATTATATGATCTTCACTTTACACGCTACCTTTTGGAGCTGACCGAGTTAATATTTTGGTTTTTGATCAAGTATATAAGATCAAGTTTTGGATACGATGACGGGTGACATGGTATCTGAGATTAATGATGTTTTGTGATGTGATATTGATGTGAAGATTAACAGATCAGATAATCAGCTAATGATATCTTTCAGAGCTTCATCGGAACTATATTGGCATAGTTGATGCTATTTGTCAGTTTGATTTTTGGACTGTAAGTCCTATCTGGATTTTGTTATTGGTTTTATGCCTTAGTGAAGTTTGGTTTTGTATTGAGCTGTAATCTCTAGGCTGTAAGCCTAGATACATGTGTATTCTTGTTTATATATAGTATTACCTTTAACAGGGTACTTATTACTGTAATAGTGAGAATTTTGTGGGTACCATCTGTTAGTAATAACTGAGAGGGGGGGTGAATCAGTGGCCTCAAAAATTTATCCTTTAATCACTAACCACCAATAAAAAAATCTCATATTATTAAGTCCCTACAAGATGCATGCCATGAAATACTAATAATGATTAAACTATCTGTCGGTTTACCTTGTCTGTCCTTATTCTCCTTGATAATCGATAAGCAGTAAAACTATTTACCGATACTCAGTAAATATGCAGAGTCTACTAATCAATCCAGAAATGCATATGTGAAATGTAAAATAGTAAATTAATAACCATACACACACAACACATGGATTTTAACGTGGAAACCCTGTTAAGGGAAAAATCAATGGGACCGATACCCCAAATTTTCACTCTTCTGAAGTGAGCCCTGTTAGGAGCCAACCCTGTTGAAGGTTACAAACACACTGTTAGGTGTGACCTTGTTAGAGGATTTTATACATAGAGGTTGTCACTTAGTATCTGGCATCTATTTTCTACCATCCTTGAATCAACCTCCTTCTTATACTATCAATAGGATTTAGGCAAATCTTGCTACCATCCTTGAATCAGCCTTCTTCTTAGACTGTCAATAGGCTTTATGCAATTTCAGTGCTACTTTCATGAATCAACCTTTTTGGCACTCCTTGGGATGTACCTCAATATATAGAAGACCGTTGAGTCCTGCTCCATTAAGAGACTTGATGCTTCAATGGTTAAACTAAAACACTATGACCTGTTTCTAATGCAACTTGAATTGCAGATTTTCAAATCTATTTAAGTACATTACCTCTCTGATCAATGTATCAATTCAATTCTTTTTGCTCCACACTTTTTACTCTGTGATGCTGTGCTTCACTGTTTGTCGGTGTCTGTTGAATTCTTTATCTCTTCTTCAGCTTGATTGATCAGGACTATATGAAGTTATCCTTCATCAGTTTCTCTTCAGCATCCTCTTGCTATTCACTCCCCTTCCCATGTATGTGATTGCAGAAATGAATTATGTTTGTCTCTTATATAGACATGATATTCACTATTTCTTGATTCTTTATTCTTGGTGTGAAAAACAATCCAGCCAATTTGATTTAAAGCTTTAACTCCTGATTTATCTTGTAGTTATCTTCCTGCCAACTGTAAAAATCTTCTTTAAATCAATTACTTAACTCTGGTCAAATAAAACAATCAGTTAAGTCTATCCTTAAGCTTTTCCAGCTAGATATTTTGTCATTTTCTAAACTCTTTGTTCTATCAATCAAATCTACAGTTAGTCATCGGTGACAACTGCCAATTCTATCAGTGTGACTCTAGTCAGCTTCGGGATCTCCATCCGTTGGGCATCATTGGATTTTGATCGTCGAGTATCACTATGATTTTACTTTGTCAGGAAACACTATCTTCTGCTCGTCGGGTATCACTGTGACTTTTGTTCTTTGCCTTTACCGATGGTGTGCATTCTGTCGGTGTTGTCTGTCACTTAGTGAATACTTGACTTTTATGCATTGCTGAAAGCATAATCTTTGTTCCATTGATTCTCTGAAGTCTTTGAAATTATGTACATGACCGTACAAATGATATCAAGTTGACATCAATAAAAATACAAACCATTAACTGATTTAATGTCTTGCATCATCTTCAACTTAACATTATCAAACATTCAATTAGTTACATGTCATCAATCTCTCCCTTTTGCATTGATGGAAACATACTATATTATCACACTATACTATTTCTAATACAATATGAAATACAATTGTTGAGATTCATCAAATTACAAAACAATTTGTTTTGATAACCGATAAAAAATTTATGACCGCCGGTAAGCTCCGTGTTAGCTTAGTTTGATTCTTGCAGCTTTCTGTGTTTCTTGTACTAATGTTTTGTGTTCTCTTCTTGTGTCAATTTTTCTCTTTTGACTGTTCTTCTTCTTTGATGTCTTTGTCTCTTGTTAGCAACTTTTCCTTTGTATATGATTGCTTCATACAAATTCTCTCCCTATGGATATGATCTTTCCTTGTTTGGAGTAATCTGATAATGAATAATTTCTTGTGATAATATGTTTATTCTCTCCCTTTGACAACAATGCCACACAAATATTTTACAAATATCTGACATTCATGTCAAACAATTATTTTCTTCTATCCATAATATATTCCTTGAATTTCCTTTATCTATCAACAATACAACAATATGCTTTGGTGCTCAGTTCTGATATATACCTTTCTGTATATAGATGTAGCTTTGAAGTTCATCTTTTTGCTTGCATCAACATGAATTATATTCTGATAATATATAGGCCGATGTAGCCTTCAGTCTTTTACTGACTGGAAGACAAGGGTTTGACCCCTAGTCTCTTTCTCAAGTACTCAAATGTATCCTTGGGCAGTGGCTTGGTGAAGATATCAGTCAATTGTTCTTTAGATTGCACATACTCAAGTATCACCTCTTTTTCTTGAACTTGTTCTCTTAAATAATGATACTTGATTGCAATGTGTTTAGTCTTTGCATGCATGACTGAATCCTTGGAAATGTTTATTGCACTGGTGTTATCACAATAGATAATCACTGGTTCTGAGATCTTCATATGCATACCTTCCAGCAACTATTTGATCCATGCAATATTTGAGCAATTTGCAGTAGCAAAAACATATTATGCTTCTGCAGTAGACTGTGAGATGCATCCTTGCTTCTTGCTAATCCACGTGACAAGTCTGTCACCCATAAAGAATGCTCCTCCAGTTGTGCTCTTTCGGTCATCAATATTTCCATCCTAATCAACCTCGGTAAACACTTTTAGTTCAAATTTTCCTTCTCTTATATACCATAAGCCAAATTCCTTAGTATTCTTTAGATATCTTAAGATTATTTTCACAACAGTCATATGTGATTCCCTGGGGTTAGCAAAAAATCTAGCAACAATTCCTACTGCATGTGCAATATATGGTCTAGTGTGTACAACATACATGAGTTTTCCTATCATTGATCTATACAAATTCTGATTTACATCTGTTGTCTTGTCTTCCTTTGTTAATTTGCATCCAGTAGCCATCGGTGTTCCAACTGGTTTGTAATCTTCCATCTTGAATATTTTCAGGACCTCTTTGATGTATTTGGATTGTGTATTAAAAATACCTTGACTTTGTTGAATGATTTTTAGACCAAGAAAGAACTTGATCTCTCCAAATATAGACATCTCAAACTCTTTTCTCATCTCATCAGAAAATGATTTGCATAGCATATCATTGCCTCCAAATATGATGTCATCAACAAATATTTCAGCAATCAAAGTGTTAGCATCAGTATCTTCTTTCAAATAAAGATTATTGTTTTCACTAGTCCTTATGAATACAATACTTATTAGATAGGAATGAAGTCGTTCATACCAGGCTCTGGGAGCTTGTTTTAATCCATACAAGGCTTTGTGAAGTCTACATACCATATTCCTCTTGTCTAGATCTACAAACCCTTCTGGTTGCTCAATGTATACCTCTTCTTCAAGTATTCCATTTAGGAATGCTTTCTTGACATCCATTTGATATAGTTTGAATCCTTTGTATGTAGCATAAGCAAGTAGTATTCTTACTCCTTCTAGCCTAGCAACGGGTGTAAAGGTTTCTCCATAGTCTATACCTTCCTCTTGTGCATATCCCTTGCATACTAGTCTTGCTTTGTTCCTTGTGACTTCTCCATTCTCGTTCAGCTTATTCATGAATATCCATTTAGTACCGATGACATTTTTGTCATCTGGTCTTGGCACAAGTGACCATGTTTTTTTCTTCTCAATCTTCTCAATCTCATCATTCATAGCACTTATCCATTCTTCATTATCTAGTGCAGCATTGACAGATTTTGGCTCAAACTCACAAATTAAGCAATTTGAGTTTAAAGACTTACTTCTTGTTCTTGTACCAGCTTTCTTATCTCCTATGATTTGGTCCTCTAGATGGTTCCTTCTTACATATTTTGCAAGTACATGTACAACTCTTTGTGTATCAGCTTGATCTTCATTACCTTGCACATTATCTTGATCATTATCTTGACTGTTGGTAACAACATTCTGACCATCGATTGTAACATTTTGTTGTTCTGGAATTAAGCATTGTTTCTCGGGTAGAGTTATGGGTTCTTCACAATATACAAACGTGTTGTAGTCTTCTAGTTCTTTTATGTTTTCCAGCTCATTCTTTTCTACAAATTCATCAATATTCACATTTGCACTTTCAACTATTTTGTTAGAAGCCTTGATTGGACATTTAAAAGCTTTGTTCTTGGTAGAATACCCCAGAAAAATACCTTCATCACTTTTGGCGTCAAGATTTCCATTTCTATCATCCTTTAAGACATAACATTGACTACCAAATGTTTTGAAGTAACTTACATTGGGTGTTTTACCATACCATAGCCCATAAGGTGTCTTCTTTGTGTCCTTCTTCAATTTTACTATGTTAAGTGTATAAACAACAGTGCTGACAGCTTCCCTCTAGAATATTTGGGTGATGTCCTTTTCTATAATCAGTGTTCTTGCACAATCAACTATTGATCTGTTCCTTCTCTCAACAATCTCATTTTGTTGTGGTGTTCTTGGTGCAGAAACCTATCTTTTTATACCATGCTCATTACAGAAATTAGTGAATTCATTTGACATAAATTCTCCTCCTCTATCTGATCTTAAACATTTTATATTCTTACCACTTTTTTTTTCTACCATAGCCTTATACCATTTAAACATCTTGAATGCTTCAGATTTTTCTTTTAGAAACATGTCTGTCATCATTCTAGAATAATCATCAACAAAGAGAATAAAATATCTATCTTCATAATAACTCTTTGTCCTCATAGGTCCACATAAATCAGTATGGACTAATTCTAGAATATCATCAGATGTATGGGTTTTACTTTTGAAACTAGACTTTGTCATTTTACCTTTTTGACAATTTTTGCACATGATGTTGTCTGGCTTTGTCATCATCGGTAAGCCTCTTACACTTCTTCTTCTGCTTATTTTCATCATGTTGCCAAAATTCACATGACACAATCTTTTGTGCCACAACCATATATCTTCGTTTCTAGTCATTAAGCAAGTGGTGTTAGTATCATTCAGATAAAATAAGTTACCTTTAGTCTGTTCACCGGTACCAATCAGTTTTCCTGAGTCATTGAAGATCTTTGCCTTCTTGTTTTTAAATGCTACTCTGTGACCTGAATTATTCAGCTGAGAAACACTCAATAGATTATAATTCAATCCTTTTACCCAATAAGAATTTTCACATTTAATCAGGTTATTCAACATTATTGTTCCTTTACCTTCA
>MU225441.1:602751-633138 GCA_018584345.1 Thuja plicata
ACAAATCCATCTTCCAGGGCAACCAAACAGTCCCAAAAAATGAAAACCAGGGTTTGCATAACCAGGCTATGGATAACCATGATTTGTTTCATTTTCCAATTCCCCAACCAAACGGGCCCTAAATGAATGCATAAAACCAGATAGAATGAAATCCCATACAAAACCCCATTGACAATATATTTGAAAACCCCATATGCATAACGTAATATAACATAAATAACAAAGAGAGACATTTGCAAACACGAACAATGCATAGTTGTAGGCAGATACATACGATGAAAATGATTTATTTATGCGAACACTTGCAAACATAACCATTCTAAAGAAACTTTAAAATAGGGGAATACCTTGATCGTTATGTTATTTGCTTCCCTTCATTCGTTTCTCCTCATGACTTATTTTGAAGCAATGCTATTAAATGAATTCGAATAATTGTGTGGCTATTTGTACATGAATTGTTTGTATTAATAAATTATTGATTGGTTGTTTGGTTTGGGGAAAGTAATATGTTTCGTGCTTTTTAGATTGTGTTTGAAGATGTATTTTATGCAAATCCAAACTAGTTATAAATGGATGACTTGACTAGTTTGGTTGATTTTGTGTTGTGTCTGACCCATTTAATAGTTTTAATGATGGCCTTACATCTAATTGTTGTCCAATGCATGTGGAAGTGGGTGGAAAGGCTTATTACTTGTAGACTATTAGTGCAACTAAAAAGGTTAGTTGGTAGACTATTTAGTGAATGATGCTTGCACAAGATAGATCTGAATAGAGAAGATATCAGTACACAGATAATTTTTTTAAAAAAGCCTCTCAATTAGAAAGATAATCATGCTCCATTGCCATAAACATTAACCTTAAACCTTATCAAAAACTTTAAACCATAATTGTAATCCTAAACAAGATCATAACTCAAATTGAAACACAACCTTAACCCTAATGGTGCAGGAGCACACCTAACTCAAACCCCTAGCTCCTTATTTCTGGTATGTACAGACTCTAGCCCAGTCAGGAGAGTGTGTGTGGACCTTAGAAGGTCATTTGTTTTCCCTAAGATGGATATGACTAGGTCAATCCATGTCTAGCTAGGTTTCTTAGTTGGTTTCCTGATTGTCGGTTAACACTGTCCGTCGGTGAACACTGTTTGCTAACACCGTTGGCTAACACTGTTTGCTAACACCGTCGGTGAACACTGTTTGCTAACACCGTCGGTTATCACTGGCACGGATTTAGACTGGTGGTCGGTTTTGCATTACTGTTGGTCGGTAAAGTCAGTCATAACGGCCTGCGAGAAGCGAATCTTGTCTTTTATGGACAGTATGGTCAGTTGTAACGGTTCCTAAAGAGATGCTTGCGAATATGTGGGCAGTTAGGGGTCGTTTCAATGAGAGGATGGTTATTAATAATATCCCAAGTCTTCATTTTAGAGATGTTAGAGAGTAGAGACTGAAAAAGAAGAGAAGCTACAGGAAATCACAGAGTTGTAGATTATTGTACTGTTTTGTTTTGTTTCCAGTAATGAGAAGTTGCAGTTAGTGTGTTTAGTGGATATCAAGTTTCTTTGTGGTTCATTTTGCATGCAAATAGATTAGTTACTTTATTTTTTGTTTTGTAAGTTCTTAGTTCTTCACCCGTTCTGGGTTGTAAGTAGTAATGGCCCCTCGAGATTCCTGAATCCATGGTGAGAGTCATGTGTTGGGATGGAACTCGAGAGGAGCCCTTGTACATAGTTTCATTTTTGTTTTCTGTAGGAGAAGCAACAACAAAGAGCCTGGAGATCTTACCCTAGGTGAGCTTGGTATTAGTCCGGCTAGGGAAGAGAATGAAAGCAATGTTCAGGAAACATTGAGTAAGTGAGAAGAATGAATCTATTTGTGTAGGTTCAGCAAGAAGAAGATGAAAAGCACTTCGATGGGGACTGAGTCTTGAAGAGGAGGTGAAGTTGAGAGTGACTTACCTCAGTTTAGGGTTGTGAACACCCTAAGGGATCTAGGAGAAAGATCTCATAACAGAGCCAAGCTGGTTTTGTAGCAGCAACAAGACTTCTGTCCACATCACCTAATCATCACCTAAACCTAAGCCATTATCCTAACCCTAACCGTAATAAAAACCCTAACTTTAACCATAAAACTAATCATACTATATCTAACCTCAATTCTAACCTTAACCCTAACCCTAATCAAAATCCTAACCCTAACCATTATACTAGCCATGATGTAACATCTTACCTTAGCCATAATTGTAACCCTAAACCCTATTCACAACCCTAACTCTAACCCTAACCCTAACCCAAGCATTGAACCCTAATCATAACCCAAACTCTAAACCCAATCCTAACCCTAAGCATGATATAAACCTACTCTTATCGTGACTCTAACCCTAATCAAAATCCTAATCCTATCCATAATTACAACTATAATATAAACTTTAAACCTAACCATAATCGTAATCCTAAACCCTGATCCTAACCTTAATGATAACACTAACTATGATGTAAACCTTAACCTTAACCACAATCCTAACCCTAATCCCCATAACATAATTCTAATCCTGACCGTGAACTCTAACTCTAATCAAAACCCTAACGCTAACCATGGTTCTAATCATCATGTAAACCCTAACCATTATATGTTGTTTATTATTTAATAAATTTACTTAAATATCTAATACTAAATAATAAACTTATGAAGTTGATAAACATATCAAATCAAAAGTACTTTTTAAAATTTATTAAAATTAAAATATTAATAATATTATGTAAATTAAAATATAAATTAAAAACATAATTATAATATTAACTATATTTATAAAATAAATATGTATTACACAATATTAAAATTATATTGATGATGTTTAATAGTCTTTCATTATAGTAAAATCTAATAAATATAATTATAATAACTTCATCTGGACCTAAGACCCATGGAGTATTAAACTTAAAAAATAAAAAATAAAATAAAATCTATTAAAAACATTAATTTATGATTTATAAAGAAACTTATCATTATTTATTTATATATTTTTCAAAAATTAAATAATACTAGTTTTAATTTTTCTTATAACATATAATAAAATTATATTATACTATTAATATATCAATAACAATATTTTTTGAAGTGTTAAACATATAATTAATTGTTTTTATATTATATTTATTTAATAATCTTAAAAATAACAAACACTATTTAAATTTTTCTAAATATAAATGACTATTTTAAATTATGTTTATAAAGAAAAGAATTTTAAAATTTAAAATTAAAATATAAGAGAAATATAAAAATCTAAATTAAATTTTATAATAAAAAACTTTTAACTTTTTAATTAAATGTGAACTATGGCCCCGTTTGTTTGCAGGAATTTGACAGGAATTGGGTGCGGGAATTCTTTTTTTTTTTTAAATCCACTGTTTGGGACTCTATGTTGCAAACCCGGTTTAGCCTTCAAATAAAATGGGCGGCACCATCTTCCAGGCAAAAAGGTGGAATTCAAAATGAAATCTAGGTTTTAGAAAATTATGAACCGAGTTTAATTTCGCTGTCGGGTCTGTGATTTTCAAAACAGGAAGATGCAAAACCGGGATTTCAAAACCTGGTTTTGTGATAATAAGGTTTTGACTCAATTCCAATTCCGCGAAACAAACGGGGCCTATGGGAAAAAATACTCGAGTGCTATATGCTTTGACCTTTCAGTGTATTTCAACTACAACATCTCACAATTTAATCTCCCCCACCCATAATGCTTCTATGAATTCTCATAAATTCTATTATGCATGTTCAAACCATTTTCTTTGAAACTAGTCGTTCTGACTTTTAAACTAGTAAGTATAATTCAAAGATAGATACAAAAGTATAAAAGGCATTTAAAATGTTACCAGGCTCTTGGTCTACTGGTGAAGTTGAAAGCGTCTTATAAGTTCACCGGACATGTTGAATGCAAGGTCCTCATATCATAAAAATGAGTTCAACATCATGTCCCAAACAAATTTAGTGGAGTGATTACCCCTCAGTCCTTGACTCTTAACTCTAAAAATTGAATAATCTTCCAATCAAATAAAACACATATTACCTATTAAAATCCAAACACAAATACTCCTGAAATGACAATTGATGCTCAATTGAGTGAGACATAAAATACAACAGAATATACTTATTTTGTAGGACAATCAGTTTTACCAAAAGGATCATACCATTGTAAGCAGGTGCAATAAGAACTTGACCAGATCAAAAGATAACTTGTTTTAGAGAAAATTTGCAGACATAGGAATTCGAAAATCACATAATTTGCAACTCCAACCAACATTTTGAGCTTTGAGCAATCAATATGAGGAATCTGATTGACTTGCATAGCAACAGACAAAACCACCTGATATCAATCAATTTTAGAATTGCTCAAACTTAAAAGTACATAATTAGGTATGCATGCATCTGTAGCATAAGTATACTTATCCACTAAAAATAGGGGATAATGAAGAACAACAACAAATACACAAAACCCACAAACGAAAACTAAGGTAGCTACAAGATGTCAGCAGTAATAGAATCAAAAGGAAATTCTGTTCGAAATTGGAGACAAAAGAACACATCCTCACGATAGTACAAAAACTCCTTACCAAACAGCCAAAGATTTTAACATTCCGGTAGTTTTAACACAAGCATTTTATACCCTTTCCTCTAAACACTGCTCCTTGGAAACAGAATCAACAGAGGTGATTAAAACACCACCAAATTCCTGTTATTACCACAATCCGCTTAAACTTGAAGACTTTTTATTCAATTAACAGCAACATCAGATATTGCAAATTCAGATCAAACAGAGAAATAAGGCAATAGAACTGAGTTTGCAAAAGATTGAGTGCCATTGTTAGGTGCACCAGCGATGCCAAGAATAGAAGTTATGAGATTATAAAGCTCAATATTCATAAAAGATGTCACTTTTCGGCCCCTTGCAAAACGAGGACCATGGCCAAAGAAAACTGTCCTCATAGAAAAGAATGCATTATCATAACCATGCGCTCCTCCACATTCTTGACTATTGGAATTGGCCTGCTCAATCTTGAACCCTTCTGCAGCCAACCCAATGATTGGAGGAATCCTCTCACTACTCGAGTACTGAAGCCGATCTGGTAGATCTTCTTTCAGATAAACATTCAGATACTCACCATTCTTCACCTTGCCAGAATTCAAGCCCTTTTTCATTTTCGCCACCACTTGGGAGGGAGAAACTCCCAGGGGAGGCCTAATGGAAAGCAGAGGAGTATAAGTGTCTACCCAATCAGAAGGAATTGTAATCCAAGGACTCAAATCCTCCAAAAAGATGAGCTTCTTATCACAAGTGCCCACCATGCCATGGTCTCCCACCATGATAATAGTAACATCCTCCAAAACCCCTCTTTGTTCAAGCCCATTCATGAGCCTCCCCATCAAGGAATCAATATGAGCAACTGCCTTGGTTATCTGGGGATCATCTGGCCCAACCTGGTGTCCCTGACTATCAGGATCTTCAAAATAGAGGCTTATGAATCTGGGCATCTCCGATGGTTTCAGGTCAAAATAACCCAACACAGTATCCACTCTTTCCTCAAAGGGAACAGACTCATTATACTTTGGACAAAACTTTTCAGGGCAATTCCAGGGTCCCTTCACAACTTCAGCCCCGGGCCAAAAATAAACAGCGGACTGCAGGCCATGTTTGGTCACAGTCTCCCACAGGGGCTCTCCCAGCCACCATTTGGGTTCACGGTTTCTGACAGTAAAGGTCCCATTTGTTTGGGGGTCCCTAATAAAGTTGTTGATAATTCCATGCCAGGCAGGATAAAGCCCAGTTGCAATCGAATAATGGTTTGGAAAAGTGAGGGTTGGGAAAACAGGTATCATACCTGTTTCTGCACTGGTGCCATTGGAGATGAGCCTATGAATGTTGGGTGTATGCGTTTTGTACTGATACCCAAACCGAAAGCCATCACAGGAAACCAGGATTACCACAGGATCCTTCAGCTTTAACTGGGGCCGTGCATACACTAATCTTGCATCCACACTCACAGGTCCCGCCATCGAAACCCATACAATGACCAAGAACAAAGCTGATACAAAACCGAAGAATGCCATTGCCATAATAACTCCGAATGAATAGGGTCTGATTTCTCGGTGTACTCTGATAAAGGCTTTGAGTTCCCATTAATATATGTTGTCGCTATGGACTTTACCAGCTGGAGATGGTTGATTCTTCACATTGTTGTTTTATCTGCGACATTCTTATTGTTTTCTCATGAATTTAATTGTGGCAGCCCTGACCATTGTGGCCTTCAAAGGACCCACTTAAATTACTTGAAAACCCTAACACCTCACTCGTAGTTTGCAGGGCTCATTTGTATATGAGAATTCTATCATATTAAAACTAGCAATCGTATCTTAGTGTGCAATGGGAACGCTGTAGAGGTATGGAAAGGTCATTTAAGTCTCTCACACACACACACATAAGTGAGTCATATTCTTGCCTAACAGCATTTGTAACACTTACATTGTCATTTTAACTGTCTTTTCATATGGAAAAGTGATTTTCCATATTGAAATCAGCCATGCTTTATATATTTAAGTTTACTATTTTATTTATCTATTATGGACTGAATTTGAATTTGAATTTGAATTTTGACAAGTAGTGGATAACTATTGTTTCAATTATTTATATTAGGTGTGGTATATATTTAATTATCATTTTGGGTGGTGTATAACTATTGTTTCAATTGTTTAAATTAGGTGTGGTTTCAACTGTAGTTTTTTAAAAAAGAAAATAAATAATTTATAAGAAAATAACTAATTTGAGATGTTCACAAAATCTTAACATAAAGAAATAAATGGTAAGTTTTTTTTTGAAAATAATAAGTAAAAAATTGAGAGTTTCTATCAAAATGTATATATTTAATCAAAATTGTATCTACAATATAATTGTTTTATTATTTAATTGAATTGGACAATTGATTAACACCATTATTAATTTAAATAATCAAACTTGATCTTTTATGATTATTATTTTCCTCTACTTCCTTTTTTTAAAGAGAGCTTTATATCAATGAACATAGATATTGAAATAGACTTGTGGATTCAATGAAACAAAATAGAGAAAGCATGATAGGGAATCCTAAGAAAGCATAAGAGTGAACAATAATAGCGCTTCTAACTTTTATGATTTTTGCTAGTAAACATATGTAAAAAAAAAAAAAAGTGAACATTTTATGAGCCTAAACCACAAATCATTCTATTTTATGTTAATTATTTTTTGTTTATTCTATATTTATAAATTGATATTTTAAAAATATATTTAAATAATTATTGTTATAATTAAAGTCTCTTTAGAAAATTATTATAGCATAAAATTAACCAATGATTTCATGTTTTAATTTTCTTTTCAAGTTGTATCTCGCTAAATTCAAGTGGAATCTATTCTTTAATTCATATATTATTTGTTATTTGTTATTTTTTTATTTTTTTTATTTAATGAAGACTTACGTTTTATTTTACAAATGTAAATTTCTACAATTACTACCGTTTAACTCTTATGATGAACATATACCAAAAACTTTGTTTAAATTCATAATACAATGTTAATATTTAGTAGCTAAGAATGGTTAATCTAAGAAATATAAGCATAAAAATTTTATTATCAAATTGAATTGTAAAAAATCAATACTTCAAATAAAATTAAGAATATTTGTCTTTTAAACTATCTTTCACCTTGTTAATTTTTTAATCATATTTTATATTCTAAATAAATGATTTGAATGATAAGAAATTTAAAAAGCATCAACAAATGACTAGTTATTTATTTAATACTATTAAAATTAAATTTTGTTTGACAATTATAAGTAGATTTTTTTTTAAAGAAAGGAATGATTTTTTTTTTGTTTTAAAATGTATTGGTATATAATTTGCGTGGCAAAAAAATGTATAAGATTAGAAGCATATGTATTAAGATTAGTAGGTTGATTACAAAAGATAAGTATATGTGTCATATTGCTTAAAACCTTATGTTATTCAAATTTCAATAACAATCTTATCTCACACACTTAGAGATTAAATCAAGTGTAAAGTTCAATTGCACCCAAAATTTTAATTTCAATACAAAATTTATTTAAAAATTATAACATTAAAAGAGTAGAAATATCATTTTTCAATACCAAGTTTATTGGGAAGAAAACTATCCTACAAAAAAATAATTACCATAACTATAAAAAAGATTGATCAGTTTAATAATTATGAGCATCAAAATAATCCCTCAAACCAAACAGCTAGAAACTGCCTATATCACCTTGCTCAAACTCAAAGTAATGTCAAAGCTAAAAGTGACTTAGATTTCTATAGGTCTAAATCAAGAAAATCTAATCTCCCTTGAGAATATAAACATAAAAAAATTAGCAAACAAAATATAGACCCCAGTGTAAATTAGAGGGATCGGGCAACCAGCTATGAATTTTTAATGTTAACACACGTTTTCCAATAACAGAGGCAAAATATAGGTCTGGAATTCAATGTCTCTACAGAATGGTAGAGTTGTTTCAGCATTACAAAGAAAAAAACTAAATATATGTTCTCAGATGTTACAATAATGCAAGTTGCAGTAAACACTTCAAGATGAATGTCTGACATGTGGATAGTATGTGGGAGCAGAGGATGTACACAGATGTCCTTTTTAATGAGGAACACTGAATGTAGTGTGGATATACACAGCTGTCATTTTCAATGAGGAACACACAATGTAGCATGAAGCTAAGAAAAAGGGCACTAAAGATGTTACTGAATTTTAATGAAGTCATGGACTGGTTGAGATTCATAATCTGAGCATATGCACTTCAACACCACACAATCCATCGCAACAAAGGAAGATGGTAGATTAGATGGCCCCACACATGGCGACCAACAAATATAGTATTCAAACAACCCACATTTTGACAACTTTGGATCTTAAGACAATATAAATAGAGTACAAATGGGAACTGAAATGAATAGAGATAGTCTTGATTTCCATCAGTGGAGAAAGAGAGGTATTAGTGAGGAATGGAGATCAAGGCTAGTAGAGTTCTGAACTTCTGTTTTGTGTGGATTCTAATGTTTGTCACTTTGCGGGAAAGAGCAGATTGTCGGGTCTGGAAGAAATCTGCAATTTCTACTTTGCCTCAACATCTTAGCCAATCCAAACCTCTACAAGACCTTTGCAATGACAACATTGTGTGGAGTTTGGCCTAATCTATGGGCAAGGCAACAATGGCGGTTGGTGCAATCACCCCCACCCCCATTTGATCTCTCCATGCCCATTTCCCTCAAATTCACAGAGTAAAAAGCTAGCATTGTCCATGTTTAGCACATAATGTAAGTAAACAATACTCAATAGCTATAATGTGTATGAAAAGGGCTCAAATGTGCCTCATCAGTAGCAAAAAATGCCTAAAATGCGTAAAAAAGAGCTTAAATGTGCCTCATTAGTAATAATGAATACCTAAAACATATGTTTTTTTTGGTGGTTGCAGGGTCAACCGTGTGAGGAAAGGGGGTATGATGTTTTTTTGTCCTTGTAATTTACGGTTGACACTTGACTGAGAGAAAGATTAACATCTTAGATTTTTCTCATTTTTATTAGTTGTATACCTTTCTGTGAGGTTTCATTCAAGTAATATTCAAATCTAGTTTTTTATTTGCGGAAGATTTGTATTAGGGTAGGCATGAACCACTGCATCCTAAAGGAAACCGGGAACGGGGAACGGAATTGTGATCACAGTGGCTCTGTGCAAGGCCAGAGAATTGGCGGCGAGTACACCGATGTCACACGCAATGGATTTGGTGCAAAAGACGGTGGGCATGGTCACAAATGTCTACATGTGCTTCGCCATTGATTTTTTCGAGAAAATGCATGCCAGACTGTCTTTAACAACCACTTTGTTGGTTACCACCTGGTCTTGATAGGCGTTCCATATCTTAGGTGGGGAGAACCCATTCAATCTGGGCCTGTCACTCTGCCTGCTGAAGAAATCATTCTCTTCCTCGCTCATGGTAGCCAACGCCAGAGCATTAATGTGATTCTTGGCCTTCCTGCATCTGCCATGGACCACTTCTAACAATTATTGCAGTTCTAAGTTCTAGCTCCTTGTCTCCCCAATTTGGTATTTTTCCTAATGATGTTTTTCAAGGTTTCATATTTGGATTCAGATAGACGATTTGGTTATTCTTGGGTTTGCAGAATTGGAATCGACGGATTTTTCACAGTCAATTTGGCTTCTTGTGATTAGTTTTATCAAAAAGTAATAGCTTGGAAGCCGGAAGGGTCTGGTCTTTACACAAAGCTATAATTTCTGATAAAGATGTTATTCGTTATGCTTTGTAGGATATTTATTACCCTGGGAACAGGGTATGAACACTTTTGCCAGGAATACCTCAGAAGCAGGCCGTGTTTGCAGGATATGCACACAATGAATTTATTGAGGTTTACAAACATTTCAAGCTACTGAAATTGGCAAATATATTGAAAGGAGAGATTTTATTTTTCTGGCGCAGAGTTGAAGCAGAGATTTGGTGATGACAGTGTTGAATCACTACTGTTGTCGGGTGGGAATGCCATTGATTTTTCCAAATCGAACAGTTTCTCCGGCAAGTTTCGTGAAGGTTTCCTTCTTTTTTGATTTAGATGCCTAGACATCCTCTAGGAATTACCATCTGGTAGAGAAAAACATATCAAATCCTAATGAGATGATATTCCTTTCCTCAATAATTCTGGACCTGGGATTCCTATGGTCCAATTACTCCATTCCGACCATGCTATTCTTCTGGACATTAGCCTGCAAAATTTTGTTGTTTTACATGCGCAGGTCTCCCTGAATTTGCATGGTGGGAGACTCGGCCTACAAGCCTGACAACGGCAGGAAATGCAGCTATGAATTTTCCGAGTACTTTGTGCTACGGACAAAGAAATTCGAGGCCAATAGCATGTACTTCATGTGCTGGAGAGAAATTCATGCGCTGGACTTCTGGTCTACTCTGGACTTCATGCGCTGGAAAGCTGGTGGAAAGCTGGGGATGGACAGTTGGTGGAAAGCAACGGACGGTCAGGATTGTTTCAATGGCAGTCATTGTCATCTCTAGCACCTCCAGCCGTTGGATGCAAAAATCAGGCCAGGCTTTCCAAGAGGGAAATGCCTACGGCGTAATTTGGCATAAATCATGATGTACTTTTGAGAAAAATTGTCACAGACTTCTATCATGTTCCAAAGGGAAATTTATCACGTGCTCTACTAGGGAAATTCAGATTTTCCAGCAAATAAAGTTGACTTGCACATGGTAGGTCTTTTTACACCACGTTTTGTGACCAAAATGTGTTTTTAGAGAACCTGATTTTAGTTGTTTATTTGTGTATAATATTTTTTTTTTAAAATATTTTCCACATGTAGAAAAGAGTACTTCCTATTAAATATTTAAAACAAAGAGCTTCGTTGTACATTTTAAGGGTTTAAGTCACATGGAAGGATTAAGGCTCCTACTTTTATCCTTAACGGCAATTTTGAAAATTGGAAAAAATGTAGTTATTAGCAATCACACTTTGGTGTGCAATAGGTATATTGAAGAGGTGGGCAAGGTAAAATAGGAAAAATCTAGTCTCTTTTTTGAATACATTTGTGTATTATATGAGGTCAATTGGTAAGTCATTTAAAAAATGATGTTGTTTATGTAACAAAGGTCTTAATAGAGAGTGATAGCTTTAAACAAATTGTACATCTAGACTTAAAAGAATTGAAACACAATTGGAATAATATATTTGAATGAGGAAGATAATCAGGTTGCATTACCAACAAGGTCGTGTTATGTTTGCAATAGGGAGGGGTAGAGAGACAGATAGAAATAGGGAGAGATTAGGGAAGAGCAAGAGAGAGTGGGTAAGGAGATAGAGATGGAGATGGAGAAGGGACAGAGGCATATGGAGAAGAGGGGGAGAGATAAAGAGAGAGAGGAGGGATGGATGGATAGATATAGAAGAGATAAATATATGGAGAGGTAGAGCGCATGAGAGAATGAGAGGGGGATATAAATTGGTAGGATAGAAAGTGGTATACATAAGGGTAGAGAGAGATGGAGAGATAACGAGATAGAGGTAGAGGGAAAGATTGAGTAAGAAATGTGGAGAGAGAGAGAGAGAGAGAGAGAAAGGCAAAGAAATATAAATATAGAAGTCTATGAAGAGATATAAGGAGAGTTGGATGGATAGAGTGAGATAAATATGTTTAGATATAGATGAGGGGACGGTAAGATAGAGGTAGAGATGAAGATAGAGTGAGAGAGGAATATATATATATATATATATATATATATATATATATGAAGGTATAGAGGGATAGACAAGGATAGGTAGAGAGTAGAAAGGGTTAGAGACATAGAGGTATGATAGTCAAATCTTGCAAGTATATATGAGTATATACACATTAAGATGTGCACAAACCGTGTTATAACTAACAAACTAACAATAACGTTGACATAGGTTGACACCTAGTATGGTGGCTATACCTTTGATAAATGCTTGCACCATTAGTAATATAGTTTTAACAAATATTGAATTATAATTGACATGTATAACATTATTCTATTTTTATCACATTTGCACTATCCTTTAGTTCTCTTATCCCCTTATACTTGAAAATTGCATAGGATATTTTTAATTGAATATGTATGAAGTTACAAAATAATTGAAGGTTTGACTCCATTGTAATTGATATAATGCATAGTCTTTCTCATTTCTCTTGTTTGTACTTGTTTCTCACCTTTAGGAGTCTTAAGTAAATTAGAATATGTTATTATTTTCCTTATACCCATACTTGTTTTTCCATAGTTTTACTTACAACCTTATGACTATGAAGATACTAATTTGATTATATGTTCTCGAATATCAATTCATTGTGAGGTCAAGTCCTCATAAAACCCATACAACCTTGCACCCTTCTAATGACTTTTGTGTGTGGATAATCACATTCTAAATTGAATAAACATTTTAGTTTGCCCACATTATTTATAAATTTAATTATTGACTATAATAAATATTATTTCTATAATTATAAAATAATATTAAATTGATTAATAAATGATTAAAAGAGCATATTAAGTTACTTTATGATTTATTACAGAATTAAATAGAATTTCTCCTTGGTGTACAATGGGTACATCTAAAATGTTTGGAAGGTGAATTGGGAAAAGAAGTCGATTGGTAGGCCATTTAGAAAATGATGTTGTTTACATGCAACAAAGGTTTCAATGGAGAAGTGATACATTCAAATAAAATATGTATAAACTGACATGAAACTAAACACAACTATAACAAACCTCTAAATCAAGAAGACAATTAGGCTCATGTTATGTTTGTAATAGGGATATATGGAGAGATAGGGATATAAAGAGAGGGAGAGAGAGGGGGGAAGAGGGGGGATGGAGAGGGTAGAGAGTGAAGTAGATAAGGAAGGAGTAATAGATACTTGTATCTAGAGAGGTAGAGAGTGGGGGATGGAGAGGGGAGAGAGTAAAGTAGACAAGGAAGGAGTGATGGATAAGTATGGAGAGAGAGAGAGAGAGAGAGAGAGAGAGAGAGAGAGAGTTTTAATCATCTTATTTTATCAACAATCAAAAGATGAAATGTGTCCATGGGAAGATAAGACTAGTCCAATACATCATTTACTTAAGGACTCAATAATCCAACATTTTTTATTAAGTAAAAAGGGTTTTACAGGGTGCCTGAAACCCAATTACAAAGCTAAAGATCATAAATTTTTCCCAGACAAAAAACAACATTTCTAAAAAATGAAATAGGCCACCACCAGGGCCTCAGCTAAAAACAAACTAAACTAATGAAAACAAAACAAAACACAGGGATAGCCGAAAGAGCCAGGGAACACAATCAAGAGATGTTCCCGAGCAGGCTAGCCGCTTTGGACTCGAGGATCTCCATCTTTGCAGTAGATTCCTTTATCTTTTGGAGATCAGTCAGAGTTTCATTCTCTTTCTTCTTCTTAGAACTTTCCCTAGTCCTCTTTCCAAGTCCCTCTTCAGGCTTCTGCTCTTGTTCCACGCTAGTTTTGGCCACATCTGTTCCCTCAAGTTTTTCTTCCATTTTTTCCATGAGAATCTTGATATTCTCATTGGAGGCTTTCAGAATGTTGAAGCTCTGCTCAGCAATGCTTTTAAGAGTTGCCTCAAACCTTAGCATTTTTTCTCCATCTTACTGACCCTGGTATTTAGACTCATCTGGTCTTCAGCAGTGCCATCACTATTGATGTTTTTCGTCCCTTTAACTTTGTTCTTGAGTTCCCCCACTTCATGGTATAACCACTTGATTGACCTATAGTTGTCTAGCATGTTGTTTCTAGCATTGTTGAGAAGGTTGAGCTCCATTTCCCTCGAATTGTCACTGAGAACCACCATAGCCGGGTCAATCAGCTCCTCTAACTTTATCCTGCCATCCTCACCTTCGATAACTTTGGTATTAATGACCTCCCTGGTTATCCCCATTTTGGCGGTCTTAACATCAAAGTTGCGCCAAACTATCTTCCTCCCCTGCGTAGCCACATAGCAGCAAAAATCATTGTCCTGTCCCTTCTCTTTCATCGAGATGCGGAGCTCTTAAAACTTGGGAGAAGGGTTTTCCTGGTTAGTGTCATCATGCTCATCCTAGAGATTATCCTTTGCCTTGTCACAAGAGCCAGGGGTATTTTTGTGAATCTAGCCCTCGGGAGTCTTCCAGCTTGTGTTATCTTCCCTATTCTTGCTCTTTTTATTTTGGTACTTCACAATAGCGGTCTCCCTTTTCTTTTTTCCTTTTCCACTGGAAATCTCTTCTTCATAATCAGTTTTCATCCCTTCCTCATTATCGTTATACTCCTCCTCAGAAGAGATCACAGTAGTAGTATGTTTCTTGGAAGGGGTCATTGTTTTCTCTTTTTTGATAATATGAGTACTGGAAACTCTCTTCTTAGAGGAGGAGTCCAGATTCTTCTTCTTAATGTCACAATCTTCCTAACCCTCACTACCTTCGGTCTCTGAGGAGCTATAATCAGATCTAGAGACATCCATTCTTTCCTCTTTATCAACAATCTCCTTCCCCATAATTTGGGATTTAAAGTGCTCGTAAATGAGAAGTAAAAGCCCCTCATGCAGAGAAGGATTTTCAATAACCTTATCCCTATAACCATTAATATTTTCATTGATAGAAGCATATAAGTAGAACGGGATAGAAACCTGCATACCATGTCTAAACTGGTTCATGAGATCGAAGTGATAGGTTCTGATCCTATCAAACCTAGTATCTAGCGTGACATAAGAGATGATCTCATTCAGGATGAATCTCCATGGCATTTTGATGCCTTCTGGAAGGTAATAGGTCTCAACTTTGATGAGAGCTTTTTTCTCTTCCTCGTTCCTCACGAAGTCGCTAATTGCAGAGTCAGAAATTTTACGATCCATGTAAAATTTCTTACCCGCAATGGGGATGTCAGTAACATTAGAGATGACCTCCCCAATCAGCGTAAATTTTCTCCCTTCAATCACCACACTTCCCTCATCCCATCTTTTCACAAACATTTTGTTCATCAATGGCTTCCCACCATGAATCCTTTCGATAAAAGTTGAGATACCACCTTGTTTTAGATAATTCCAGACCTTAGTCTGTCTCCTCCATTTCTCATTGTCATTAGAGGGCTCCCTTCTGTGTCTTTCGCCACCCATTGCAAGATTACATCTCAGAGTCACGTTATGGTGATTCGGCTTACACCTTAACAGACAGTTTCTCGCCGAATTGTTCCAGATTGTTCTTCTGATATGCCTTAAAAGGTAAGCTTTAACTTTGTGAATTGACACCCAGAAAGTGTGCGAATGGGACTTGGATTCATTACCCTTCTTTTCAATCCCATACTTTCCATTTATGGGAAAGTCATTACGAAACACAACATTAACTTTCATGATTAATAATTTTAATTCCCTCATTTCCCTGGATTCTGTCGTATTCGACTAAATCCTTCACCTCACGTGGGAGGTCTCCTCCGTGAAGCCATCTGATCTGAGTGTCACTTTTCATAGCCAAGTTGGTGCACCATTCAACAACTTGGTTGGCTTCCCTATACACGTGGGATGTGTGTATCTTCTCAAAGGTATTCAAGAGATTGAGGGTTTCTTCAATCATATTGGCAATTGTTCATGACGGTGGGTGTAATTGTTAAGGCAATTTATAATGTTACTAGAGTCACCTTCTAGCCAAAGGTTTTTGATCCCAATATCATGGGATAATTTGGTAACTTGGAGAGCTGCATTGGCTTATGCAAAGTGATTGGTTTGGGTGCCAAGTGGGAGGATGACAACAGCAATACCCTTACCATAGCAGTTTCTGATCACGCCGCCACTTCCTGTCTTTCCCGTATTACCCTTGGCAATGCCATCAAAGTTGTCCTTAAACCATCCTTCTGGGGGATAGCTCCAGGAGCAATTTTGTCTTTTGTAGTTGATCTTCTTAGGGTCACCATAGTTGTCTTTACCTGCAAAAGAGTTAGTACTAGCATAGGATACAAAATTTTCCATAAGACCATGGTGAATCTTTTCAAAAATGATTTTGGGAGGGGCACAACAATCCTTGAAGATACGATTGTTATGCTCTTTCCAAACTCCCCAGCATAGGTGAGGGAGAGCCCAAGTCCAGATTTCATGAAGAGCAGTGTGTTTGAAAGGCAAGGTTCAATGGGAGAAAAGGCCCTGGATAGAGGAGGGAAAGCACCAATACAGCCCAAAAACAGAGAGGAGAGACTTCCAGATGGAACTGACAAAAGGGCAATGAATGAACAGGCGATCCACAGATTCAGCTTGACACTTACAAAGCACACAACTATTGGGGATCGGGAGGCCTCTCTTCAAAAGGTTATCAACAATAAGGATATGGTTCTAAAGCAAAAGCGAGGAGAAGATATTAATTTTGGGAATAAGGCCAGGGGACGAGGCTTTAGCCCAAATAGGCTTGGCTTCCAGTTGCATCTGGCAAGAGTAAGTAGAAGCAACCAAAAATGCACCTTTGGGGGATCCTTCCCAGATCAAGACATCCTGATTAGGGGATAAAGAGACCACATTCAGAGCAATTATGAGGGAGGATAAATCCTGAGAGACAGAGGGCAAGTCCACCCAGGCGTTCGCCACTTTATAGTTGCAAACTTGGGGGCCAAATTGATGGTTACACTCATCCCTCCATATATTGTAAGGCTCACAGTCCCTTAGAGGACCAAACTGGAGCCAATTGTCATCCCATAAGTTAATAGTTTGACCATTGCCAATTTTCCATTTAGATTTAGAATTAGCTAACTCTTTAGCATTGAGGAAGCCATTCCAAATGAAAGAGCCTTTTGGAATGTCATCACAGCGAAAGAAATAACTCATAGAATCATTAGAAATATATTTATCTTCAATAAAGTCTCTCCATTCCCCCTTGCCGTAGAAGATGCACCATATTTGTTTCAATTGGAGAGCTTTGTTGAAAGGCATGATTCTCCTTATCCCAAGACCTCCAATACTTTTAGGGAGGCAAACTTTGTCCCAATCAATTAGAGGAAATCTCTTATGCTCCTCAGTCCCGGACCAGAGAAATCTTCTTTGAATTTTTCCCATTGCCTCCGTAGTTTTAGAAAGTATTGAGAAGAGGCTTAAGGTATAGGTTGGCAGGTTTTGCAGAGTAGATTTTACCTACTTGACTGAGAGTGATCCCCTTCCATCCAGCCAATTTCTTGTTGAATCTATCAATGAGTTTGTTCCAGAACTCATCAAGGGGCTTAACAACATGAGGGAGACCTGAGTAATTTGAAGGAAGGGATCCATTGCCACATCCCAAGATCTCTGCAATTCTCCTTGGTCTTTTGAGAGAAGGGAAGAGAAAAAATCATTTGCTTCATTAGATATATCATTTTTATCCTTCAAGATTTGATCCCCCCTCTTTATGCTATTGATCATGTTGGCAGCCCTGTGTTTCAATGTGGACAAGTGGAAGAACTGAGTATTTTGGTCCCCCTCCCTCAGCCATATGGATCTAGATCTTTGCTTCCAAAAAAGTTCCTCCTTCCCTATAACATTGTGGTACTCCAAAAGCAAGTTGTTTTATTTATGCAATCTTTCCTCATCATACACTTCTCTCTGGATTTCCTCTTAGACAAGATTGAGATTCATTATTGCCTTTTCTTTGGTGGAGAAGATATCACCAAACTCATTCTTATTCCATTGCTTGATGTTTATCTTGATGTTTCTGAGTTTTTTATCCACTTTGAACATTGCCGAACCTTTTATATCAATTATCCACCATTCCATAATCTTGTTTGTTAGATTAGGATGAGTAGTCCACATCTTTTTGAACCTGAATGGGAAGTTTATTTTCTTAATAAGCGGGTCCAAAGAGAGAGCCAAGGGAGAATGGTCCAACCCAATCCACACCAAGGCAGAAATTTTACTATTGTGGGAGTTCAGCCAATCAACAGTGATCAAAGCTCTATCCAGTAGGACTTGGATGCACTCTTTCCCAATTCTCTTGTTACTCCAGGTAAATTTCACACCCTGAAGGTCCACATCTAAGAGGGCTTGATCGTTTATGAAGTCCATAAGATCTTGCCTGCTTTCCAAATCAAGATTAATGCCTCCCTGTTTATCCCCTTCTTTAAGGGGGTTATTAAAATCTCCCATTATAATTCATTTTGAAAGATCAAACATGGACGTTATGCTTCTAAGTTTGTCCTAATAAGATCTTCTGCCTTTTTTAGAGTTAGGAGCATAGATATTCATGATGTACCAGCTTAGATTATCCTTTATGTTAGTGAAATTCAAAAGTAAGAAATTACATTCCTCGTAGATGACTCCATCCATCAGGTGAGAGGAGTTCCACAAAGTCATCAAACCTTCGGAGGCTCCATCTGAGCTGGTGGCTACCATATCCATAGTTTTACATAATTTTATGCACTCTAGTTTTTCCTTCTTCATCTTAGTTTCCTGGATTAAATTATATCTGGTCTATGATCTCTTATCATATTCCTTATCACATCTTTCTTATGTGGACCATTAAGCCCATGAATATTCCAAGAGATTACCTTCATTTATTTCTGGATGTGCATGCATCCTGGATGGTCTTTTGGGTTCCATCCGCTATATTCTTGCAGGCTCTTCTTTCCAAATCTGGCTCGCTTTCTTTCTCCCTGGAGTTTTCAATTTGACACTCACGCCAGCTTTGATCTTGCTCCTAGTTGTTGTTGGGGATACCAGGGAGGGATCCCTACTATTCTTTTTCTTCTTCATGTTGGTCCACTCTCCCTCCGTCCCTTCTTTATATTTCGCAAAGAGTTCTTCCATTCTTGTGAGCTGCCCTGGGGTGATCAATTTTAGCAATTCTTCCATTTTGAATACCTACTCTGGTTGTTCCTGCTTTATTCTAGGGTTTAGTTTGTGGGAGGAATCACCCATCAACTTGGGCATAAACACTCCAAACTCCAAGGACGAGGATCCCGAAGCAAAATAGAATTTGTCCATCTCACGAGGTGTGGGGCTTGAATCTATTCCTTCTCCATATCTCAGCTCTTCCATGGCGCTATTCGCTCCTAAGGGTTCATGCTTTTTATTTCCTTCTGGAACATTCTCAGAACCGGTTGAGGGCTGAAAAACCACCATATCCAAAAAATTATCATTCTGATGCAAGGAATTCACCACATTATCTTTATTTTTGATGTCTTCTATTTCTTCTTGTATCTTTTCTGTTTCAGGGATGACCATTGATGAATCCTTTTTCTTCCAAACTTTGTTGTTGTTTGCTTCAGTCCCCGCCTGAAACATCTATTTTTTTTTCCAATTTTAGGGCTTCTAGTACCTGGTCCTTGGTCTTTCCTGCTATCCTTTGGGTCTTCCTGGCTTTTTCCTTTAGTAAAAATAGGCACTTTCTGGCCACATGTCCAGCTTTCTTGCAGTGAAAGCAAGCAAAAGGCACACTTTCATAATCCAGTTTCTGCAATCTTTTTCCCAATTTAGAATGAATCTTTATGACCTCTGGCATGTATTTCCCCTCTTCCACCCCTATCCATATTATGGCATAGGTAAGACACCTTCTATCAACCGTCACTGGGTCAATCAATAGAAGTTCTCCGAAGGATTTGGCTATTCCAGCAAAGACATCTTCGTACCAAAATTCCAGGGGGAGTTCTGGTAACCTTACCCAAACAGGAACTTGTGCAGGGAATGTAGCTTTCCTTTTTGCTGTCCCTTAGGGGTTTTTTGTTGTCCCTATTTTTATTGATGTTTCTGTGGGACAATTTTGGCTCGTTAGTTTGTTTTTTTTTGTTTCCTTTCCTTTTTGGGTGCCTTGGCACAGTTGTATCTGCTCTTTGTTGAATATCTATTTTAAACTCTTTTTAGGTTTCAGGTCCTTGTAAAACCTGCTAAACTTTAATACTTTGTAAAGGTTTCGGGTCCTTGTAAAACCTGTTTTTACTTAATCAGAACCTTACCCAAATAGGGGCTTGAATATAGAAATATTCATTAAGATCAAGGTTAGGATACCATTTCTACAGGGCCGAAGAGGATTTCCCTATTGCCCACGCTCCAACACATAATATCTTAGCATAGTCCTCCTGGAATGAGAACTCAAAAGATAGAAATCCCTTCGCCATAGCTGTTATTTCAACTTAACGCTTTAGGTTCTATTTTATCTTTGTGAAATCCCTGACTAGTATGTCTATATTTGGCCTCGACCAAGAAAATTTACCAACCAGAGTAAGAGACATGGTTGCAATTTCATGGTCAGCCAGTTTGTCAGGTAGTGCAATAGTGTACTTACCCTTTTCCTTATCAGATAGCTCCTTTATAACTAGGAAAGGAGACTTGTCAGTGGGCTTAATCCCAAATAGTGTTGACCAAGGATGGTGCATGGAAGAATCTTCCTTATCACATGACTGAGTCCCAGTATTCACTTCTGGCCTAGGGAAAAAGATTGATTTCCCCACCGTCCCCACGTCCTCTTTACCTAGATCTTTTTGTTTGTCGTGTGGGACCTCATCCTTGTTTGTTGTGTCTTCATTGTCCTAGTCCGCCAGAGGGCCACCTTCACAGGCTCCCATAGTAGTGCTCGGCTCCTCCTCCTCCTCCTCCTCCTTCTTCTTCTATATATACCCTCTTCCTGGGCTGAATTTCTTTAGTAAACCAAGTTGGTTTAGTAAAGGTGGTGACAGGCTCATAAGGGGCAATATGCAATACTGGGGTAAGGCCTTGCTTATCTTGGGTTACCCTCTCCTCTTGTATTTCTACTTCTTCATCTCCTTTCTCTTCTTCATCTTTGTCTTCTTCTTCTTCCTTCTCCTCATCATTTTGTTTTCCCTCTTCTTTTGTGGCATCTTGCTCCTTGTCTTGTTTTTTATCTTCATCCTTTGAGGAGCTGACTAATATTTCGGCCCCAAGACCCATAATTGAAGCTTGTGTTGTCTGAAGAGGAGGCATTGTTCTAGTATTCAGCGGTACTTGGGGAGTCGGGTTGGAGAAAGATAATGGAATTGAAGGTGGTGGAGTGGGAACTTGTAGAGAAGGTGGAGTGGGAGTAGGAGTTGGAAGAGAAGGTGGAGGAGTGGGAGCTACATCCTTTTCCATCTGCTTATCCTCTCCTACATCCTTGAGTGACTCCTCTGGAGTAGTGTGTGACCTGGGCAGTAGAGGATCCAGATACATCTTGGGTTCCTGTCTCCTTGTTTGTGCCTGTGTCCATTCCTCTGAGTGGTACGTTTGTTGTGGGTTTTGTAAATTGAGACAGAGGTGGAGTTTGGATAACTTGAGGGTTTACTGGCACCTATTGCCCTGTGTTAACTTCAATTGCGGGATCAAATGAATCTTGGCCTTGGTCTTCAAAACCTTCAAGGTCCTCAAAGTCAGACATGAGAAACTCATCTAAACCAAGGACGTCCAAAGGATTTTCCTGTTCTTCTTGTGTCTCTGTTTATTCACTGGTAGGTGTGCCTTCATCGGGACCCATTTTCCTTAACGCAGTTGTCTTGGACCTTGTCCTTTTAACCATAGGTATCTCATCCTCATCTTTATCTTCCTCTTTTGGTTCCTCTTGCAGGGTTTCTAATTGTGGAGAGGTGGAAGCTCTCTTCCTCTTATATACTTTTCTTCTCTCTCACGTGGCAGTATTTATAACAGGAGACTGACCAGAGGTATTAGGAAGTTCCTCTTGGGCTCTCTGCAATTGATCAATGGGTGGGGTTATACTCCCAGTCATCTTAGTCCTTGGTGGCTTATGCTTGGGATTAGAACCATACACAAATGGACACTCATGACCATACACTATTCCCGGCTTATGCAGTGGGGCCTTCTTGAATTGAGGCATTGCGGGCTTTTCTCTGTGCTTTCTGTCTCCTTTTGTTGGTGGGTTCAGTTGTTGCTTCATGGGAATAGGATCCATTGGGAATGGTTTCTTGATCCACAACTCTATGGCCTTGATTACGTGCCTCGCCTTGAAATCGATGCTATCATTTTCATCTTTATCTACTTTGACATTTAGAATCAGCTTGGTGTATATCTTGTCTTTATTATACAAAGGGTCTAACACATCTTCTATATCTTTGTCCCAAGATTTGGGAGGAATGCTAATCTCTAGGGCCACCTCTGCAATGTTAAAGTCATCCTACAATAGTCCTTTATCTGGACCTCATAATCATCCACACAATTGATCTAGTGATCTTTTATATGTGGCTCATGAACGTAGTGTTTACCCATAATGTGGTTGTAGGTGCCTATGGGGTCAAACCTGGTCCTAATGTGTACATACAATTGCATTGGGCACTCCTACCATTTAAACGCTAGTGACTTGCATATCTTCATATCCTACAAGGTATACAGGCCTATTGATATTGGAAAATCCCAACAATGCTTCTTCTTGTGCTTTATGTGCTCATATGCATCTGCGAGCTGTCTGGCCATTTTTATGATGATTACACAATCAAAAGGGTATCTGGGTAGCCCATGGTCTAATGCCCATGGTCTAGCGAACAACGGTCAAAGATGGGATTATTTAAGATTTCATCACTGTTTGTTCTACAGAGGTGGGCCCGCGAGTTGAAGAAATGTCAGAAGGAAGTCTCGTCTACTACTGCGTGGTTGATCATGCAAGAGAGAATGTTGTCTCTTAGATGCATTACCTATCAATTTTGTGGCATGCAAAATTCTAATTTTATTCACATATAAGGAATTTTTCAACAAACTCAGATTTACATTGAAATCATTGGACTGATTTTTCTACAAGAACAAATAAATTTCTGAGCATACAAAAAGAACATAAGATCACTCTAAATTTTCCCAAAAACTTTAAAAATAATTGACATTGACTTACTTTTATTTTTCTAAGATGAAGATAATTAACAATATGCAAATTTAGACACAAATACCTCATAAAGTCTTCAAACCCGAATTGCCCTTGCTAAAACACCCAAAAAAATCAAATCTAGGTACGTTCAACTTGTTTCTACTTATCCTTGTTGTTATCTTCAATGAAGCCCACTAATGGGAAGACACCTTGTTGTAGTTAACACAAATCTAAACTTGATGTTTAAATTTAACTGTCACAAAATAGCCTCTGATCTTGATAATGAATTGCATCTATGAAAATTGATATGCCAAGGGATCACAAACCGAGGCCCTCCCACAAAAACACATTCATCCAACTAGAGTGAGCCTATATGTCTTTGAAACCAAGGACCCTCAAAAGTTTCAAATCTTAAGCCAAAGATTGCAGCAACAATAGATAAAAGACAAACAACATAATGAGCTCTAAAAGAACAATAAATAAAAGACAAATAACATAATGAGCTCTAAAAGAACCCAAGAATGTTGCATGACAACTCCCAAAAAGAAGATTTAATTTCAACCTTTGATCCACTACCAACTCAACCTAATCAAAACCCTAAAAATGAGGCAATGGGCTCCTTGATAACCCATGCCCCCTCGGCCTTATTGTCACATGCTAATTAAAATCACTTAAAAGTACAAGTAAAGGGAACCACTTAAATCTCCAAGCTAGGAGTCACTTAAGTTGCATAAAAAGACATGCCCACAACTTTAGCTAGGAGTCACTTAAGTTGCATAAAAAGACATGCCCACAACTTTAGAATAGAATACAAACCAAAGACTCCACACTTACCCAATAATGCTCTATGTCCTCTTCCTTTTGGGTGATCCAGTGAAAGGGGCAGCGAATGTAATGTTAAGCCTCACGGCTTTAATTGGGGGACATCACACTATATTAACATTGTATTGTATTGGTCAGATATGTGTTGTTAACAAATTATTGGTAGGACTTATTATCTTGCAAGAAGTAAAATATAAATGGAGAATAGGTACCAACCCACAAGCCTTCTTGGACACAATAAATTATAAATGCCACCTACGCCTATAACATTTTTTTGTTGAAATCATTTAACACAATTGGTGACAATTTGGGTTATAATAGAAGAGAATAAAGACAAGTCCTCATACAGATCTTTATATTACTTTGGCTAGGAAGCACTACTCAACTTTTTTAAGCAACAATTTGTGGAGATAATGACATTCAATTTTACAATTTTACTGCTTAATTTTTAACGGTCATCTTTATTGCTTAATTTTTAACGGTTATCTCGACTTTTTTTTAAAAAAAATTACTAATAATAATTTTTTCAATTAAATTTTAGAGAAGAAATTGGAAGGAGATAAAAAAAAAAGGGAAAATTTGTAGAGCCATGTATCATTTTTCTCAATATGCAATTGCTCCTGTCGAGTGTACATGAAATGAGATTGGTCACTACATTAAATGAGACCCGTCACTACAGTGGCCACAGATGCCAATGTGAGCTTGGCCATTGGAACCGAATCTACCACAATTTGAAAAGCCAGTGAGTAAATAACAGTCCCCTCCCCCATTGCCATTGTCATCTCTATTGTCATAATGGCTATATCTATTGCTATTGCTAACCAAAATAAGGCACAAAAAACATGTTTATGTGGCCAACCTTTTTATACAAATGCACAGAATATACTCCCACAGCAGAGGAGCAGGTTTCGTCAATTATTGCATTTGCAAAAAGATGGCCTTTACAAACAGGCAACATAAGGTCCTCATCAACCCATGTCAGCAAAACTTTGTATTGAATTTGATTTTACATCATGGTTGTTTTAATTTTCAATAGACCCAGGTCAATGACTTGGCTGTAGAAAATTTGCATAGGGCTCAATGAACACTACGAAATGTGAGCTTCCCCTCGATCAATATCATGACATGGATGTAATGAATGAGGTGATGTAATGAATGAGGTTATACGAGCAATAACACAATATAGCCACCTCTAACACATTTAGAAGTGATTTCTGTTTGTACTTTACCAGTGCACATGTTAACATTAATTTTAATCTTCTTCGAAGGCCAGATAAACTGATAGTTGTTTATTCAATTCATTTTGTTCGTAGTCACAATAAGACTGTTTTAAAATGAAAAACACACTTACATCCAATCTTAGCGCATTTAAATATTTATTGTTAAAATGAAGGAGGGGAAAAAAAGTATAATCACGCATATGAAGTTTTATTCAACAGAATTACTCTTTTAATGGCTTTCTACTTGCATGCATTAAAACATAAGTTCTCTATGTACTTATGCCTAGGAAAGCAATAAAATTTTAAGACCGTTCTCTCTATGCATAGAATCAGGAGCTGGTGTTAAACTGCAAATGAGATAAAATTTTGAAACAAAGACTACTTGTAGCCGGAAAATATTATTTAGAGAGCAAATGTTATCTGCTTGCATTTCATTAAACGAGGAAAAAAAACCATATTGTTAAGTTCAGACTTTAAACACTAAGATTGTGTAGGATTAGTTATTGCATGCTTTTAACACATTTGCTGAGAAAAATGTAAAACAACAGCTGAAATGTTAGTTATATGTGTCCATTACTGATTAATTAGGACTGATATGATGGGATAAATACGCTATTCATTTTGCATTCAATCTTGGTATATTCTTGAGATGAAAATTATTTATAAGATGACAACACTGTCCACCATCTGATGAGAAAGTAATGTCACCTTCTACTAAAGAATGGTTTTCAAATAAAAGGAGCAGAAGCTGTACCACTGGAAGGGAACTTCTTGCATTTGCTACAGAAAACAACGCCAGACTCCAATTATAGAAAGCCCTGCCAGAAAATTTTGTTTCTATATATTACGGTTCTCACCTGAGCTGAAAAGCCTTAAACAGGAAAGCATGCAGCAAGTGAGCGGAGCCCCATAGATCAATGTTCAATATCACTAAACAGTTTAATCACAGTTCATCAAGGTAATTGTCATTCCTACATAATCGGTTCTACCCTGAGCATCACAAGAACATTGTGTAAGCACATTCAGATTAACGAAATAGTAAAAGCACCAATACAAGAAACTCTCAAAAACACTCTGGCAAAATGAAAATCTATGTTATAAAATTGCAACAATACACAGGAAAGCTGGCAGCATATGAGTGGAGCCCCGTAGATCACTGTTCAATATCACTAAACAGTTTAATCACAGGTCATCAAGGTAATTGTCATTCCTAAATAATCCATTCTACCCCAAGCATCACAAGAACATTGTGTAAGCACATCCAGATTAACAAAATAGTAAAAGCACCAATACAAGAAACCCTGAAAAACATACTGGCAAAATGAAAATCTATATTATAAAATTGCAACAATACACAACCGAATTCAAAATAATATATAAACAAATGCATAAATAAATAATGAGTGCAAATACATCACAATATCAATCTCATTCGCAAGTTAATAATTCATACCAAGATGCACAAATACAATGCATGCACAGAAACACAACATTAAAAATGCAAAAGCATCAAAATAAAAAGTTGGCTCTCAACATGCGAGTTATATAGCATAGGGGACCGCAATGAAAATTTAGACAGCAAGAGGATCTTTCTAATCTTACTCTCTGTGTTTTCTACTTCTTCATAATATAAATAGGCTTTTTCTAGCCTTCATATTCTTTTGTTTTGCAACTGTCAGATTTGCATAGCCATTTGGCTTCAGGCTTGAGATTCCAAGCAACTTTGATCTTAAACAACGAATTTCAACATTTATGAAAAAAGGGACTTAATTCATCTATACAAATAAATGGTATGAACATTTTTATTCCAAATCCCAAGAACATTTTACATTATTAATATACAGGGAGAGGTTACAAAAACATGTCATCATTTTAATATGAGCATCGAGAGCACTTTATCACGGCTGCTACATAGGCTTTGCCTTAAGAAACGGTAAATTGAACCAGCCAGAAGACCCCAACAAGGTTATCCATTTACAGAAATACAGATGAAATATCAATTGAAGACCAGATTGGACAAGACAGAAGAAGCCAAGATCATAACACTGTATCCAAAATGCAATGACAGATACCAAAGACAATAATCACAGGACATGGGCAATAATCACAAATTTTGAATATCTTTAATACCTGAAATCAACATTTTGAGCTTGCAAACCTTCGACAATTATCATTTGACTGGATTAACTATCAACAAACAAGACCATCTAGATTTATCGCTTTAATAAAAGTACACATAATAACAATGTCCCAGAGAAAGTGCTTATAGTAACATGATTTTAACCATCTAGCTTCCTACAAATATAAAATTAAATTACCTACACATGGATCTACTACAGTGTTCCATGAATATGCTTTAGTTCCTAAAATAAGAAAACAACGAGATACCTTAAGGTTGACTTGATACTTGCCGAGTCAAGAACAACAATAAAAACAGAAAATGAACATAATGCAGCTCCAAAACTAAAGTAAATTTTATAAAAAGTTAACTGTACATAAAATAGGCATGGAAGAGGATAATTCCGATTTGTTTTAAAACACCAGATCCTAACAATGCTGCCATGATCCTTACCAAGGGAAAAAGTATACTTCTTTACTTACATATGTTAAAGCCAGGGCCCTTGGAATATCTGACGTCTATGATCATACACCCTCGAAGCTAATTTGTTTGAGAAAATTCAACAGAAGCAGTTTCATTAATTTCAATAATGAAACTGCCTCTGAATCCCAGCAATTATTGAGAATTATTTGCCCAACCTATGCTACATGACCCGCTTGTCTTACAACAAAGATCAAGGATAAAATTCAGGTTTAAAATAAATAAATCAATGGGTAGGCAGGAGAATCGACTCTGGAAAAGATGGGGTGCCATTGTTAGGTGCTCCAGGAATGTTCAGAATGGAAGTGATTAAATTATATATCTCGACATTCTCAAAAGATGGCACCTTGCGCCCTCTTGCAAACCGAGGACCATGGCCGAAAAAAATTGTCCTCATGGAAAAGAACGCGTTATCATAGCCATGCGCTCCCCCACATTCTTGACGCTTAGAGCTCTTTTGTTCCACCTTGAACCCTTCTGCAAGCATCCCAATTATAGGAGGGATCCTCTCACTACTCGAATAATGAAGCCGATCTGGTAAATCGTCCTTCAAAAAGACCTGCAGATACTCGCCATTATTGACCTTGCCAGAACTTAAGCCTTCTCGCATTTTTGCCACCACTTGGGAAGCAGAGAGCCATGGAGGAGGCCTAATGGAAAGCAGAGGAGTATAACTCTGCACCCAATCCTGAGAAATATCGATCCAAGGACTCAAATCCTCCAAAAAGATGAGCTTCTTATCACAGGTACCCACCATGCCATGATCACCAACCATGATAATCGTCACATCCTCCAAAACCCCTCTTTTTTCAAGCCCATTCATGAGTCTACCAATCATCGAATCAATCCGAGACACAGCCTCAGTAATCTGGGGATCATCAGGTCCAACCTGGTGGCCCTGATGATCAGGATCTTCAAAATAAAGGGTCATGAATCTGGGTCTCTCTGAAGCATTTAGATCAAAATAACCCAGCACAGTGTCCACTCTTTCCTCAAATGGAACAGAGTCATTATACTGTTGGCAAAAGGCCTTGGGACAATTCCAGGGGCCCTTAGTGACCTCAGACCCTGGCCAAAAATACGTAGCAGCCGGCAGCCCGTTTTTCGTTACAGTCTCCCAGATGGGCTCTCCGAGCCACCATTTGGGGTCATGGTTTTGCATGTGAAACGTGTCATTAGTATCGGGGTCCCTAAAATGATTATTGATGATTCCATGCCAAGCAGGATAAAGCCCCGTCGCAATCGCATAGTGGTTTGGAAATGTAAGGGTTGGGAAAACAGAGATCATACCGTTTTCTGCCATGGTGCCATTGGCGACGAGCCTGTCGATGTTGGATGTCTGGGTTTTGTACTGATACCCAAACCGAAATCCGTCAGAAGATACCAGGATTACCACAGGATGCTCCAGCTTTGATTGTGGGCGAGCGAATTCATGAATTTGGTCTGCAGGTCGCGCGGTCGAAACCCTAGATGTGAAGAAAAGGAAGGCAAATGCTATGGCGGAAGCTGCACTGAGGCATGTAATTGCCATCATAGCTATCATTGAGTAAGAGTGGTTATTTTTTGTGGGCTCAAATCTGTCGAGGAGATTGTCCGCTGTCTCGGTGAGAAGAGCCGTGGACTGATCAGATGGCTCTGGGGCAGGGGGTTTTGAAGATCCCAAAGCCGAAAGAGAAACAGACGCCATTTGATTTCTTCTCTTCTGGGATTTCTCCAAGCGATCTTTCTGTATTCAGATCGGTCTGGAACGATGGGTGTATGATATCTTTTTCTGAACCAAATTGGCAGGGACAAGCCCTCGGTAGGGAAACGTCTATGCAGCAGACTAAAACGTATTTCTTACCAAGGGGGACACTTGGTTTTATTTTCAACTTTTTTTCAACTTCCTTATTATGTTTTACGTTTTAGTCTGCTATTTAGCCAATACCCCCTCGGTAGTACCCAGCGAATAATGTTGAAAAATCTTGAGACATGGAAGTCAGACCTGAAATAAGGTTGAGAATTGGACTGCAAGCGAAGCTCGGATGGCCGGTACAAGATTTTACTCTATTGTCAGATTTGAAAGGTAATTGATGTTGACGATTAATACTTACAAACGTTTACAGTTGTCGGTAACTGCAGATTAGAGAACCGAAATAGAGTAGGTGTCATATAAATAAAAATACTTCTACCAAATTGATTGTTTTGGTTTGGAATGATATCGCCAAATTTAATTTTTAAAGCTCCTGGGTGTTCTACAACTTCTTTTAGGACTGAACTATATCAAAACCAGGGTATGATTTCTAATTCCATCTATTAGTAGGAAGATGATGCCACTCATTTTGGTGTCTAAACCTGGTTTTACTTGACAAATCCAGAATTGCAATTTAGAGAAACAAACAGCGG
>MU225441.1:635292-685049 GCA_018584345.1 Thuja plicata
TATATACACATGTATATATACATGTGTATATACACACACATGTATGTATGTATATATACACATGTGTGCATGTGTGTATATATACACACCATATTCAAAGAAATTAAAAAATAAAGAATTAAAATTCTTTATGCATCTTCTCATTCATCTTCCGGGTGAACCAAACGGGTCAGACCATATTCCGGTTTTCATTTTGAGGATAAGCATCTTCTTGAATATGCAGCATCTCCCTGGATTGGCCATATCTAGGATATGGTATTCCTGCTGCCAAACGGGCCCTAAGGGTTTCAGGACCAGACTACCTAAGGAATGACAGCAGCCACCATTAGTTAGTAGAGAGAATCGACCTTAGAGTCTATATGGAAAGAACCTACTCTCAATTGAGTCAATTTGATCTCTGAAAATTAATTGTAAAATCAAAGTTAAATTGGAATATAAGAAAATAGAAAAGAATGTCATTGTTCCATTTTTAAAGATAAGAGAAGTAGGTAGTATTGTAATGGTGAAATTTGTATATTCATATTATTTCTTATTTAATTTTTTTTTTAGTGCAAGAAATATTTTGATATAAGGGAGAGGACTTGGTAGTTGAGCATGTTTGAATAGTTGTTGTAGAGTTTATTGATTAAATGTTCAATATCTTTAATAATATAGTACTAGTAGTTGTGGCAAGTGTTGATCATGAGCATTGATAATTGAATGAAATTTATTCATTAGATCTAAAAAGAAACAAATCATTTGATGTCATATCAATGCGCCAATAAAACATTACTTAGTCCACAACTATCAATCTCACTTTTTGGGGGAGTCGATTTTGGGGGAGTATTATTTCTAATTCATTTCACATCATGCATTCCTAATCACTTCCTGGGGCAACATTATGAGTGAATTTATGTTGGCATAACTGATGCAGAGATAAGTTGAGTATGTTATGATATGTGTTTGATGCAGATCTGATGATAGGTTATTCAGTTATGATGTTGTCATTGATGTCAACTTAGTGTTTGTTGGTTGACAATGTGCATGTTATGTTGATGTATGTTCAAGAGGTTGGATCCAATTTTGTGGTAAGAGTTGGCATGTGTGATCGTAATGGAAGACTAAGTGATGTCTCTAGATGTTGTATCTATGACCGCACAAATTTATCATATGTATGATGTGACTTATGATTGATTGAAGGTTGACAAGTCAACATGAAGAACACAATGTAGCCAAGGAGGAATGATTTGATGACTATGTCAAATAGGTTTGGATTCAGGTGTTGTGGTTCAGGATATGTTATCTTGACTATGTTATGGGGTTGTTGCGACCACATCATGATTGGTGACTGGAAGACCGAGTTTCAATGGACAGAAGATCATTCAGTGAAAAGTAAAAGAAGTTCTTAATACAATCAATCAAATCCTCAACTGGTGATGATGTATCATGTTGTGGTAAGTGGTTATGTGTTCCAGGGTTCGTAGTGACATTGCAGATCGATGTGGATTAATGAGTTGGCATTTTATGATTGAATTTCTTGAAGTTGTGCAAGAACATTGGAAAGTGTGTTGTGGTTTGACTTTTTTGTGTCAAATCGATGTGTGGTTTGTGTTGGAATAATGTATGGAAAGTAAGGACTGAGAGGGGAGGGGTGAATCAGTACTTATAAAACTTTTCACTTAATATTTTAACTGATTAACCACAAACTTGTTGTTCTTTGTTTACCGACTCCTTTACATTGAAATGAAAATAATGTAAAGTATGTAATTCAAAACATTAAAACCATAACATATAAACTCATAAAACGGTGATTTGGTTACGCAGAAATCCTTGGTTAGAGGACAAAACTGCGGTGGGGATGACACCCACAGCTTTCACTAAAACTACAGTATGAAAGTTTGCTCGGTTAGAGCTACAAAGGTTTGCTACTTCTGGTTTGCTACTTCTGATAGCTTACTCGGTTAAGAGTATACAAGACTTATTAGGTCTACCTAATAAGAGGATTTTAGAATCTCTAAACTTAGAGATGTACCCAGTTAAAGGATTTACAATAACAAGATTTGTTAAGATCTACCAAGTGTTGGGATTTAACCTTCACAATACAATAGTACTTAAACTATGAAATGTCTGCTATAATTTGCATCAAATAAAATGTTGATTCAAACTCTACTCTGATATGTGTTACCTTAATTCTGATCTTTATAACACTTCATTGTTCTGCTCTTCTCTAACTAAATCTACTCGGTACTGCTCTGCTCTGCTCTATGATTTTCACCTCAATACTTCAATAATAACATTAACTTCATTCACAACTTCTCTTACAACAACTTCATCTTGTGAATTCATCCTTAATAAATATGAAGTTTTAACCTCTTAATCATGTGAGTTAGTTTCCAAATGATTATCCTAAACCGTTCGATCTTCTTTCTCGCTCAGTGATTGTGTCACTTTTACCTCGGTATTTGGTGTTGTTCTTGGAAATACAAAACTCACATTAACCATTTGATCTGTGCCTTAAATCTTCATCCTAAATTATCTCGATCGTTGATCATGTAACCAATTGTTATTAACACTTGTAGCAATGTAATTAATGCAGTAACAATGCATTAAATGCGTCCTTATCACTTTTTGAATTAACTATCAGGCTCGGTTATATGTTGCTTCTGACTTGGTTGAGTGATCTCTCGGTGCTCGGTAAATAGTAACTCGGTGTACTATATTCACTCGGTAATAAAATATGCTTAGTATACTTAGTTCTGACTTCTTTACTTTATCGACTGCATAATGCTTATGTCTTGACCGACTACCTCGATGTATATTACCGACTAGTCCTTTATAAGACTTTCTCCATTCACTGATTGTGTTCTCCATGAATTGTGACTTTGACAAAACTAATAACAACAAAAATAACTTACAGAGGTAAAAATCTCTCCCTTTGACATTAGTTGGGCATTTTCAACAAAAAAATATTCAAAGTCATCAAAATGTATAACTCCCCCTCGGTAGTTACTCCCTATACACTTTTCTTCTCCTCTTTTTGTATTTTCACATATATGATTTTTTTTTCCCTAAAAACTCATAAATCTCCCTTTTTCTCTTATACATAATATATCCCCTATAAATCTCCATAATATATCCCCCTTTTTTGACAAAAGCTGCTACAACTATAGTCTAATTGTCAAAAAGATATTTATACCTTTGTTGAATACTTGTCAATACAGTCTCCCAAGTGTCTCGGAGAGTCTGTAAGATAGCAATCTGCTTGGATATATATGTAGCAATGCCAATAATATCGTCCATTGTACTTACTGCTGGATAATTTACTAGGTCTTTGGCCTCCTTTTGTTGGTTCGACATTGATTGTTTGTGGGGAATGAGCAATGCTTGAAGTTCAAGCAATTCCAATTAGATCTTATTCTCTTCCTGGTTCAATGAAGCTTGAACTGCCAATAGTTCTTGTACTCTGCCATAAAATATCTGGAACGATCCAGTCTCGGTTAGTATATCCTTAGGTGTTATGTTAGTTCTTGCTCAACTTCAGTTTCCTTCTGTCTGATATCCTGGGTACAATGTGAAAGAATACAAGATTTTTGAAACAATGAAATAATAGAAGTTAAACAATTTGCAATTTCTTCACATGACTCAGATAGAGTTTACATGTCCACTTCACTTTCTTGTATAAGTCCTTCTATCAATTTATGTTCCATCTTGTCTTAGTGTATCTTCATCATGTATTCTGATATATCTGAATTCATTCCTTTGATCTTCTTAACCAATTCTCCAACTTGATTCAGTAGATTCTTTGTTTCATCAATTTTGGCCTCGGGAACAATTGTGGAAAATATTTACTTAACATCTTTAAGTATTGTAGCTTTGTTACTCTTTGCAATAAGCTTACTCTAAGTTGTCTTTAGAGATACCAACTCTAAATATTGCGTTAAATCCTTATGCTTAAGAGTGTTAGGATTGACTTTGAGAATAATAATTTCTTGGTCTAAGTCGATTGGCTTCCTCTTATTTGACTTCTTCTTACCTCCCAACATACTTTCACCAGTAGAAAGTGTTGAATGTGATGCCTTGACTGCATTGGGTGACTTGGTATGAGTTCCAATAGTGCTCTCTCCAATATTTTATTTTGCCTTATGTTCCTAATGTATTTCTTCCTCTTTCTGCTCATCTGCTTTCTCATTCAGATTTGATTCCTGCAACTTTTCTTTCTGTGTATCATTTGTTGTGTCGGTAGGTGCAATGTTTTGTTGTTGACCATCGATGTCGGTTGGTGGTACCAACTCACTTGTCTTGCCTTGCTCGCTCTCAGTGGTCTGAGTTCCTTCTACCTTTTCTTTCTCTTTCTTTGTCTCAGTGTCCTTAGGTGCTTTCTATGCAGTGTCAGTTGTAGTACCTGACTGTTTATTGTAACTGAGAACTTGTGTGAATAGCGGTTCATGAATCTATAATAGATCTAAATTAACATCCATACACTCGGTATCGTAAACTTGAGTGTCCATGATATCCTCATCTTTCTGTAAATCTTCTGCAGGTTCCACTTCTTCTATGATGTCTTCAATAATTATCTATCCTTTATCTACTGTTAGAACAATTGGATTTATATCAGTAGTGGATTCCTTTACTTGATTACTCATGCTTCCTTTTTTATTTGTCTTTGCTTCCCCGTACTTAATGTCATCTTAGTTGTATATCTTTCTCCACTTTATTATTGTCTCCTTTTCTACAAATTCTATATCTCTGTTCATTATCCTGGGGGATCTTCCCTTCACAATGAAGTATTTAGAATATATCTTTAATGCTTCTTTGATCTTTGATGGTGTTAGGTCAGGAATAGTGTGAACTAGTGACCTTTCCTACAACTGCAAACACACACTTCAATGAACCATTACAAGGTTAGCATATTAGAAAATGACAAAATCAGAAAGACTGAAATGCCTAAGGATAACCGACATTGGCTCATTGCCTTCTAGTAGGCAGGAGTTTGAATATTGCTCTCAGGTCATTGCAAGAAACAATGACTACACCAGATTCTAAATGAAGGTTTTGAAAGCTAAATGAAATGATTAATCCATGTGATATGCAAATGCAAGATGGTTTTGTTCTTTTCAAAGCCCAAATTGAAATGTGCTCTCCATTATGAAGTTTCAATGCAACTAAAAACAATTAACAAATCTAAGTAATTGAAATTAAGAATGCAAAATGCTTGAATGCTAAAAACGGTATAATAACGATAGCTAAAACTAGGATCCTTTGTGAAGGAAATGAAGCTCTCTTTTATAGAAAATCTCTCCCAAAATTGACGGTCGAGATTAGAGGAAATGAGTGGCTCGGATTCAATTTAAGGAAGCACAATCCATGGGCAACCAATTTGATTGGTCGAAAGATTTAGTCTTTTTGGAAACTTCCAAATTGATTTTCAATTAATAACTTTGTTTTCAAAATGATAAATAGATAGGATTAAGTTAACTGAATAAAACAGATTTATTTCCAAAATGAGAAAATATAATAATAAATCAACTAAATAAAACATATTTATTTCCAATTCAAAAATCAGTCAATGACATCATATGCATTTTTAAAGATTTAATTGATTTTAAATGCATATTTTAATTCAAAAAATAGTCAATGACATCATATGCATTTTTAAATGCATATTTTAATTCGAAAAATAGTTGATGACATCATATGCATTTTTAAAGATTTAATTGATTTTAAATGCACATTTTATTTTCATTAATTAATTTAATTCCTTTTTGAATTTTATTGACAATTTAGTAATTTTATTTAATTAATATATTAGAATATCAATTAAATAATTAACATAAGGTTTATTTGACAATATATTATATTTGTAGGAATTAATTAATTAATCAAGTATGATGATTGATTAGGACCTAGGGTTCGGGTCAGATCATCTTGAATTTGATGAATTGTATGTTTGGTTTAGGACATAGGGTTTATCAAGATTAGGGTTTCTTGATATGAGACTGAGATTAGGGGTCTAGGGTTTAGGTGACCACTTTTAGTTCATTACATTTGCCCCTCTTTGAATTGATGTGTGATCAGCACATTGATTCAAAGACTTGTTAGCGAGAAGACCTAGAACAGTTTGATTTGAAGCGATGAAACTATTCTTTTGAAGAAGACTGACTTCAAGCTTGATTGGATGAAGATCGATTAAAAGATATAAAGAAAATACTCACTTTGATTTGAAGTGATGAAACTAAACATCTGTCAAGAACTCTTAAACCTTTTGATTGGTTTGAATGAATAACCAGTTTGATTTGAAGCGATGAAACTGATTACCGTTAAGAGATTTGATTAGCAAGAAAATTGACTTGATTTGAAGCGATGAAGCCAATTTGATCAATGTATCTAGTTTCAATAATGAACATATCGTATAAGACCGATCTTGTCTGGTTTCGAGTGTATTCATCAATGTATAAGACCATTGATTAGGTTTCCTTTGATTTTAAGATGATCTCAACTTGATTTGATGCGATGAAGCTGAGATGCCCCAAGCGATGGGGTTTTGATTGAGGATGTGATCACTGGAATGTTGATGTCCTGATCTTGCCCCCTCATGAGTTAAATTGAAATATGACTAGGTGCCCCAGTGATGAGAAGCAATTTTATTGATAACTTGATGCCAGAAGAAGCTGATTTGATTAGAAATAGGTTCCAAGCGGTTAGGACCAAAGATGTACTTGATGGGAGGTCCTATTTGACCGAGATTGACCAAAAGTATGATACATGGATTGATTAGAAGAAAAGCATGAGAGATTTCCATTGGTTGTGCAAGCGGTCAACTATAGTTGACTGAAAAAGTCAAACATCAGATTTTGATTTCGATCCTGAAAATGGAATCAGGACAGTCGAATTAGCGAGGGGTGTCATTTTCATTTCAATCAACATACAACTAACAAATTGGGAAAATGAAGATTGATTGATAAGAACCTCAGATCCTTCACATTGTAGATATATATCGATATTATACAGATTTCAACACCATGCAGATGCAAATGCAAGACTAACATTAATGCAACCTAAGGTGTAGTCACTGAACCTTTAGCAGTGAAATTTTTCATCATCGAGTGTTTTTGGAACATCAGATTCGATACAATCCTTACTAGTGTCACTGTGACCATAAGAATATGAATATGACTTTCATCGGATAAGATATGATAAATTAACATAAGCATCATAGCAGAAACACTGAGATGACCTAAACATTGTTTCTAGTTGATGTTGTAAGAGTACACTAGTATCGAGGCATTCAAAGCCAAGATAACTATGAGTGTGATCTTGTATAAAGAAGCAAAGAAATAACAATCAAGGAGATATTTCTGACCTCACCTTGGCGTACAAATAAACAAGATCGAGGGATGTGAGGCTTTTCCATATTAATGCAAGAGCTCTTACCACATACACCCTGTTTATTTGACGTTGTTGGATCATCGGGACCACACCAACAAGCAATAGACAAAGAAAAGATTGAAAAAAAATCAATGAAAACAGGCAACATACAAATAGAAGTTCAGCATACTTCAGCCAGTTTCAAAGTTTTCGGATGTGTATATGTATGAGGTGTTGAGAAACACTGTCATGCTTGTGAGTGCGATGTGTTTGACTGCTATTGATCTATTGTTTACGTTTGTGATATCCAATATGTGTTAAGAAACACACATGCGTCCAAAGATAGTGTTAAGAAACACTTTTGATTAGGGTGTTGAGAAACACCTGTTTACATCAATAGCGAGTTGTCCTTCATAAATGAAAAGATTACTGACTCTGGTGTAATCCAAAGATGTGATCTGATTGGGGACCCATGCCTCTAGTAACAAAATCTAATTGTGATGACTGACTTGACTCATACTGCGAGGACAAAGATGATTCAATTGCCCCTAGACTATGACTTTGGATCGATTTCAAGCCTGGAGTGTTCTCAGAAGAACCAAAGTGTCACGAAAGTGACTGAAAGATATGTACAAATTGAATCAAATGATTGCCAAGACTGAGCATTGATAGATGGAGCGTTGAGTACAAGAGGCGCCTATTTACTAGGTTTTCACCTACTTGACAGAGATTCTATTTTTGCTAACATGGCGCCTGTTTACTAGGTTTTCACCAAGGCACATTTTCTTCTTTTTCAAATTTTTTGTATTTTTCCATTTTTAAATTTTTTTTATTGATTCATCGAGGTGCCTATTGCTAGGTTTTCACCAAGATGATCATTTTTTCAGGACTTTTTCCAATTTTTAGTCTTTTTTTTAGGATCATAAGTATGTACATGGTGTTGATCACCGAGAATGCCTTAGGTATAGAAATTCTTCAGATGGAGAGTGTTGATGGGCTCCCAGAGGTGTTCTCCTTTAGGTGTGGAGAGTCGATAGGCTCTAGAGTTGAATGTTGCAATAATGATATAAGGACCCAGCCAGTTGGGTTAAAATTTCCCATTTTTTCTCTATGTGACTGATTACAGGGGTTTTCTCTCAACACTAGGTCTCCCACTTGAAGTTCTCTTGGTTTGACCTTTTTTATTATAACCTCTAGACATTCTTTTCTGGTAAGCTCTGAGGTGATCGAATGCCACTTTCCGACATTCATCTAGCCATTCTAGTTCTTCTAGCCTTGAGACTATGTGATCTTCATCTGTGATAAGCCTTCATAGAGAAACCCTCAGAGATGGGAGTTCTACTTCTATGGGTAGTACTTCTTTTTCTCTATAGACAAGAGCAAAGGGGGTTGCCCCAGTAGGTGTTCTGATACTTGTTCAATATACCCATAGTGCGGGATTGATTTGTAGATGCCAATCCCATCTAGATTTGTTCACAGTACAGTGCAAGATTTTCAACAAATTTTTATTATAGGCCTCGGCCTGTCCATTACCCTGCGGATAATAAATGGAAGATCAATGTTGTTTGATTTTGAACTTCTCACAAAGATCTTCGATATTGGTGTTTTTGAACTGTCCTCCATTATTAGTTACAATGACTGAAGGAATGCCATATCTATAGATAATATGATTCAGAATAAATAGGGTCACCTGCTGGCCTGTATCTTTGATTAGTGGGACTGCCTCTACCCACTTTGTGAAATAATCAGTGGCAGTGATGATGAAATTTGTGCCCATTAGAAGAAGATGGGTGTATCTGACCGATGAGGTCCAATGCCCACTGTTGGAAAAGCCAGTGTGTGATAAAGGGAATCACTTCCCTTGCTGGAGCATGTATAACATTACCATGCAATTGGCATTTCTTACATGTCTTTGCATATCGTACTGCCTCTTTTTTCCATATTCGGTCAATAGTACCCCGCTCTTAGTAGTTTTTGGGCTAGAGTCAGACAATTAGAGTGAGAATCACAAATACCATCGTGGACCTCAACTAATGCACATTTGGACTCCTCTTTTTCTAGACACCTAAGAAAAGTACCATCCAATCCTCATCTATAAAGATCATCATCTATGAGAACATACCGTGAGGCATTTCAGATAAGGTGTCAGCATTCATTGTGGGTAAGCGCATCAGGAATGACCTAATGGTGAAGGTAGGCATAGACATGTTTATATCGGGAAGATTCCTATCCTATGATAGAATAGACCATGTGGGAGTCTGGGGAGTTGTAGGGAGGGAAATTAATTTCTTCCATCAGGAACTCATAGCGAAAATCTTCCTCTTGTAGTTGTGAGGACGCTAATGTAGCCATGGCATCAGCTACTATGTTCTGTGTCCTCGGGACCTGCTGGAATGTGATGTATGTAAAGTATTTCTTAAAGTCATCAACCATTCTCTTATAAGGCGTGAGTTTATCATCCTTAGTCTGATAGGTGTCATTGGTTTGGTTGATGACAAGCTGGGAGCCCCCATAGATGTGTAGCTCTTATATGTTCCATTCAATTTCCAGTTTGATTCCATTAACCAAGGCTTCATATTCAGAAATGTTATTTGTACAAGGGAATAATAGCTTGTATTCCTTTTGTATGGAATAGCTTTGAGTTTTTATGAACAAGACACCTACACCTAATCCCATTTGTGTAAAAGATCCATCAAATAACATTTTCCATGACCTATGTGATATGTGCAAAATAGAACCGTCTGAAAATTCAGCATTGATTGGGAGATTATCTTGTAATGGAGCATCAGCCAATTGATCTTCAATGGATTGTCCCTTAATTTCTTTGCACTCAATGTATTCAATGTAAATCTCACTGAGGAGCATGACCCATTTAGCTAGTCTTCCAGTCAAAGTTGCTTTACTCAAAAGATATTTCAATGGATCGATCTTTGCAACCGGTTTTGTGGAATGTGCTAACATATAATGTATCAGTTTCTGAGATGCAAATACAACTGCGAGACAAGCTTTCTCTATCATGGAATATTTCATCTCATAAGAGGCCAATGTTCTACTGATGTAGTATATGGATCACTCTTTCTTGTTGTCATCCTCTTGTGCCAGAAGTGCCCCCAGTGATGTTGTCGTTGCATATATATATATAAGATTAATGGTTTTCCTGGTGTAGGAGGCATCAATACCGGCGGGTTAGCCATGTATGATTTGATTTGATCAATGTTATTTTTGCATTCTTCATCCCATTCATATTTGACTCCCTTACGCAGAGTTTTTGTGAATGGTTTGGATTTGTCTGCTAACTGTGAGATAAATATTCTAATGGACTAAATTCTTCCTTGAAGTGTCCTCGTCTGACTAATGGTTTTAGGTGGTGGCATCTCAAGGACTGCTTGCACCTTTGTAAGATCTACTTCAATCCCTTTTGCTGAAAAAATATAACCTAACAACTTTCTAGAGGTCACACCAAATGCACACTTTTTTTGGGTTTAGTCAAAGCTTGAACTGCTCTATTCTATCAAGGATTTTACACAAGTCTTGTAGGTGTGTTGATCTTTCCATAGTTTTAACCAGTGTGTCATCTACATAATATTCCATGTTTTTGTGCATCATGTCGTAAAATATTGTGGTGACAGCCCTTTGATAAGTGGCTCCTTCATTTTTTAGTCTGAAGGGCATAATGTTCCAGCAGAAGGTTCCCCAAGCACATGTGAAAGTTGTATTTTCCTGGTCTTCTGGAGCAATCTTAATCTGGTTATATCTAGAGAATCCATCCATGAGGGATTACATTTCATATTCATCTTTCATGTCCACAATCATATCAATGTTGGTCAAAGGAAAGTCATCCTTTGGACAAGCCTTGTCCAGGTCCCTGAAGTTTGTACAGACGCGGATAGATTTATCTAGTTTGGATACTGGTAGAATGTTTGAAATCCACTTGGCATAATCAATAGAGTGAATGAACCCAACTTTTAGTAACTTCTCTAGTTCAGATTTAATCAACAAAGCAACATGAGGATACATTTTCTGAAGCTTCTGTTTTACTTGTTTTACTCTCGGTGCGATTGAGAGATGATGCATGATCAGATCGGGATCCAAACCAGGAATGTCTAAGTAACTCCATGCAAAGTTGATTTTCTTATCCTTAAAGAAGTCAGTGAATTCTTTTAGCTCTATTGTTGATAAAGATTGGTCCACATGAATGATGTATGGATGTTCCTCTATTCCAGTGTTCACAAGTTACGTCAATTCAATCAATATTGATGACTGCTTGGAAGTGACTTGGCAGGATATCAAGTACCCCATCCTTTGGCGCCTTAGAGAGGTTTTCACCATCGGATGTGTCTTTTCTTTTGACTATTTTATGTCCTGAAACCGCCACAATGTGGTTTTCACCTTTAGAACTCTTTTTCTTTTTCATTTTAATTTTATGACTGAGGTCCTTGATATCCATTTTAGTCATATTCATGCTAGGTTCATTAGTGGAAGAAGTGATAAGTTCAATAGCGTTCAGGTAGCAAGATAGTGCGTACTCATTGGGAAATGTAATGAATTTTATGGGTTGTGTTTGCAAATCCCAGTTAATGAGTTCAGGATGTAGGAGGGGTAATGAATTGATAGGTTCGAGGGTATTCATGGTATGTTCATCATAAACCTAGACCGTCACATAGAGACCTAAATCAATACCCTGTATAGATGGGTTTAAATTAGCAAGAGCCCTAATAGCTTCGTCAAAGCCCATGTCAAGGATTAGAGGATCTAAGTCGTCATACCTAGACCCTAAACCTTCACCTACCTCAAATAGAGTTACATACTGTTGTACAATATCCACCTCCTTGTCTTGAGTCCCTTCTGATAAACTATCAAACTCATACTCATGAGAATCCATTTTAGCATAATCAACCATATTTAGGACATGAGTGAAGTCCACTTGTTGCCCCTAGTTTGGATGAGTTCTATCTAAAAACTCTGCTATGGTTAGATTCCTTTCTTTTGTAGTTGGATCTCGTTCATATATAGTAGTCTCTGGCTGATCAGAAGCCATTGGTGATTCCTCTAGAACACACTCTTCAGTAGTGTTGACATGTGGTGTTTCTTCATCAAAGAGAAGAGCCAAGATATTGGGAGGAATAGGAGAAAGATACACATCTTCCTCATCGAAATCATCATAATCATCCCACTTGCAAGTGGGTGTGTCATTGTTTTGTTCTATTGTGTTATGCTCTTCTTCATCTGGATGAACCTGATGTTTCTTTCCTTTATCTAGATGATTATTGGCCCTCTATGCTTTCCTTACTAAGAAACCTAGACCAGTTGTGTCCCTAGGTCATCTAAATTCAATAGATATTGGTTTCTAGAGTCCATTCTGATTACATCCAATGGGTCCTTCGCCTGAATAACCCATTTTTTGAGCCAACTCATACCCCACTCCATATTGTTCTGGGGATATTTCACATTTTTTTAATTAGAGGTAATTCCTTGGGTACCCATTCTTTCTGAATATGTGTACCTCAAGGGAACCTTGATGTATCCTTTTGTCTCATCGTCATAAGAACATGACCCCCCTTTAGCAAGGAAAAATTGCATGCGTTTATTGAATTTTCTTCTAATCTTTTGATCTCCAGTTGATCTCCCTATTTTACACCTACAAAATGTCTCACTTTTATCTTCTATTCCCACATTTTCCTCACTTGAGGAAGACAGATTTGACAAATACCTATTTGGTGGTACCTGTAGCCCATCAAATGAGAGATACAGTTGAAGGAGAAAGATATTTTTCTGATTGAGGGTAATGTTGATGAAGTCGGCCTAAAGTTGATTTTGAGGGTAAAGAGAAAGCAATCAAATAATAAATTGTTTCTATAGGGTGTATAGACTTATACCTGTCCATCAATGTCATTGTGTAGGATCGTCGTCAAAGGGGTTAAATTTCCTACATATGTAAATCATTTATCTTAAGTTAGTTAAAAATTACATGATACATATGCTAAAAATCACATAGAACACAACATGAACAATATTCATACATCATAATCATTGTATATTTTTAAATGCATTACCTCTACTTTATATGTGCTAGCTATGCAAGATCCTCAATAAAAGGGGTGACAATGTTTGCAGTCCTTTTCCTGTTTCCACAAAGGATGAGAATAATGCACAAAAAATATATTATAAGTAATCAACACTAACAATTGAGCATCATAACACATATTTGAAACATGTTTATCATAAATCACCTATGTTGTCATTATTAGAATTGAACACAATGAATTAATCATACCATGTCATTAGACTTCAACACAAAATTTCATTGATCAAGTGATTGATCATCTTCTTCATCCATCTCATCATCATGACCATCATCATTGTTGTCATCATTATCATCATCGTCACCATGACCATCATCATCATCATCCTCATCCTCATCCTCACCGTCGTCATCATCATCATCATCATCATCATCACCACCACCACCATCATCAACATCACCACCACCACCATCATCATCACCATCATCATTATCATCATCACCATCATCATCATCACCATCACCATCATCACCATCATCTCCAATATCATCATCATCTCATTCATCTTCTATTTCTTTGGTATCTTCTTCTTCCATCACATTATACTTTACTGGTCTTCCTCTTGGATCGTGTCTAGCAACAAATGACCAACCTGGTTTATGTGGAACGCCAAAGTAAAATACCTTCTCACATTGGCTTGGAAGAACATAAGGCTCATCCCCAATTGGCTCAAATAACATTGTATTAATCATTGGAAATCCATTGTCATGTCTAATAATAGTTCTCTCGAGATCATTTTGATTCAGTCTTAGCCTGAACCATTTGACGATGAATAGAACTAATTTGAAGGAATTAAATTCGCACTAAAGTATATTATCCAAGATGTCATAGTATCAATTTTCAGACTCTCGAGGATCTAAGTCATTTCTAGAAGAAATATTAGTGACCTAAAATACTACACTTATCCCAGAATCATGTGTCTTCTTCATGTCATCCAACTTTTTGATGCGAAATTTACGACCATGGTAGTACATATCTTTGTCGTGCTTGACCTGCAATTTTTCAAACATGTCAAAATTATTTGCATTGATCCGTGAGTTGATATTAAACATGTGGGTCATGATAAATAAACTTATACGTACCTTTCTACCTCTTAAAGCATATGCTAGATCATTTACCATTGGTGTAACATTAGAATATCCATTGCAATGAGCTTCTTTAACTATTGAAGCAACACCTTCCCATGTTAATGAGCGACTATTTTTTTGAGATTGTTCAATCCATACCATCATCCAATCAAGATTGTTTGCAATATACAAATGTAGTGTATCTCACTCACGAGCAACTGTATAAAATAAATAGACCACTTAGAAAAAACTTATATTGAAGATTTATAAGAATTAATTCACTACAATAACATCTTATAATTACCTATCACTTTCGTCATTCTACCTTTCCCCATAAAGTACTCCCCTTCAAATTTCTTAATGGATTTGGGATCCCAAATGCAATCTACATGGATATTTGTTGCAAACTTGGGAAGATATTCACTAATGTACACTATGGTCTAGTATACCATATATCCCTCCACCATAAAACTCTCAGGATGTGCTCTTTGTCGAACCAAGCCCTTCAAAAATTTCAATTGCCTCTCAACCATCCACATTGACCTAGTTGGTACATGTCCACACAATTCAATCTCCTCAACTTGATATATGAGGTAGTGTTCTTGTGCATTGAAAAAATTTGAAGATAGACACTTTTGTATTTCACACATAAGATGAGGAATTTTTCTCTTCCATTTTTTATATCTTTTTTATCAATTTATTTAGATGACAACCACCTAGAAGAGATTCAACACGCAAAAAACATATAGAAGAGACTTTACAATAAATTATACAATAAATTATGGAAAAAGTAAAGCAAGACGCAAATATAATATCTATACAACAAATCTAAGAAATAACACTTCTAACCTCATGTATTTCCCAATATCATATATAACTTATTTGACATTGTTATTGAAGTGGTGTGGGAGAGATAGAGGTAGAACGTACTGCAATAATTATAAAATGATCTTTTCAATATATTATAAAATAATACAATGAAAAGTACACGAAGTTTTACAAATATATTGTAAATAGAGAAGAACATGACTTACCTTGACGAAGGTATGTCAATCATGCATTTTAAACCCTGGCCCAAAATCACCTTTCTTTGATATGAGGATGCTTATGTTTGCAACAAATCGTGTGGGAAATTTAGTTTTTTGTATGGCTTATTTTATGGCATCACTTTGTTGTTGTGTTAATAACCAAGTAAGAGCACTCGTATTAATTTGGTCTCTATTTCTATTTGATTAAATGAAAATATTCAATTCATGATTGGATTTACGAATGTCATTACAAATTTTGACAATTTTTTCTTTGTCACGCCTTCCATCAAATATTTTCTATAGTGTCTCTGTTACATTCTTTCCAATATGCATAGCATCAAACAAATGCATGATTGGGAGGTTTTTGTAGTACAGAAACCTACTAAATCATCTAGGATATCTTTTTAGTCCTTTTGGAAGTTGGTCATCAATGCCTTGACAACCTTCACGTACATCAATTACATCATTAATAAACAAAAGACAATATCCAAATATAAATTTCAAACAAAAACCATCAGATGGAATGACATTACCTCAAAGATTTAATCTATTGTATTCCAACTTTCATAGGTGAGGTGTCATTCTTCATGGCTTTGATGTTGTCTCTTCTTTCCCATTGAAAAGATGTTTTCGGTAATTCAATACTTATGATTTTTATGGAGAAAGTTCCTATGCTCATCGAACACCTGCTTTCCTAAACTTTTTGAATGACAAGATTTCATCTTTGGACCACAAACTGGACATGCAAATTTTCCCTTTATCTGAAGACCTACAAGATTGTGTATAATTGGATAAAATATGTTAATTTTGATATTTACAATTATCATGCACAACTTAAACATACAACAAAAATGTGTTAGCAATATAACATACTAAAAATATGTGTTAACAGTTTTACATACCACAACAATGTGTTAGCCCAGGGGCATTATGTATTGTCCATACAAGCATTGCATGAAATTGAATTTTTCTTTGTCCTATTGGTCTAGATATGTCATACATGGTGACCCCATTCCATAACTCTAACAACTCGTCAATAAGGGGCTCAATATATACATTTATATTTTTTACTTGGTACTTACCTATTCAAATGGACAAAAATATTACATAATTATTATGACCATTTTGATGTGATGATTATAAATTAATTTAGATGACTATTAAATGAAAAAATACCTAGTACAATAATTGCCAATATTATGTGCTCCCTATTTATGGACATCCAAAGAGGAATGTTATTTTTAATAACAAAAATAGGGCAGAACGAGTAAATTGGTCTCATCTCTCCAAATAGATTGACATCGTCTGCTGCCAATAAAAGCTTGAGATTACGAGGTTCTTCTTTAAAGAGTGGTCAAGTATCTTCTATGTCCTTAAATGCATAACCATCCACAAGCATTCGCATAATGTCATCTTGACTTCTATTGCATGCATGGTAATCCATAAATTGTACCAAGCTAGTGCACTTGAATAATCGTTGCAGACGTGGAATAATGGGAATGTACTGAAGAACCTTGTTAGACACCCTTTTTATTGTTTGATTTGATCGATATCTACTAATGTGACAATCAGGGCATTCTATTGCAAATTCATGTTGTTTATGATATATAATATGATCATTGGTACAAGCATGTATTGTTTAATACTCCATTCCAATATCTTTCATAATGGAAGATAATTCTCGGTATAAGCAAGGTAGAATGTTTTATAGTGGTAACAAACACTCACCTATCAACCTATGGCAAAAAATAATATTTGTTAATATAAATAATATTAATCGTACGCTAACATAGAAGATGAAAAAAATGATATACCTTAGCATACATGAGATTTCTACATTGGATAAACCATTCATAACCTTGAAGTTCACCAACAACAATACAACATAGAGAAGAGTTGTTTGGGAGCCTTGGTACAGGGGCTCGTATGTTGTTTCAAGTATAGGTATATAAAGGATATCTTCATCATCATGATCAAATGCGCTAGTATCATCATCTTGATCAGTTGCGCCAGTACGATCTTCTTCAATCGTGTTTTCTGGCATATGATCAGTTGTGCTAATACCAACATCTTCAATTGTGTTCTCTATCACGGGATCATCTTCTTCCATGGGAGAATTACCTTCTGCTTTGATATTCACACCTCCATGTTCCCCCAATTGCAAATCCACATTCACCAATGGACGAAAATTGTTTCCCCTTCAATGTGACCATGTTGCCTATAATGTCTCTCAGCTGTTGTGATTAGAAGTCTTCGATTCTTTAAGCCCTTACAATTTTTGCAGGGACAATAACATTTTCCATCACCTTTTATTTTGAACTAAGACCACAATCTAGAAATTGTCTCCGTATTATATTATAGGTTCATATTGTCAGGCGTGGTCTTTCTTGGCACTAGAAGAGTCAAAGTTATCTTGTCACTAGAAGTGTTAGCACTAAAACAAGAAAAGGAGCTCAACAAGCCCTAAAAAATGCTTTAAGTATTTGAAAGAGCCTCTTATCCAACATGTATGCTAAAAGAAGCCTCTTATCATGTTGTTAAGTGGTGATATTTGTATGATATGAGACACAATTTATGGAAACATATATGGTATATTCATCTCTTGGAATGAAATTCAGTTTTGGAGATACATTCTTCAAAATGACTAAGTACAGAAGCAGAAATACAGAGTATGACAATATTGTTTTGGGTATCAAAGATCAAGTACGATGAGTTATGAATTGCAATCTTAGTGGAAGATAGTATGGGGTATGTATGACCTCCACCTAAGATCGATTTAGTTTTGGTGTTGATTACAGTGAGTTAGAGAGATTTGAAAACAAGCAAAGACAACTAAACATCGTAACAAAGCAGTTAAATAGTATAGATGAATTAAGGAGTATGGTGTGGACTCCTGGCAAGCTAAGTTGGATTATAATTTTGGATAACCTATATTTTGGTTATGTAAGAGCATTGAATTTTTATTTTCTCTTTACATTATTTATTTTTGTATTGAGAGCTGACTATGTGATAATGTTAAGAGAGACGACTTGATGTTGATATATATATATATATATATATATATATGAAGAATTTTATAAAGCGAAGATAGATGATGGATGACCGAATGTATAAGTGTATATATGTATGCGAGTAACAGAGTAGAGAATGATAGAGATCATTGAAGAACTATGACTGGAACTATGTAAGCATTGAATATGCTTGTTTTTGTTCATTACTAAGAACACTTTGTAACAGAAGTTTTTTTGTAAGATTTGTAAGCTCAATTGGCCCCTAACAAGGTGTTGTATACCTTTAACGGGGTTGTTATTCCTTTAAGAAGGAAATGTACTATGTAATATTCAGCTCCTAATAGGGCTAGGTATCCTAACAAGGACATTATACTTTAGTGCATGCTTGTGGGTACCATTCGCATCAGGGTTTTCCCTTGGCCAAGGTTTCCTTGACAACAAATAATGGTGTTATGAGTTCTATGTTATTTTTTTATGTTCTTTTCATTTCAGCAAGCTTATGGTTTATTTGGAATTGGTTTAAGTTTAATTTAAAGTGTTATAATATGGATTTACCCCCCTCTCAGTATTACCTAATCCTAACATATCAAACATGTATGCTAAATGAAGCCTCTAATCATACACCAATGAATAAATAGAGGAATCCAAGGAAAAAATAGAAATTTAATAAAATTTCAAATGCCAAAATATTCACAAAATCTCAAAAAAATTGCAAATGAATAAAGATTGGATTGAACAAAATAAAATTTGATGGACAATGCCAGAATGAGCAGAGTATCTACAAGACAACAATCAAGACACATATTGATGCTACAATTTATTTAACAATTCAAATGTCTCAAGTAGACAAGATTCTCAATGGAACTGCTTTGATAACATATAGATACAAATAGGAGATTGGAGTTGATCAGCCTTCACCTGTACATATACAGCCTTCACCTGTGCATATAAGAGTTTATCAGAGAAGGTATATGCACAAGTGATAAACATGCAAATTTGAACAAGCACTACTGGGAGCTAGACCAGACAAAAAATGGACTTGTGATGATTTTCACAATAATACATTTGTTGCAGGGTAAGCTCCCAGTAGTGCTTAGGAAAATTTGCATGTTTATCACAAGTGCATATACCTTCTCTAATCAACTCTTATATACATGTGAAGGTTGTATATGTTGTGTGTGTGTGTGTGTGCGCGTGCATGTGTGTGTGTGTGATAGTGGAAGAAAAATCACTTGAGCAAGTGATTCAAGGTATGATGCCCCTCTCATAGATAGGCCTGCAATATCTCTGAAATTGGTTGCTTATCCATCATCAACAAGTCAAGAGGACAAAATAGATACTGGACAAAATTGTACTGGGAACTGAGAAGTGAAAAAAGAGTTATATAGAATCTTAGAACCAGGAAAGAGATGTACAAATGAATCTAGTCAGAGAAAACAACTAAGGATTTACAAATGAATATGTTCTCATATCTAAAAAGATTAAAAATTAACAAATGGAGTATATTTTATTAGACGTGTGGAGACTCCTTCCAAGATTTACAGAATATAAAATTAGTCATTTTTTTAGAGAGGCAAACCAAATGGCAGACTGGCTGGCTAATGTAGCTATAAACTCAGATAAAGACACAGAAAATTTTGACCCAGGAAGTATAACGAAACAACTGCAAGACATCAGATAAAATGAGCACACATCATAATGCGCTCTAGAAATCCAAATGGCACTATAGAATGAGTTTTTTTATTAAAATTAGAAGGAACTTCTCAGACTACACAAGGTGAAGACATCCTTATCCCAAGGGTGTTGGAGTGGAGTAATTGTTTCTTCCATGTATGTAACTAAGATGTAGTGTTTCTTTTGATTGTTTACAAGATCCCCACAATTGAATCCAAAAATCAATTACATTCAACAATAAAAATTATATAAATCCGATAAAGTTAATAAAAATATATTATTTAAATCACAATATGAAGTTCTTAAAAAAACCATAAAATAAAGTTTCAACGGGTATCATTATAAGAATCTATATTATTATCCCTACACTCAAGAAAAATACACCTAGAAGAATCAATCCATCAAACTTTCAATTATCACTTGTATTATTAATGACTCAACCATCCAATCTGCCTCTGAAGCTTGGATATTTCTTTTCTTGTATGGTCATCTAGCAAATTAATGGCGCAGTTTCATTCTGGTGGAGAGCTACAAGATGAGATAGATATGGAATTCCTGGGAAATAATCTAGGGCAACCATATATATTGCACACCAACATCATCTCTCCAGGCAAAGGAAATTGAGAACAACAATTTCCACACATTCAACCTTATCATGTCCTTATTTGAAATAATTCCTATAGGTTGTCCAATTAATATTTATATATTATACATATAGGTGTACTTTCATTCATTCCCTCTCCCCACATCAATATTCGTCTCTCTCCAAGATAAACTCTACAATGCACAAGTTCAACCTTGAACCATCTGAAAATAGCCCTTGAGATTCAAAAATTCAAATTCAAATTTCATTAACTCTTGACTTTTCACTAGCCATTATGATATAAATTGGTACAAGTTAGTGTGATTTATTACCATGTCTTGATATTTTAAAATATTTGGTTGTGCATTTAAACATATGATAAGAATGTCTACAAATCTTAAGCAATACAAGGAGAATCATTCAAGGAATATTTCAATTTGGATCATTATAAGAAACCGATATGCATCAAAATTATTTGAATATCTATGTGTGTTAATGTTGTCTTCAAGATTATAAAATTATCCTAATTAATAAGGTTGACCTAAGAGATCATGATCCTTGTGATCAAGCAATTTTCTCACAATATTTTTCAATATCATGATCCAAGTGCACATAAACATAAGAGACATCATGCATAAAAGTAAGGTGAATTCTTCTTGTTGTCAGGCATGGTCTTTCTTGGCACTAGAAGAGTAAGAGTAAGAGTCAAAGTTGAATTGGCTACTAGAAGTGTTAGCAAATGAATAAAGATCGGATTGAGGAGTGAATAAAATATTCACCCATGAAATATTAGATTCAAAATTTAAAAAAAAATAGATCAAGCAAGAACAATAGATTATGATGATAGAAATAATAGATGAGACATAGAAGAATAGAAAGTTCAAATGCAAGAACAATAGTTCATAAGAGAACAACAGACAAGACAAAGAAAACCAAAAGATTTCATGGAAAGAATAGTAGATTACAAGGTCATACCCATGGGTTTGAAGAACATTCAAGACAATTTTGGTTTGTTTCCACGAACTTGTTATTCTTTAAAAGGTTCATTTTAAATTATGATGATTTTTATGGAAAAATCTTATAGTAGTTGAGTTCTTATATGTTGGATCCTGCATTTTTCTGAAAGTTCTTTCTCAAATGTTGTATGGTATATGTGGATAATGTTGATCATGATTTCATTTGTTAAAACCCTAAAAAATGTTATGTAGCCACAACGCAGTCAATCAAAGAAGCATACAATAATTTGGAGAGATTCATCCACTATTACATTGTCATTGAGGACAAAGATTTATTCATGGTCATCAAGAGTGGAGATGTAGTGTGTGAGTCACTAAAGAAATATAAAAACATCAAATGATAGTTTTAAAATCCTGATGAGAGTCCTATGGTGAACATTGTCATTGAAATATTTAAAAGATTATGTAATAAAAATATGAAAATAACCAAAATATAGGTCAGAAATTTGGAACTCAACAACTGTGAAAAGTAATTCAAGGCAAGTCCTTGCACAACATCGACATGGAGCATTGAATAAATTATGCAATACACATAGTGTAATATGTGTATGTCTGGGAGGAGCTTATCCGTACACAACAGTCCCATGTAACCATCAAACGTGGGCTTCTCTCATCTCCCCTAAATGCAGGAATGACACCTATCTTTCCAACACACCACACCTCTATTCCACAGGCCAATATTTGGACATACTAGTATTCAGAGGATGCACAATGCTCAAACTCTTCCTCCCGCCCGCGATCTGGCTAAGACATAATAATGTTTGAAATTTTATGCTCAAAATTTGGTCAAAATTGTATGCTCAAAATTTTATTCGATAAGATCAAACTCTTTCTTTTTTTTGTTTATATCCTGATTTGGTCAAAATTTCTACAATAAACTTAGCTGAAGTCAAAATTTTGACATTTTCGGGACATAAACAAAAAAAAAGTGATCACAGGCCAAAATGGCCTTTAGTCAAACATGAGGCCCAAATGTATTAGTGCTACTAGTGGTTATGGTGACAAAGCTTAATGGTTGAATTATTCATGCATAATCAGATGCAATTCAATCAGTTCATGTTTTGTTGTATCAACTTTGATATCACTATTGTATAATGGTAGTTAGCCTAACTGGAAGTGAGGCTTTGTATAAATCACCTTAGCTGGTCTTACCCTAACAGGTGTTTTTCCCAGTTTTGGTTTTTACCATAGTTTTTCCTAGTTTTGATTTTCCATGTAAATCTTGGTGTTCTCAGTGTCGACGTTCTTATGTTTTCATGTTTACATTTTTGTGGATATTTAAATACTTAACTGATAGATCAAAAGTTGTTATTACTATTTTTTATTAATTTACCAATAGATAAAAAAATTTAATTTGTGTGGGAATCACTAATACACCCCCCTAATTATTCATCCTGTTCAACACATCCTTCAAGCACAACTGCAAAGGTGGAGTTAGAACAACACTATGGTCAAATGTAGATCCATCCCAAAAAGGATCCACATCATATGTAGGATCTATCTCACCCAGACCAGCATAAGCATCAACACTAATATAATATATGGAGACATCATCATTGGTTGATAGGAAAACATCTTCATATATTCTTTTAATATGCCTATCATAGGTACTAAATTTTGGGATATTGTTGGACTATCATGCATATATGTCCTAACATTGATGTTTTTTAATTGATTTCAACATATTTCTACTATTTGTGACAGTGTTCTTGGTATGTTCAATGAGAATATTGATTTGGTATGGCTACTGTATTGAAGATAAGATGTTGCAAATGTATAGATAGTTTCAGGGATGTCTTTAGTTGACACATGTCAATTTACAGAGATTCGCATGGTTATTTTAGTGAGTTATGAGTGATTGTTCAGAGACTGGTATCTTGGATGTTCAGGAAGAGACAGTGTTTCAGTGATTGGGTCGGTGTGGTTCATTTATCCAATATTTATGGCTACTAACCTAGCGGTGATTTTAGGACATGGATGTGTGTCCTCGGCTCGAGTGGTTCATGATTTGGATTTTGGCAAGCTATTTTTCTTAAGTGATAGAGGTTGTTGATTGATGTTCATGTTGAACTATGTAGAGATAATGGTGAATTCTAAGATAGAGTTGTTTTGGTTGTTTTTATGGTATTTCACGTTGATTTTTGATGTTTATAGATCATGTTCTATTCATTTTCTTGGATCGCATTAATTTATGTGATCGGATTTTGTGTTTTTCTTATGGCATGTTGGTGTTCTTATTGTTCTTGGCCAACATGGTGGTGTAGTGTGTTGCGATGGATCGAGGCGTGATTGATGGAGATGGAGCATGTTTGAGGACAAAGATTTGGATCCTTACTATGTCTTTTCTGATATATTTTGAATCGCATTGTTATTTGTATTGTATTTGACTAAATATTTGTAATTTAGTTCCTTGATCATCCTTGAAGAAATAGGTTGATAAATTGTATAAATTTAATGATGTAATACCCCTTTGTAGATTGGATGAGGGTGTGAGAAAGAAGAGGATTGTATGAAAAGAGCCATCTATGAGTGAAATCTGTAATTGAGGCAGAGATTTTATGTACTTTATTGCAACTGTATTGGCATAAAAAAGATGATATCAATTAGTTCATGAATTTTGGATTATTGTCCACTGTGGATTGTAATCAGATATTGTTGTAATGAAATGATCCTTCTTTTGGGTTGTGGCTTATATTGTATTTGAGTAGTGAGCTCTAGGCAGTGTGCCTGAATGCATGTGCATTCCCCTTGTAATATTCCTAACATGGTATAGTTCTTTTAACGGAGTACATCATCTTGTGGGTTTTATCCCCACCATAATTTCTTCTCTTAACCGGGTTTCCACGTCAAAAATCTTGGTGTTATGTGTTATGTATATTGTGATCTATCTTTAATGTTCATCATTCATATATGAGATTAAGAGGTTAAAAGATTAATTGAGGTTTTAAGTTTTGGGATACAACCAATTCACCTCCCCCTCTCATTTGTATGTGTTACCTTGTTTCTAACAATTGGTATTGGAGCTAGGTCCTCTTTTGGAAGCTTCATCTCTTGAGGAGATCTGAGATGGAATCCTTTAAGAAGTAGAGTCTGAGATTTGAAGGCACTAACTATTCCATATAGAAGGGTCAGATGATTACACATTTGATATGCATCTGAGAAGATTATTGGGAGATCACTAAGAAGTATTACAATCCCTCCTATAGATATTTCTAGTGCTACTCCAGATGAGAAAAAGAAATTTGAGTACAACATCAGAGAAAAAGAAGCATTGTTGAGTGACTTGTCAGATACAAAATATGAAAATATCATGGAATTAGAGACTACGCCTTAGATATGAATAAAATTAGATATTTTGCATGAAGGAGATGCATATGTGAAGAAAGCTAAGTTGTAGAGTCTGATAGGGAAGTATGAGGCATTAAAGATGAGAAAGGATGAAAACATCAGTCCTTACATATTGGAGGTGAATGAGCTAGTTTGTGGAATCAGATGTGCTGGTGGAACATTGGAGGAAGATGAAATTGTTTCTAAGATTCTTAGATCCTTACCTTCTTCTTAAAAACACAAGGTTTCTTCTATTGAAGGGATAGGGACCGTGACTACAGTAATAAGAGATGTATTGGTTGGTAAGATATTTGCCTTTGAAATGAGTGAATTTGGTGATGCACTTCCTCAATTTTAATCAGCATTTAAGGATATTTTTTCTAAGGATAAGAAAAGACATGAACTTGGAGAAAGTTCAACAAAGTTTGGATCTAGATGCTAAGGAATGGGAAAATATTGAGGAAGAAGAAAGGAAGATTGAAGATTTTGACACCCTAATTGCCAAGAGATTGCCTAGGAGAGTTGGTAAGTATAAAGGAAAGTTACCTTTGAAATGTCTTTCATGTAAAAAGATTGCTCATATTGCTTCAAGATGTCTAAATAAAGAACCTATGTACAAGCTTAGGAAACTCAAACCTAAATATCAGAAGAAGTGTTATTATGTTGTTGATGAAGGTGTAACTGATGATGAATCTAAAAAGAGTGAAGATGAGATTGTGTTTATTGCTATCACAGATGAGAAACCTAGTGTGTGTGTGAAATTGTGTAAGATACCTGGAGCTGCAAACACGCACTTAAATGAACCATTACAGGGTTAGCTAGTTAGAAAATGACAAAATCAGAAGATTGAAATGCCCAAGGCTAACCGACATCGGCTCATTTCCTTCTAGTAGGTAGGAGTTTGAATCTTGCTCTCAGGTCATTGCAAGAAACAGTGACTACACGAGATCCTAAACGAAGGATTTAAAAGCTAAATAGAATGATTAATCTATATGATATGCAAATACAAAATTGATTCTAAAGCTAATTAGATTGATTTTATAACACCAATATTGAAATTTTTTTGTTCTTTTCAAAGCCCAAATTGAAAGTGCTCTAGATTATGAAGTTTGTATGCAACTAAAAACAATTAACAAATCTAAGTAATTAAAAATAAGAATGAAAGATGCTTGAATGCTAAAAATAGTATAATAACGATAGAAAAAATTAGGATCCTTTGTGAAGGAAATGAAGCTCTCTTTTATAGAAAATCTCTCCCAAATCGATGGTCAAAATTAGAGGAAATGAGTGGCTCAGATCCGATCTGAGGAAACACAATCCATGTGCAAGTGATTTGATTGGTCAAAAGATTCAGTCTTTTTGGAAATTTCCAAATTGATTTTCAATTAACAAATTTGTTTCCAAAATGATAAATAGATAAGATTAAGTTAACTGAATAAAACAAATTTGTTTCCAAAATGAGAAAAGATAATAATAAATTAACTGAATAAAATAGATTTATTTCCAATTCAAAAATGAGTTGATGACATCATATGCATTAAAAAATATTTAATTGATTTTAAATGCACATTTTAATTCAAAAATTTGATGACATCATATGCATTTTTAAAGATTTAATTGATTTTCACTGCACATTTTGTTCTTATTAATTAATTGAATTCCTTTTTTGAATTTTATTGATAATTTAGTAATTTTATTCAATTAATATATTAGAATATCAATTAAATAGTTAACTTAAGGTTTATTTGCCAATAAATTGTATTTATAGGAATTAATTAATTAGTCAAGTATGATGATTAATTAGGACCTAGGATTCAGGTCATATTAGCTTGAAATTGATGAATTGCCTGTTTGGTTTAGGACTTAGAAATATCAAGATTAGGGTTTCTTGATATGAGATTGAGATTAGGGGTCTAGGGTTTAGGTGACCACTTTTAGTTCATTATATTTTCCCCTCTTTGAATTGATGTGTGATCAACACATTGATTCAAATACCTGTTAGCGAGAAGTCACAAGTTGATCGAAAGTAGAAAGATCTTGCATCTGAAGTGGGTAATTATACTCATCAAGTAATACGTTGATAAAGATATCCATCTTTTTGGACTCAGGAATGAGTCATGGATGTCTAGAAAATACTCTTCTCCATCGTTGAAGAAAAGTCAGGAATGATCCTCCCGTCTGTTACTGAATGCTACATAATTCGATCATAGACAAGGGATGTTGTATGTTATATGAATACTGTTATAAAAACATATACATCAGTTCATCAAAACTTTTGATCCATGTGGGTAGCTTTGAAAACTACTCCATAGCTTGACCACCTAAGCTTCGGGGAAAGACATGCATGAGATACGTCTGTTCATGCATAAACTCTGTGCATAGGGCACATAATTCCTGAATGTGGTCTTGTGGGTCGGAATGACCACTATACATGTCAAATTTTGGGATTTCTACTCCACGTGGAAATGGAGGTAAGTGAAAACCTTTATCAAAAGGAAATGGACAAATGGTGTCCATAAATAATTTTGTCAATGGTTTCTCCTTTTCTTGTTTTGTTGTTTGTATTTCTATTTTCAAAGATTGAAGTTGTTTGGTTAACAATGTTATAGGAGTTTCCTCCTCTTTAGAAATGATATCTTCCACTCTACAATGAGAGGGAAGTTGGGCTCCTTGTTCAGCCAGTTCTAAAAAGTATTGCTCTTTTTCTTTGATCGTGATAACCTTCATGACTTTGAGGAAGGCTTGATCGTGTAGGCATTTGTTAACTTCCTCCTCAAAGTTTTCAGGATCTTCAAACTCTGGTATTTCAACATCATGATCATTTTCTTCAGACATGTTCGAATATGGTAGTCTGTTAATGAGAAATATTGACTCATGTGTAGTTTTTAGTTGTTCCTCTAAAAGAGGATTTTCTGTCAGCGGAGGACATTGTCCTTCCGTGTAAAGTGTTTTAGAAGAAATCCTAGTTTGTACCGGCATTAACCAATTGATTCATCTAACTAGAATTGAGGTGATGTCTAAAGTGTTGACGAAGTCCAAGACCTAAGAATACAAAGAGATAATGTCCAACTGAACATGAGAAGCAAAGACTTTGATCTTGATTCAAGGTTAACAAACCTGCTCTCACAACTCAGGATAAGGACATCACAGACAAAGATGATCAAGATAACAAGTCACTTGGACTAGCATAGTGAAATTAGACCTCAAGGCAACAACAAGTCAGACTGTCAATAGATTGTGGTCAACAACAAACTAGTAGTGATGTTGTGAGAACACAAATTTTGTGAAAATTCAGACAGAACTGTCACGACAGAATACCAATTTGGACAAAAATTTGACTGAAGTTCAGAGTTTTGACACTAGATGCAGAAACTTGGACAATAATTTCATAGTTTACACCTAAGATGGTAGATTTTGGATCGTTTGAGTGTTTTGATGTTGGTTTTGATTTTTTAGTTTCTGTTTTCATGTTTCACTCACGCAAGACAGATCAAGAAGAATGTTTATTATAAAAAGAATAGACACACCACAACCTAGGTAAGCCAGGGCAATATCTACTAAATTCCCACTATAACCAAATTTCAGCCATGCCTACTCATAGAGCACAACTTAAAATCTTGGAGGCACAGGCTCCTCCTTACAATGCAATCACTTATCAGGTGCACCAAGCTTCAAATCCCAAGGGTAATCACTTCCCAAGGGACTGTTGTCTCTACTAAGAGCCTAGAAAATGTGGGACATCTTAGTCGGTCTCAGACCTTCCATGCCAGAAAATAGAGAGAATTTTGGTCACTAGAACAAGTTTTTTATTCAGGGCATCCATTTAGGCGGCTATACATGTGGCAGATTAAAGTTAAGTTCTGTAGGTTTTTACGCACCATGAGGATACTAAGGGAGATCTTCTATTGGCATAGCGAAATCGACACTTGTTCACTATGAGATTAATCACAATGACATTTTTTATATACCGATTTGGAAGGGCTTGGATATATCATGTTACCAACCAGGCAATCCCTCTCACCGGCTCTATTAAAGCTCTCGGGAGTTAGCCACGCTAAAATATTTGTATGAATTTCTTTTACAACCAAGATTCGTGAAGGCGAGGGGAGAGGATACGTTCATGCAATTATTTTGGATTACAAATCTAGAGAACACTCCACACACATAAGCAAAGTGATTCTTTTTAAGCACCAAATCTGAAGTGTTATTTAAATACAAAATGCATACATGATAGTTTTGGAAGACACACAAAGTCTTCGACAAGCATCCTGCATTAAAATCATTAGTATTTTATGATGTGTTCTTCATTTATAGCATCCTACAAACCACTGTTAGGCTGTAATTAAAGATAAGCATAAAGAACAATACAACAAAAGATTGGTCAGCATTAGAAAAATTAGAAAATTGATTGCACATTTAGAAAGTAGATGAAAAATCATGCACTTTTAAAAAAATTGCACTCCAAAATGTTACCGTATGAGCCCAAATGAGGCTTTGGAAGCTGCAAAATAGAGGATTAGATAGTATAGTGATGAAAACCTATAATTTATAACATATCTGGAAACCAAAACCAAAAAATAACTCCACCACTGTGATATTTAGCAAATTCTACCCAAAATCAAAAAAAAAATTGCTCAAAAAAGGACTTAAAACAAGCAAGTTATGGCCCTCTGAAGATAGACTGCAAATTTGAAATGCTCAATGGTGAAGGCTAAAAATTTCAAACCTCAGAGGATGTCACAAAATCACTGTGTTTAATTTGATGGTCTACAGGTTGTCACAAAAAGAGAGTGACAGTGCAAAATGATGATCATACAGCTGTCAAATTTATCCCATTATATTTTCCTGCATGGCAAAAAAATGGGACCTCCTATTGATTTGGCAGGTTTGTGTGGCACAGGGCGCCAAAATTGTGCGTGTGAAATTGTGTCAGATACCTACAACTGCAAACACACACTTCAATGAACCATTACAAGGTTAGCTAGTTAGAAAATGACAAAATCAGAAGACTAAAATGTCCAAGGCTAACCGACGTCGGCTCATTGCCTTCTAGTAGGTAGGACTTTGAATCTTGCTCTCAGGTCATTGCAAGAAATAGTGACTACACCAGATCCTAAATGAAGGATTTAAAAGCTAAATGAAATGATTAATCTATATAATATGCAAATGCAAGATTGATTCTAAAGCTAATTAGATTGATTTTATAACACCAATATTGAGATGTTTTTGTTCTTTTCAAAGCCCAAATTGAAAGTGCTCTAGATTATGAAGTTTGCATGCAACTAAAAACAATTAACAAATCTAAGTAATTAAAACTAATAATACAAGATGCTTGAATGCTTAAATGCTAAAAATAGTATAATAATGATAGCAAAAATTAGGATCTTTTGTGAAGGAAATGAAGCTCTCTTTTATAAAAAAAATCTCTCCCAAATTGACGGTTGAGATTAGAGGAAATGAGTGGCTCAAATCCAATCTGCGGAAACATAATCCATGTGCAAGCGATTTGATTGGTCAAAAGATTCAGTCTTTTTGGAAACTTCCAATTTGATTTTTAGTTAACAATTTTGTTTCCAAAATAAATAATAGATAAGATTAAGTTAACTGAATAAAATAGATTTGTTTCCAAAATGAGAAAAGATAATAATAAATTAACTTAATAAAACAGATTTATTTCCAATTCAAAAATTAGTTGATAACATCATATGCATTAAGAAAGATTTAATTGATTTTAAATGCACATTTTAATTCAAAAATTAGTTGATGACATCATATGCATTTTTTAAAATTTAATTGATTTTAAATGCACATTTTGTTTTTATTAATTAATTTAATTCTTTTTTTGAATTTGATTGACAATTTCATAATTTTATTTAATTCATATATTAGAATATTAATTAAATAATTAACTTAAGATTTATTTGCCAATATATTGTATTTTTAAAAATTAATTAATTAATCAAGTATGATGATTAATTAGGACCTAGGATTCAAGTTAGATTAGCTTAAAATTGATGAATTGCCTATTTGGTTTAGGACTTAGAATTATCAAGATTGGGGTTTCTTGATATGAGACTAAGATTAGGGGTCTAGGGTTTAGGTGACCACTTTTAGGTCATTACACCTAGTTCCTTAAATGAGGAAAGAGCCTTGGTTTCAAATGTGGATGAGAAAGATTAATGGGTAATAGATAGTGGTTGTTCACATCACATGACCGAAGATAAAAGAAAATTTGTGAAGTTGGAGAGGTATGATGGTGGTGTTGTTAGATTCAATGACAATAATCTGTGTATGATCAGAGGTAGAGGTTCCATTATACTTGATGATAAGAATAAAATTGGTGATGATTTATATGTTGAAAGTTTGAGACATAATCTTTTGAGTGTTGGACAACTAGTTAACAAGGGTTATAATCGACAATTCAAGGATGGAATGTGCAAAATCATTGGGAGTTCTGGAGTTGAGATTGCGTCTCAAAAAAATTCCAAAGGTAATGTATTTCATTTGACTAATGCAGAGAATAGATGTTTGATTGCTCAATTTGATGACATTTGGATATGGCACAAAAGATTTTGTCATGTGAACTTTGATAATATTGTGAAGATCAACACTACTAGAGCAGTGATAGATTTGCCTAAATTGTTGAAGTCTGCTAATGTGATGTGTAAGGAATGTCATTTGGGTAAGATAACTAAATTTTCTTTCAAAAGAAAGACTTATTCTTTAAGAGGATTGTTAGATCTAGTATATACTGATTTTTGCAGCCCTGCTAGAACTAGAAGTTATTATAGTGATAGGTATTTTATACTATTCATTGATGACTATTCAAGGATGATGTGGGTTGCATTCTTAAAGGAGAAATCTGAAGCTTTTGACAAATTCAAATCTTTAAGGATATGGTTGAGACTAAAACAGGCATGAAGATGAAATGTCAAATATCTAATGAAGGTGGAGAATTTACATTTGATGAATTTAATGAATTTTTTTAAGAGAGTGGAATAAAGAGGTAAATGTATGCTTTGCAAACCCCACAATAGAATGATATTGCAAAGATAATAAATAGAACTGTCCTAGACACTACAAGGACAATGATGATTAAGAGAAATGTACCACAAGTCTATTGGACAGAAGCAGTTAGCACTGCAATCTACACAATGAATTGAGTTCAAATCAAGCAAGGCACTAGTAAGACCCCTTATGAGCTATTGTGTGGACATGTCCCTACAATGAAATTTTTAGAATCTTTCAAAGCAAATGTTACATCAAAAGAGATGAAGATTTAGGCAAATTTGATCCTAGATGCGATGAAGGTATCTCTCTTGATTATTCTTCAAAGAGAAAAGCATACAAGTGTTACAATAATAGGTTGAGGAAGATAATTGAAAGTGCTAATGTTAAAGTGGATGAAAGCTACCAGAAACAAGCAAGATTTTGTAGATATGAATCAGATGGTGAGGAAGACAAATAGGATATATAGATACAGAATCAGTACCATAATCAGAATGGTTCAGTAGATCAAGATGAATAAGTTACAAATGAGGAAGAAGTGAAGACATAATTGTCAGCTACAAATGCAAATTCAAAGAATCCAAGGTATGTATGGTTAAATCATTCTAAAAATCAGATTATTGGTGATAGGAGTCAAGGTGTTCAGACTAGAGGAAAAATTGCTAGAAATGAAATTTTTCTAATTTCTAAGATTCAACTTAAGGATGTTGATGAAGAATGTAAAGATGAAAGTTGGGTTAAAGCTATGGAAGAATAATTGGAATGGATTGAAAAGAACAAAACATGGATCCTAGTTCCCAGACCTAAGGACAAGAATGTGATCGGTAATAAATGGGTATGCAGAAGAAAAAAAAAACTAAATGAAGATGGTGAAGTGGTTCAGAATAAAGATAGACTCGGTTTGTCGATTGAAGAAATACATGTATGGATTGAAACAAGCCCCTAAGTCCTAGTATTCAAGATTGGATAAGTACCTTTTAAAGCTTGGATTCAATAAAGGTATTGCTTAAAGTAATTTGTACTTGAAATTTGATCATGATAATATTCTGATTGTTTAAGTCTTTGTGGATGATATCATTTTTTATGGTAATGAAAAGTTGAGTAAAGAGTTTGTTGACGAGATGCAAAAAGAGTTTGAGTGTCCATGATAGGTGAGATGATATTCTTTCTTGGTCTAAAAATTAAAAAATAAGTATTTTTATATCTCATTCCAAGTATGTGAAAGAATTCTCAATCAAGTTCGGTATGAAAGATTCAAAACCACTTTGTACTCCTATGGTTATCGGTTGTGAATTGACAAAGGATGATGATTCACCTAAGGCAAATAAAAAAAGATAAAAATATATGATTGGTGTATTATTGTAATTCACACATACTAGACCTGACATTATGAATGTAGTTTGTATTGTTGCTCAATTTCTAGTAGATCTGAAATATTCTCATGTTGTGGCAGTGAAAAGAGTATTTAGATACTTGAAAGGAGAAATTGACTATGGTTTGTGGTATAATAATGTTAATGATTTTACATTGAGTTCTTTTACTGATGTGGATTGGGCAGGTAATGTGGATGAAAGAAAAATTACGAGCGGAGGAGCATTCTTCTTGGGTAAGAGGTTAGTTTCATGGTCAAATAAAAAGAAAAATTTTATATCATAATCTACTGCTGAGGTTGAGTATGTTGTTGTTGATGTGAAAAACACACAAGTGATATGGATGAATAAAATGTTTTTTATTAAGGAAAAACTAGGTTTTGAAGGGGGCCCAAAACCCTAGACAAGCATATTTGAGGGAGGTCTGGAACTCCAAAGAAAAATTTAGTTGTAAATGATTAAGCTTTACAGAATGACAACAGCCAACCAATAGATGAACAACAACCATAAATAATAGATCATACAAATCTTAGGCTTCCCATGTGAATAAAAACTAAAGGCATAAGCCCCCTGAACCAAGGTTTTCAAGGCTCCCTGAATCCTAACACTGAGAAACATATACACTTTGGGTTTTGACTAGGCTCCCAAAACCTTAGAAGAATATTTTGAACTAGTAAAAGCCTTCCAAAAGAGGACCAAAGGGTTTTTAAGATTCCCAAAACCTTAACATAGGGTTTAACATGGTTCCCAATACCATCACAGGGTTTGCAAGGCTTCCCAAACCTTAAAATCTAGCCTCAAAAGAAAAGACGATAAAAAACCAGCTAAAAAATAGGGTTTTGGAAGGCTCCCCAAACCTTCATGAGTTTTGACTTAGCTCCCACAACCAAGATGTTGTTGATATTAAAAAAACTCCACCTACAACAAACAATCCACCACTCTCCTAAAAAAATCCTTTCCACCTCAATAGGAAAGGATCCATCCTCTAAAGGATCGACAAGGTAAGAAAAGACCAGCGTAGAGGAACTAACAATCCACCCCATAATCATGAAATCACAAAACAAAATATCCCACAAAGAACAACCATATTCCACCTCCCTAGAGCCAACATCCACCTCCATTGGAAATTTCATCAAATCAATAAGACATAAGAGAGAGGAAAAAGGAAGTAGAGTGATCCAAACCCATGTTAAAATCATACGAATAAGTCCCACCTCAATAAGGGAATGTTCCACTTCAATAGGAACTTTTTAGAGCCACATCCAGCCACTAACAACACTAGCCCTTTTGAAAAAAGATCAGTGAAGAAAATGGGCCCCAACAGGGCCATACAAGGCCCTAAAACAACACACCCTTAACCAAAAATAGAGGGCCACCAAGACCCATCATGAAAATACAATTGCTCAAAAGATAAGGCAAATAAATCATAGAGAAAGAACCAATAGAGCCTCCATAAGAACCAAAACACCAAAATTTCACAACAGGGGCTAACAATCTCAAGGGGAAAAAAAAGCCTCACAACCGCAAGGCTAACTACTATTGGGGAAAGGAAACAAAAACTATGAAAACATGTCTCTGCACTCAAACCATGGACTTTGAATCCCACAAAGACACCAAGAAAAAATAATTCTGCAACCCCTACCCTAAAAACAAAATATCATCGCCAAAAGCCCCAACATCCACTGAAAATAGGGAACTGCAAAGAGCCAAGTAGACAACCGCACCAACAAGAAACTGGAAGAGCACCCAACCACCATAACCAACTCCATTTCAAGAGAGATCCCTAAAACCAAAGAACTCATCTCTACAAACAGATAGGATGATGGAGAAGCTCTTTGAAACAACAAGCATCCCTCCCCCAAAGGGAAAGAGGAAGGGCCAAAACATACACCAGTCTCAACCATAATCGCTTGCCACTCAACCTCAAAACACTGCTTTACCTCTTTACATAGGACCACAATGCATCAGGAGCTTCTAAGGTCGCCACAATATGGGAAGAAAGACAAATCCAACACAAGTTATCAAAGTCAAAGAACCCCTACCTAAATTGTGACCCCCAACAACTAAAGCAGAGGATGAGCACAAACATCCAATACTCCATGAGAGAAGTGCAGACCATCATCCAAGAATCCTCCCCTAACTTGTCCTCGGCCTCTATCCAATAAGGATATCACAGCTTCATCCAATAGCGAGAAAAATTGGCAACAAAGACACCTCAAAGACCAGCAACTATTGGAGAAGAAAGCACCATTCTACGCACAACCAAAATCCATCTAATCCATAAAAGGCCTTCACCTGAAATAGGGAAAATACTAGTATCATTCTACGCACAACCAAAAGCCATCGAATCCATAAAAGACCTTCACCTAAAATAGGGAAAATACCAGTATCCCATCCAATCTGGTCCACCAAACGCTGCACACAAACAAGCCTTGTTCAAGGAAAGAATTTTCCAAGAACCCCATACCCATTTCCATCCACTTCCTCTGCATCTTCTGAATCGACAGCATTTTCCTAAGAAACCCTCCCACTTCTCTCACCTCTTTGCTCCATTCAAAAACTCCATATTGGATGAAGCAAATGTTGAAAAATATATGAGTAATTATTGATAAGCCTATTTCTATATATTGTAACAACTCAAGTGTTATCAATATTTCAAATAATCCTATGTTACACGCGAAGACAAAGCATATATCTATCAAGTATCATTTCTTGAGACATAAGGTTAGCAAAAAAGAAGTCAGGTTGGAGTATGTATCTACTACAAAGCAGATTGTAGATATTTTCATGAATCCCTTGTCAAAGGAACTTTTAAGTGTCTTTGAGGTAAGCTTGGGGTGGTTTACCCTCCTAATCAAAGCTGGATTTGCATTGGTTTGCATCATTCCAGTGTTCTTACAGAGATTATTATTGATATGGATTTATGTTTTGACAATTTATACATAAGAGTAGTTAGTCTTGTGAGGTATGTTATTCACTTGTTATTCAGGTTTTGGCTTCAATGACTTAGTGCATATATGTGCCTTTGTTATTGATATTAAAGGGGGAGGAATAGTCATTTGAAAAACAAGTGTGAGACTAAGAGGGAGAGATTTTTATTTGTTTAATAAGATTTATTAGAGAGACTATGCAAGATAATATTGTAGATATTGTTGGTAGTACTATTGTGATGCAGTCAAGGATGGAGGATCCAAGAATGGACAGTACAAACCTTGTAGCCAATACAACATAGTGGAAAACACAAAGCAAAACATCACAATAAAAATTGAAGATACTGGCTTTTATTATCAATACCATGAAATTACATCAAACATGTCGGGTTGTAAGGCCTTCCCGGTTACAGCCAAATACAAAGACAACAAGACTTGGATCTGCCTTTAGATCTACCCAAGCCCAAAAACTATACAAGCTACAACTAGCTTTAACACTCTAAGCTCCTCTTAAGCTTAGCTGCCTACTTCCTTCCTCCAACTTACTTTATTTTTTTCCTCTCTCTTACTAACACAAAACCAAACCCTACCTTTATACAAAATCACGACTACAAGTTGACACTAGAAATAATATTCCCCAAAGCAAGAAATGTTTTGCAAATATAGGTCCAACCCTATCCAAACATAACATAAGAATAAGTGATCACATGGAACAATCCATGAAGGAAACACCATCCACACACTACGATCGCAACGGCTAAGAATCTCATAATCTCGATCACAACACAAATCTCTAGACAAATCCACATCAGACATGAACACATTACCCACGGTCAGAAAGAGAAATAAATCTCCACACTCGATTAACCTCAAAGATGTGACCATAGGATAATGATCCAAGAACAATCCAGAACAAGAATCCATGAGCGCAACTTCCAACTCACATGGGAACTCAACCACAACTCCAATCTGCCAACCCAATCAGAAGAACAAGAAAAAAACACTACCCTATCACAAAATCTAACATAATTCACACCAGACAACTCCAAACAAGTTGTGATCATAGGAAATGCTTCATGGTGATCCCACAAACAACATACCATGACCACACTAGCTAGAAAACAAATCGCCCAAGACATAAATCTTCTTGATTGGAGTCAACTCACTGTAACCAGACAGCAAGAATATAATTATCTAACAAAGAACCAACAGTATCACCCAAACCAATCCATACCAAGAAGTGAAATCATAGAAAAATCATCCATGCCTACTTCCTTCCTCCAACTTACTTTATTTTTTTCCTCTCTCTTACTAACACAAAACCAAGCCCTACCTTTATACAAACTCACGACTACAAGTCGACACTAGAAATAATATTCCCCAAAGCAAGAAATGTTTTGCAAATATAGGTCCAACCCTATCCAAACATAACATAAGAATAATCGATCACATGGAACAATCCATGAAGGAACCACCATCCACACACTACGATTGTAATGGCTAAGAATCTCATAATCTCGATCACGACACAAATCTCTAGACAAATCCACATCAGACATGAACACATTACCCACGGTCATAAAGAGAAATAAATCTCCACACTCGATTAAACTCAAGAGATGTGACCATAGGATAATGATCCAAGAACACTTCAGAACAAGAATCCATGAATGCAACTTCCAACTCGCATGGGAACTCGACCACAACTCCAATCTGCCAACCCAATCAGAAGAACAAGAAAAAAACACTGCCCTGTCACAAAATCTAACATAATTCACACCATACAACTCCAAACAAGTTGTGATCATACGAAATGATTCATGGTGATCCCACAAACAACATACCATGACCACACTAGCCAGAAAACAAATCGCCTGAGACATCAATCTTCTTGATTGGAGTCAACTCATTGTAACCAGACAGAAAGAATATAATTATCTAACAAAGAACCAACAGTATCACCCAAACCAATCCATACCAAGAAGTGAAATCATAGAAAAAGAATCTATGCCTACTTCCTTCCTCCAACTTACTTTATTTTTTTCCTCTCTCTTACTAACACAAAACCAAGCCCTACCTTTATACAAAATCACGACTACAAGTCGACACTAGAAATAATATTCCCCAAAGCAAGAAACATTTTGCAAATATAGGTCCAACCCTATCCAAACATAACATAAGAAAAAGCAATCACATGGAACAATCCATGAAGGAACCACCATCCACACACTACGATCGTAATGGCTAAGAATCTCATAATCTCGATCACGACACAAATCTCTAGACAAATCCACATCAGACATGAACACATTACCCACGGTCAGAAAGAGAAATAAATCTCCACACTCGATTAACCTCAAGAGATGTGACCATAGGATAATGATCCAAGAACACTCCAGAACAAGAATCCATGAATGCAACTTCCAACTCGCATGGGAACTCAACCACAACTCCAATCTGCCAACCCAATCAGAAGAACAAGAAAAAAACACTGCCCTGTCACAAAATCTAACATAATTCACACCAGACAACTCCAAACAAGTTGTGATCATAGGAAATGCTTCATGGTGATCCCACAAACAACATACCATGACCACACCAGCCAGAAAAAAAATCACCCGAGACATCAATCTTCTTGATTGGAGTCAACTCACTGTAACTAGACAGCAAGAATATAATTATCTAACAAAGAACCAGCAGTATCACCCAAACCAATCCATACCAAGAATTGCAATCACAGAAAAAGCATCTATGAAAAATTAGTAACAAACCATTTCATTTCTCCACTCCAAGATCACAATAGATCAATCACTCGTAGAATCTCTATAAACTGCCCAAAAACAAGGAACTTCCTCAATCCAATAGAAAATAACTCCAAGATCATGCAAGATCACCAAGACCCCAAGATGCTCCTGCATTAGACACCCAAGGTAAATAGAAAAGTGTGTCCCACACTTAGATGCCATAAGAACATCTAAACTGGACAACTTCATCTTCACCATCGGTTTCCAAATCTTCAAGGTCAAGAACAATAACCTCCACACAAGAACATTCTACCTTCTCTTATCTGATCACCACAACCTCTACTCAAAAACAAAATTGCTAAAAAATCTACTAATAGACCCAATCACAAGATCTGTAAACCCCTCCATCAACTTAGAACACTCATCCTCTCTCAAACCATACACCTGATCACATTCAGTCATCGATCCATTATCAACAAAGATGTCACAAACTTCATTCATTCCTCCTCCTCTACCCTTCAACCAGTCATCCTTCTTCATCAACACCAACAAATTCATCCTTAAATAACTATCTCTATCAAGGAAATTCAGTCTCTCTTTCCATAAAAGCACTACAACACAAAGAGAAACATCTTCTTTCACACAATCACCCCAATTAGTACACATATCAATCCAAAAACATATGTCTTCGCACCCCTTAGGTAACCTCTACAAAAAATAACCACTTGATTGAAACAATTCAGTCAACAATTCTCCAACATGTTCAAAATCATAAATGAAAATTTAATCCACAACCTCATGCTGGTCAACAAACCCATTAGCATCAATACCTTTACCACTTTTCTCAGAAAATTCATCAACTGATCCAACCACAGGAACATCAAAAATCACATATAGTTCAACATCCCCATCATCATTATCCTCATCAAAGCACTCTAGCTTATTAGCAACCAGAAAATCAAGATGTCCACCATCTTCACTAGTAGTATCCACAACTATCAACTGCAAATATTCAACACAAGTAACAAAATTCATCTCCAACTCCTTAGCAATCACAGCAGATAGCTCTTCAATATCAGCAAGATTCTCCTCGGTTTCCACATCATTAAAACCATCAAACTATAACTCTTTCTCAGTAACCCTAACTTGTCTTTTCATCCATTAAACAAGCCTTTTTACAAGCCAAATAATCTTCTTCCTGATTAGAAATAACCATTTGAAATACAACTTCCTCATCTCTTCAAGCTTGCAAGAAATTTTCCCAATCTCTCAATCAAGTCTGCTATAGAACTCTTCTTCCAACCGATACATCTTCTACTTTAGCTTTGTCTATGTCCTCTCAAGGTGCAACTGCCTCTAATTGGCAACCTGATTGTAAGATTTCAGCTGCCCCCACTCAGCGATCTACTGAACATATTCACAAACTGCCTTGATTCAGCAATCTATTCACCAACACAAGATCTAAACCAACTCTAATACCACTTGATGCAGTCAAGGATGGAGGATCCAAGAATGGATAGTCCAAACCTTGTAGCCAATACAGCACAATGGAAAACACAAATCAAAACATAGAATAAATATTAAATATACCTAAATTTATTATCAATACCATGAAATTACATCAAACATGTCGGGTTGTAAGGCCTTCCCAGTTATGGCCAAATACAAAGACAATAAGACTTGGATCTGCTCTTAGATCTACCCAATCCAACAAACTATACAAGCTACAACTAGCTTTAACACTTTAAGCTCCTCTCAAGCTTAGCTTCCTACTTCCTTCCTCCAACTTACTTCCTTTTTTCCTCTTTCTAACATGAAACCAAGCCCCACCTTTATACAAAATCATGACTAAAAGTCGACACCATAAATAACATTCCCAAAAGCATGAAACATTTTACAAATATAGCTCCAACCCTATCCAAACATAACATAAGAAGAAGCGATCACATTGAATAATCCATGAAGGAACAATGATCCAAATGTTACGATCACAATGGCTAAGAATCCCATAATATTGATCATGACACAAATCTCTAGACAAATCCACGCCAGACATGAACATGTTACCTGCGGCCAGAAAGAGAAATAAATCTCCACACTTGATTAACCTCAAGATATGTGACCATAGGATAATGATCCACTAACACTCCATAACAGGAATCCACAAGTGCAACTTTCAACTCACACGAGAACTCGACCACAACTCCAATATGTCAACCCAATTAGAAGAACAGGAAACAAACACTTCCCTATCACAAAATCTAACGTAATTCATGCCAGACAACTTCAAATGAGTTGTGATCACAAGAAAGGCTTCCTGATGATCCCACAAACAACATACCAAAACCACACCAGCCAGGGATGCGAACAACTTGCCCAAGACATCAATCTTCTTGACTGGTGTCAACCACTGTAACCAGACAAAAAGAACACAACTATCTAACAAAGAACCAACAGTATCTCCCAAACCACTCCATACCAAGAAGTGTGGTCATATACAAAGCATCTCTGAACAACAAGTAATAAACCCATTTCATTTCTCCACTCCAAGAGCAAAACAAATCGATCACTCGCAGCATTTGAGTAAACTGCCTAGAAACAAAGAACTTCCTCAATCCAACAGGAAACAACTCCAAGATCATGCAAGATCACCAAGAACCCAAGATGCTCCTACATCACATTGATATGGTTTCTTTGTGCATTTATCATTTTTCACATCATATGTTGCCATCAATGCCAAAGGGGGAGATTGTTGGGATATTATTGGACTATCATGCATATATGTGCTGACATTGATGTTTTGTCATTGATATCAACATATTTCTACTATTTTTAATAGTGTTCCTGGTATGTTCAGTGAAAATATTTGTTAGGTATGGCTATTGTATTGAAAATAAGATGTTACGAATGTACAGATGGTTTCAGGGATGTCTTTAGTTGACCCATGTCAATTTACAAAGGTTTGCGTGGTGATTTGAGTGAGTTATGAGTGACTGTTCAGAGACTGGTATTTTGGATGTTCAGGAACAGACAATGTTTCAGTGATTGGATCGGTGTGGTTCAGTTATGCAATATTTTTAGTTGCTAACATGGTACTGAGTTTAGGGCATGGATCCATGTCCTCATCTCGAGTGGTTTGTGATTTGGATGATGGAAATTTATTTTTCTTAAGTGACAGAGGTTGTTGATTGATGTTCTTGTTGAACAGTGCAGAGATAATGAATTATGAGACAAAGTTGTTTTGATTGTTGCTATGGTATTTCACGTTGCTTGTTGATGTTTCTAGATCGTGTTCTATTCATGTTGGATCACATTGATTTTTGTGATCAGATTTGGTGATTTTATTGTGGTGTGTTGGTGTTCTTATTGTTCTTGGCCGACATAGTGGTGTAGTGTGTTGTGATGGATCGAGGCGTGATTGGAGCTGGAGTGTGTTCAAGGACAAAGATTTGGATCCTTACTATGTCTTTGCCGACATTTTTTGGGTCGCATTTTTATTTGTATTGTATGTGATTAAATGTTTGTAATTTAGGTCCTTGACCAACCTTGAAGAAATAAGTTGATGAATTGTATAAATGTAATGATGTAATATCCCTTTGTGGATCGGATGAGGGTGTGTGAAAGAAGAGGATCGTATGTGAAGAGGTATGAGTGGAATCTACAATTGAGGTAGAGATTTTATGTATTTTGTTGGAATTGTATTGGCATAACAGAGATGTTATTAGTCAGTTCATGAATTGTGGAATGTTGTCCACTGTGGATTGTAATCAAATATTGTTGTAAGGTAGTGAGCCTTCTTTTAGGTGTTATCTTGTATTGTATTTGAGAAATGAGCTCTAGGAAGTGTGTCTGAATGCATGTGCATTCCCCTTGTAATACTGCTAACAAGGTATAGTGCTTTTAACAGAGTACATCATCTTTTGGGTTTGATCCCCACCATGGTTTTTCCCTTAACCAGGTTTCCAAGTCAAAAATCTTGGTGTTACGTGTTATGTATGTTGTGATCTTGTTTTAATGTTCATCATTCATATATGATATTAAGAGGTTAAAAGATTGATTGAGGTTTTAAGTTTTGGGACACAACTGATTCACCCCCCTCCCCCCTCTCAGTTGTGTGCCTTACCTTATTTCTAACATTAACCTCATAGGATAACTCTACCTCCAAGATTCCTACCAAGAAACTTGTGCAATCATTACCCTAAATAACATCTTTACCATGAATAAAAATTGCACTTTCAAGTGAAGATTGATCCTTAGATGTGATTGCAATAAGTGATCGATTTTATGATATGGTAACCTTTGTGACAGCATCTCCTTCAATCTTCACATACTCTTTTCCTATAGCTTCAGTAGGTGACTCTCTTATGTCCTTGTACTCATAGGGCTGAAGTGAATTAGTAGCTATGTTTCCTTTATTGTTTAGAGTCTAACCTCCCATACATGTTGATTGGTTTTTATCTTCTCCAAGATCACCTATAGGTTGCAAGTCACAAACTAGTGCTCCTTATTCCTTCACTATTCCTTCTTCAAGGGTACTTTCAAATTTTTATTTCTTTAATATTTTGATGTAATTCACCATGCTCATTTTACCAGGTCTCAAGATTACAATCACACTTAAGAATTCATCAAGGGGAACCTATTTTTTAAACCCCTCACACATGCTTTAGTACTCTTTTCAATGAGCTGGGTAGCTTCTTGTTCATAACTCCTCTTTTCACGTCTCTTTGGTTTTAACATTTTATCTTCACTCTTTCCCTTATATTTAGATTTTATCAATGTCTTATAGCACTTTGTGATATCCCGGTCCAACTTTTGTAACCATGATCTCATTTTGGTGTTACTTGTTCCATCCAAATTAGGTAAAGTAATTTTACTCAAGTGATGTTGAATGTATTTTCTTTCATTGTACTCCTTCCTCCTTTGTCCACTTTTGCATTTCAATCCATAGCACTCAAGGTAAGACATATTATTCTTAATTTCTATGCTCAATGTATTATATTCCACTAAAAGACAGTTCACTTCATCAGTTTGGTCTAGTTGATCCATCCTCACCTCTTCGTTTGACAAAAAATTTGCCCTAAACATTTTGGTTGAATTCCTCTCACCACCATGGATCGATCTTACTTAATTGACATTACTTATTTCACCCCAATTGTTAGATCTTCCTCTATTAGAAGTGCTTCATTCATCACTCTCATTGAAAAGGTATCTTCCATCTTGGTTCTATTTAAGCCCTCTCAGTAATTGGGAGACTTTCTTTAATGTCTTTTCTAAATTGAGTTGCAAAGCTTCAGAACATTTAAAGAAGGCCTTTTCTTCTTCACCACTATCACCCATGATGGAATTCTTATTTTTCCCACTCTGATGGTACAATTTTTCCCTCTCACTCATAAAATGAACCTATAGTTGGCAAGACTGATGCTCTAATACAGTTGTAAAAACCTAAACTATGTTTTTACTTTAAACTATAAAATTTAGAAACAAACTAATTACACAATATAGACTAAAAAAAATCAAAGCAAGAATCTCCAAATTGCGTATAGATCATTCATATATTTAATAGTGCTAACACAAATTCAAAGCCTCGATAAACAAGTTTAAGATAGAAGCTACAAATTCAAGAATTCAAACATACATAGAACTGACATAGAATCTCTTAACAACAATAGTTGAAGCTTATAGATTAAACAAATCTCTTGAGGGTTTTGTCCCAAGATTCAACATGCTTAAAGGAAAAAACAAAATAAATATGGCACTGGGTATGAATGAGCTAATTGTTGGGTTAGGGCTTACATCCTTACTCACTTGGGTGTTCAGATTGTCACCTCAACTCCCTATGTGCTTAGAGGCAAAAACAAATATCCATCATACCAAAAAACAAAGGAGAGTCTTTAATATATACCCACTTGGGACATACATTAACTTGTAGTGCAAGGCAAGTAAATAAGTTGATTGAATTTGGTGAACTAATGTCAGCCTGTAAAGAGGCAAGTAAATAAGTTGATTGCATTCGGTGAACTAATGTCAGTCTGTAAGGAGGCAAACCATAGTTAGCAGCAAGTTGGCTAAATTTGGTAGAGGCTTCCATTTTTCAAATAGTTGGCAAAGATAAACCCTAGGGAAGTTTGTCCCTTGAAGACAAAAACAAATATGATTTTTTCCCTCAAAATTTGATCTGACAAAAACAATTTTGATTTATGCTCTTTCAATATGATTTTTTCCCTCAAAATTTGATCTGACAAAAACAATTTTGATTTGGACTCTATTTAAGAGTGGGGACATAAATGACCCATCTAACCATCGCACTATTATGGTCAACCCTCTTTTCGGTAAACTTTTTAGGAGCATGATTGAAGGTAGAATTAGCAGTTGGGCAGAAAAGGAAGGAAAAAGGGCTAAAGGGCAAGTGGGTTTCAGACCGAGGCACTCTACTATTGATCACTGCATCACTCTTAGGCATTTGATAGAGAAAATATGGAACAACTAGGGGGGAGAAGGTTATTGTTGTTTTTTGGACTTTCGGAAATATGTTGATACTGTGCCTAGAGATAAGCTATGGAACAGAATGGAAGAATTAGGCATACCGGACATGTATAGAGTTGTTGTTCATAGACTGTATGAGAGGGTCCAGGCCAAAATCAGAACTAAAGATGGTATGTCTGAGTGCTTTGGTAGTGACATCGATGTGAAGCGAGGATGCCCATTATTCCCCACTTTGTTTGGTTTATATATTGACAAACTTGAAGCCTGGTTAGACAAAATTGACGGTGGGGGAGTCCATTTGGCGGGGTATGTGGTGAAGCTTCTTTTATATGCTGATGATCTTATCTTAATATCAAAAATTGCCCAGCGATTAAGAGAACAGTTAGCGGCACTGGAATGCTATTGTCAAGAAGTGGGGATGCAAGTGAACATTACCAAGACTAAAATTATGAATTTTTCATGGAAGAGAAAGGAGTCACATAGGGTTTTTCTTTTTGAAGGCAGCCCGTTGGAGATTGTGAAAGAATACAAATATTTGGGGATCGACATCCACTATAGGCTCAGTTGGGAGACATGTAGGACAAAGAGGATATAGGGAGGTTGGAAAGCATTATATCTACTTCAAAATAGATGCAGGAATGCAGAATTGTGGGACTGGAAAACTAAGAAGACTCTCTTTGGTTTGCTGGTCACACCGGTTGTTCTTTATGGCTGCGAAGTTTGGGGGGGCAGCATGACTAGATGTGGGTGGAGACAGTTAGAGAAGATTCAGAAGCACTTAATCACTAGCAATATCAAGGTCAAGGCTTCAATTCCTTATGAAATTTTATTAGCAAAAGCTGACCTTTTCCCACTAGAGGCAGTAGCGATAACTCGGTTAATAAGTTATTTAAAGAAACTAGAAAACATGAACAACAAAAGATGGCCCAAAATCGTGATGAAAGAGGTTTTGGACTGTAGGAAGAGGACGTGGATGAAACAAAACATAAAGCGGTTTGGAAAGTGCAACATCAAGCTACATGATTGTCCAAATACTAATACAGAAATAAAAAAAATTGTCATGGGTAAATTTCAGGATGCCATGTGGTCTAATAATATGGGTCGGAAAAAGACACACTATATAGAAATGTTCAACCCTTCCCGCGAACATGGAGATAAAGCATATCTAGGGGCTGATATTAATGGTAAGCCTAGAGTTTTGGTGGCTCAGTTAAGAACAGGCTCACATCATCTTAGTTGCAAGACCGGTAGATGGAAAAGACCCAAAGAGGAGTGGGAGGAGAGGACTTACAGATTCTGCGAAAAAGGTGTGATTGAAACGGAATGGCACTTTCTCTTTGAGTACATAGCATATGAAGACATTTGAGTCCAATACAGTGATATCCTGGAAGAGGGAAACATGTCCAGTCTATTTGAGGAGGATAAGATAAAGAAGACAGCTAGTATGATTATCAAGATTCACAACAGGAGATCCGATATGGAGAAGTCTATGGAGTTAGTTTAGAGCTGTGATTCGTGGTCCCTTAGACTGTTGGTCTTGTGGACGTCATTAAAACTCTTCATTCATTCATTCATTCATTCAAGAAGTCATTTGTCACTAGTAGACAAAACAAAATCCATATTTTCCACAAAAAGATGAGGATGCATAGGTGGCAACAATCACTATCGTCGAGGCCAAGTGGCTCCATTTCACGAGTTCACGACAATTGCAAATAATATCAAATACTATATAATGTTATATAAAATGCAAAATATTAATTAAATTAAATGTGAGGGTGCTTAACTCTAAACTAATAAAGATGTTTTATACAAATGTCAAATGTCCATCCACCATGAAGCTTGCTGAATAATTGTCAAAAAACTTTGAAAAATTATTGCGAAATTCTCACATTCAACTATAGAAGTTTGGAGGTGACCTCAAGTAAGAGTGAATTTTTGATTCATAGATCTAATTTGACTAAAATTTAATAACTAAATTTATTCGCCTCTATGTTTATAATTTGAATGGAATGTTTAGAGACTATTAAATTATGGAGGTCATGTTCCTCTCAATCGAACTCTTGGACAAACCTATCAACAATGATGAACGAAGATCAAGGGCACCAAACAAGGTTGCAACATACTCCTAAGATGATGCAATGTTAAAGTCACAACATTTCTATTAAATCTTACCATTCATTAATGTTCTTCTTATTTTCTTCTCTAAGTTTGGTCCTTAAATACACTAGCCTACCATAACACTTCAAAATGAGTTGCACTTCAGTCAACTTTCGACTATTAGTGAAAATGGCAAAGGGTATGGATTATAAAATTTGGAATTGAAATTCACAAGCACTAAAACAATCTAGATCAATTTGACACTCACAAACCTGATCTAGGACTGCAAATAATAAATTTAATGATCAAACTCCATTTTTTAAAATGAGTAATGACAAGATTTTGGAAATAGTAATATTTACCAATTTATATGTGACATACATTATGTCACACTAATTGACATATAAAAGATAATCTAATCACCATGGTTCAAAATATATGAAACTAAAAACATAAATATGTAATTTTCACCATTACACATTTATTTGTATATAATTTTATTAGATTACAACCTTAAAATTTTAAGATAAAATAATATTCCCCTTAAATAAATTTTAAATAGAAGTTCCTTTTAAACTTTAATTTATCATCTTATTTATTTATTAAGTTCAAAGAGGTCAATTTTGAGCTACTCATCTTAGATATTTTGCAAATTTAGAATCGTCTTTAGATTTGACACATTAATATAACAGGCTTCTCTAGATTACTCTCTGTATTTTCCAAATAAACATAATCCAGCCATCTAGCTAATACCAAGTTCGTTCACTTTAAGCATTTCATAGTTTCAAAGGGTTTTAAGACTCTAGCGAAGCAATTATACAAGTTTAAAAAATTGTCCTCATATCTTCGTACTCCTGAAGAATGACAATTTCATAGTACACTAAATCATTTGAAGTTAACTCATAAAATTAAAAATTTTATATGATTCTCAGGGACATGGACCCTGCTAAATATGACCCCATATGAAACATTTTGGGTATGTGGGGATGGCTAGGAACATCCCCACCTTGTGCACTATTTTGGCAAAAAACATTGTGAAACATCTCCAATACAAATAATTACTTTTTGGGATGCCTAGATACATTACGAGATGATCTAAGTGTTAGAATACTTCAGGGATAACTGAGAGGGGGGGTGAATCAGTTATCAGCAACTTTAAATCTTTTGTACTTATTAATCCAGATTGATATAAATTAAATGCACATTCAGATAACAAATTACACAACACATCAATTTGGTTACGAGGAAACCAAATGGTAAAAACCCCAATGGGAATTAGTACCCACAGAGAACTATACTGTTTATAGTAATCCCTGTTAAAAGATCTTTCAACCTTGTTAGGAGTTGTTCATTACAATGCAGTAGTATAGTGACCTGGTTAAGGGTATGACCCTTTTAGGAGTCTTTTACAATAACCCTGTTACAGGTGGTGGACTCACTGTCCAAGGACTCACTGTCCAAGTGGTGAAGGCTACAATCTTCTGATTATTTGATACACACTGTATCGACAAGGTGAACTATTGTTTGTGACACTGCTTGTCTGATCAGTTCCTTTTGTGTGCCGATGCTTTAACCTCTTGTAAATCACTACAACAATCTTATCTATATTTTGAAAGCTTCAACTTCAATATCTATATTATCAGCATATGATAAATATAGCTTTGCTGCTTTAACACTCTGCTCTGCTTTTCTTATCTCTGGCTTTTGCTACTCTTCTTATCACAAATGACCTTCTATAAGTATATACTTCAAGTATGAGATCATGGGACCTGTTAGACAACTCTTCATAACATCCTTGTCAGCTCTACTTGTGTTCTATAATTGTGTCACACTTCTATGAATCCTTACATTCAAGAACACTCAAAAATGAGGTCTCAAAAATCGATCCATAGCTCCCTAGGCATGGAGTGCAAGGGTTTTTAGAATACTCTCAGCTAGAGCTATTAAGCCTATAACCTTGCTAGTAAACCATGCAATGGGAGATTCAATGAA
>MU225441.1:706993-735132 GCA_018584345.1 Thuja plicata
TCATGATGCTATAATTACAAGTGTTTTTGTTGTTTAAATGTTTTTATGATACTATGTGACATTCCAATCTTAACTCATGCTTCTAGGCTGCATAAATATGTAACGCATGTGATGGATTTATCATTTATGTTCCTTGTTTATGTATGTTAGCTTCTATTTGATGATGTTATAGTGTGTTTAAGTTATATTGAATAAAGGGTGCATGAAATAAGTTTTAAATTGTTAAAATCTCTAAATTTTAAGGGTTTTTTAAATTTTCCGATTCATGGGCGATTCGATTCCAATTCATGGGCGATTCGCGATTCGCTTCGGCCTTGCCGATTCTGAGACGATTCCGGTTCTCGTTACTTTGCCACAAATCATCAATTGATGTTTTCATCAAGTCAAACAAATGACAAGCTGACACTAAAAATTCTGGCTTGCTAAATAACGTAACTTTGATGTAACTAAAAAGTAAGGGTGCAGACTTCTGCTAACCTATTCAAAAAATGATTACATAAGAAGCTTCCTACAAATGACATTTTTAGAACTATTTTCTAGGATTTTCTCAAAATGTGTAGTTTCAGCGTATGCATTGAGCCATGTATCATGGATATTAGCAACTAATAAAGAACACAAAGGATTACATCATGATTTCATCTTTAAATCTCATCACCTGAATGCCATCAGGTAAAGTCATGGCAGAAAGCATCAGCACGGCATCCTGATTGAAACCTATGTCCACTTTCCATCGTTTTGGGACAACCTGCAAATTTTAATTCACGTAGGTAAAATTGTATAAAAACAAAAAACTTAACATTGGAAACATAAGAGTTTTACATAGTAAGAAATTGCACAGCAAGTTTAGTTTAAAAATTTTCAATGCTGTAATATGTTTCTGAAAATTACAGCTTCCAGAAAAAAATAATACATATGAAGATTTAAACTTTCCAAAGCAGATTAAATGGGAAATTTCAAATTTGAGAAATTCAATGGGTTATGAATGTCAGTCTATCAACATATATATGTGGTTTAAAAACAATTTAGCATAGCAAGCATCCTGTGCTATACATAGTTCAGTAGACAACTTGGCGACAGATTTGGCTCACACCTTTCAGCTTTCTATAGTATGGGACATGTCTAGGGAAAAACAATACAGATTTAAGACACATGCTGCTAATTAAAATAATGCAAACCTTCCAAAAGACTAATGATATCAGATTTCCACAATCCATAATTCTGTTGATGGGTTACCTAGAGTGGTACGGGGTTTGTAGGGTTTGGTCCTGATTAATTGCTGGCGCAGATGTGCTGACCAAGTCTATGCAGACTTGTATGGAAACCAGTTCTTCGGTTGATAGAGGGGAAATAACATTAGAGATGTGGCACAAAAAATGTTCAAAGAGGCTTTGCAAGCAAAGGAACCAGAAGCGCTTTCTAAAAAAGCAAGTTTCAACATGGAATTTGGAGGAATCGGTGCAGGTCCCGTCGGAGATGGAGGCAAAAAAAAGCAAGCCAAAGAAGGTAAGGGCCCTCACCTTCCTAGGGTTCTAACACTTAGCCCTAATGAAGACATACTTAATGCCTTAAAGATGACAATAGGCTTAAGAATACTAATTTTTTTGGCTTATCTAGATATTAACAACATTCCAGCTAGGAGGTTCTTTAACAACTGACTCATTAGTGTGTGGGGAAGAAAACTTGGTATCCCTATTACATTTTGTAAAATGATACAAAAGGGTCTTTTTGTTATCTTCCTTAAAAATCACAAAATGCAAACCAGAGTGTTAGAGAAAAATTATTGGAATATACGTAAATCTATGTTTTAAGGCCATTGCTTAGTCCCCATATGTTAGTCAAAACGAAATAGTGTTCTACTCTACGCCTAAATGAATTTGTGTCAAAAAGTCCCTGTGAAAATGCTGGTTTGTCTTCCACAATTTCTTAAAGCTATTGGCTAACCCTAAAGGTTGAAGAAACACGATCAACTCTGCCTCATATGAATGCAAGAATTTCAATTTCGTTTAATAAGGGTGTTCAAATCCCTGAAAGTATAGAATGCTCTATAGGTGACAAAATTTATAGTAGTGAAATTGAAGCCTTGGGGGCTCTAGAGTCATGCTTTCTATGCAAGGCTAATAACCATCAAAAGAGGGAATGTCCTAAGATTCACTCAAAAAACCTCGGACGAAGTGCCCCAAAGCCAGGCTGAGGCTATGCCCTCAAATGAAGGGTTAACTAAAGACAATCCAATGACCTCTCCCATGGAGGTGTCTTAAACTGCTAAAGAAGACTCAACCTTGGGCTCTTTCTCTAAAGACTATGAGTGCTCTATCGTGAGTGAGAAGGAAGTAAAGGAAGATAACATAGACAATGTGGTTAACACTGAAAAACCTATTGAGAAAGAACAACTCCATGGTGTTGATGAGTGTTTTATGACCACACCAACACAAGATAAAGTGCCAAAGGACACTCTATCCTCTCTTGAGCAAAGACACCACGTATGCTAAGATTACAAAAAGATCATAGAGGCGACTCTAAGTTTCCTACTTGCCACTTTATGTGGATATGAGCTCTTTTGGCTTGATGTATGTTGGTAATCCAAGGGGGCTTACGCTATTCACTCTAGATTTAACAACTTTCTATGCTGAAGATTTAGCAATGCAAGCACTTGATCCTATTCTAATAGAGCTTTGAAATAAATTGCAAAGAGTAAGGGTTTAGGAATCCTATTCTAATCTATGCTACTCCTAGAATGCAAGAGATAATGAATGTCTTAGTGTACTCTACTAGAATTGACTTTGTCATCAACTTCCTCACTGCCGCCAAGCTAGTGCAATCTTCTAAGGTAGATGATAGATATTCAAATCATTACTAACAACATCAACACCATCAATAGTATGCATATCAATGTCCAAGCAACAATTGAAGTTAAGTTTATATTTAGATTCTAGTTGACCACACAAAGTGACTCACAATCAGCAAATCACAAGTAGTGATTAGACGAGCTTCACAAAGGTTCATTCACAATTCCTTCCATCCAACTTAAGCACTTAAAGAAAATTCTAAAATAAATACTTAAAGAAAATTCTAAACTAGTTTGAGAGATCAAAGAATCACTCAACAATTCACAATCTTCACTAAATCACCAAACTTCAATGATTCATTTCGATTATGGCAGCTAAGTAACAATTTTCCAGAAAAAAAATTTACAAATGAGAGGAGGGCCTATATAGGAGTCTCAAATACAATGGACGGCCTGGATTAATTTGAAATCAACGGCCAAGATCATCTGATAGGAAACCCTAATTAGAGTTGCTACAAATATTGAATACATATCATATAATACAATGCAGCAAAATGGAATATTCCCCATTTAGCCAATGTGAGAATTTGATTGATAGGAGAACCAATGAGAAAATTCGAAGATGCCAAGTCATCCAGTCAGATCATCTTCTTGAAGGTGTTTTCCACATGTCCACTTGAAATAATTTAATTGGATGAAGATGAGTGAATGCCACCTTGTCATTTAGCAATCCCTATTGCAATTCCACTTTTCCTTCCTCTGTTTGGAAATTTTCTCATTGAGGTGTTCTTGAAATTGCTTGCACTTGGAATGGTTCTTCATTTGATATTTTGGCCTTGATCTTTCTTGATGACTTGAACTTGTAGATTTTCATCCTTCCTCCTAGGTCAGCCAGCCATGTTTCTTGAGATTACTTCCTCTGCATCGGCCCACTTTGTTCATGCATTTTCTTTGCTTGGAAGGTATAAGTGTGAGTTCAAGACCTCCAATCCAAACACCATTGTCACTCAACTGCTTGATTTTCTGATTTTTTCCAAGGGGAATCACCCAGGTCTCCTATAGTTCGCACCTGGTCTGCACTTGAATTCACATTTAGAGTCCAGAAATTTCACTCCTTTTTCAAGTTCGATCTGTCATCATTGCTTACACGTTTTTTCCAATTTTTTAGAAAACTCGCTTATGTTTTCATGCCCTAGTTCAGGCTTTGCTGGGAGCAACCTCAATCTCACCCCTGATTTTTCACAATCGCAGCTTCTGGAAAGAGGAATTAATCAGACCTTGAAATCTTTCATGGAGTTCGCATCTTTTCATATCAGATTTTTTGTCTCAATTCTGGTTTTTTCATTCACAGCTTTGCAATAAGGATTCAATTGGACTCTTGGCTCTCCTCAAGCTCGCACCCCTTCTAATGGTGTCTGATTTTAAATCTCTCGTTTTTTTTACAAGTCCACCCTTTCTGGATGAAATTTTCAGACCTTTTGGTCTGAAACTCATGAGTTCAGCAGTCCTTAAACCTCTGATTTTTTTCTACTTCAGATTTTTCTCTTCAAATTCACAGCATGACTTGATGGAGATTCAATCAGATTTGGGCCTTTAAACTAAGTTCACTCTCCTTGTATGGGAGTGTTTCGATTTTCTGATTTCTGGTTTTACCTTCACGTGATCACTGCCCTTGTGGTATGAGTTTGATTAGACTTCGGCCTTGGCATTCTTTCCATGTCAGATTTTAAGTATCTGATCCTTCTTCACAAGTTCGTCCTTCATCCTTCTTTGATGCTTCCTTGAATCGCTGGTTGCTTGGATCTGGTGGTTTCCCCCTTGAGTTATCTTCTATTTATTAACCCTTGATGTCTTCTTGACCTTCGATCTTGAATTGACTTCTCACATTGTGTTTCAACCTTGCTGTTTGATGGCAATTTAAAGCGTTTTTGCCTTGGTTGTTCATCTCCACAGCCAATGTGGTATTAAAAACTTTTTGCCTCTTAAATTTTGACCAGCATAGGAACTTGTGCAAGTTTATTCCTTTTAATTTCCTTTCATCATTATGCTGGTGGAAAATCAAACGCCACGAGGACAACTAGGGGTTTCAATTTCTTCTTCATTTTGCTTTCAAACTTTCATTTGACCCCTCAAGTGGAAATTCAATGCCTATTAGGACTACTTTAGTTCCCCACTTGCCTTTGGATTCATCTTGAAACTTTGTCCCAGCCCCCTTAGTGGAAACTCGATGTTCATGGGGACAAGTCCATGTTGTAAATTCATTTGCCCTTCAAGTGGAAATTTGATCCTTATAGGGACAAGTGGAAATTCTATGTGCATAGGAACAAGTGAAAATTCCTTATCCGTAGGGACAAACTTGGTCCTTAATTCATCAAGTGGAAATTTTTGCTCCATAGGGACAAACTGGAAATTCTAGTCATAGGGACTAGTGGAAAATCCATGTCCATAGGGACTTTCCACTCTAACTTTTCCAAAAAAAAGTTAAGGGTAAACTCAGTGGAGAAACGACCTTCATAGGGATGAAGTGGAGATTCCCTATCCATAGGGACTTTCCACCTCAACTTTTTCCCAAATCAAGTGTTGGCCCTGTGGAAAAAGAACCCTATAGGGACTTTTAGCATTTAAACCTTGATCTCTATGTCCTGGAGTGGAAAAACGACCCCTATAGGGACTTTTAGCCTTTTGAACTTGATTTTTACTTGTTCTTGCTTCCCAGGAGTGGGAAATCAACCTCCATAAGGACTTTGCACTTTGCTTGCAAGATTTCATCATTTTAGTCCAGATTCACAACTAAAATAGGGCATTAATACAATATGAAGACCAGTTGACTAACCAAAACATCCCGACACTTAGGAAATTTCTCTATAGGATTTGACATTTTTTGCATTTCATCCATAATGACTTCAAACCCTTAAGACCTATCTATGCTTGCAACCTTGATGACTTAAAGATTTGACCACTCCTCAATCCTTTAAGCTCAAAACTAGCACTTCTACTGCCAAAACCCTACAACTAACAAGCGAAAAGAGGGGGTCCCCATTTGCAATGGGGCGGTGGTGTGCAAAGGTCACAACACATGAGGCTCCCCATAAGAACAATGCCCAAGAGTTGGTCTTGGATAAGTTGAAGGAACAAATAAAAGAAAGGCTAAAAACATGAGCATGCTCTCAAGCTTGTCAGATGCTTCAAATTCAATAGATTCGAAATGGGTACCATTTGACTATGAGTGTAAAAATCAGCAAGTTGTCATTAGTTATATCAATCCCGCTCCAAGATGTTGGAAAAGATTATGGAAAAGAAAACACTGAAGGATTCAACGAGGATTATAAAAATAAGAGGGAACACAGTAAATAGGACCAGCAACTTTCTTAAACCTGAAAAGAAAGGGAAACGGGATAGCGTCTTAGATTGTTTTGAGAGATTGTTCAAGAATGGGAAAGAAAAACCTATAAATAAGACATGTCCTTAAACTGCTTTCGTTAGAATGTCTGAGGGTTGGAATCACCAACAGAAAATGCATATTTAGGAATTGTGTGCAACCAAACCAAGCATCTAGATCACTTCCTAGCTCGAGAGGTCAAAGCAGTTAGATTTCAACTTAATAACAACTCAAGATTTATTTGGAATGAGTTTGTCCCATTCTATACCAAGCATGATAGAGGTAAAGGGGGTGTGGCCATCCTAGTCAACAATAGCTGAAGTAAGTTCATCAGGGATTCTGGTTGCTCTCCATGCAATAGATGTATTTGGATAGAATTTGAAAATAAAGAACATAAGTTTGGAATCTATTTTGTGTATACTTCTAATGACTATAAGGAAAGAACTGAACTCTAGCAATAGATGTCCTCTTCCCTACCATTGATCCCTTGGATCATTAGAGGGGACTTTGACATAACTGAAAAACAAAGAAGACAAGCTCGGAGGCAACACGTGGAAGTGGAAAGGAAATGAGCAGCTTTTTTGGAAAAGATTGAAACTGATGTTTAAATTGTTTGACCTCATCAAAGGCAAAAAGGATAGTAAAAGTATTTGGTACACAAGGTGCTAAGTCTGGCTGGGTTGATCAATTTCCTTTGTGATTCAATTTCTATTTAATCCATAAGACTTGTTAAACATGGATATATCCTAGGTAGGACACTACGCTACCTAATCTAAACCATAACAGTATGGGTTACCAAGGTAAATGAAGGTCAACCTAGGGGCTTAGGAATGTGATCATATGGCCAAGGAATGTTGGAATCATGCTTGCTATACGACGATGAATCCATAAGGTCTTGAAAGCCTAATTAAGAAGTTGTAAGGACTCTTAACGAGTCTGGTGGTGACAATGACAGCACAAGATACAGTGCTTGCACATTTAAAACCTTGGCCAAGGTGGTACAATTCTACGGGTAGTAACCGCCAGTCACTAGAACAAATAGGGCAATGTCTAGCTAGGAAGGTCACCCTGATAGGCGAAGATGTCTATAGGTTGACTGGTTAAGGCAATTGCGGGCTTTGCACCAAGTCTTGGCTGGCATGAAAAATTAAATCCCGTGTCTGCATTCCCTTGGGAAGAGTCGGGCCACTTCCGCGTGGAAGTTGTGCAAGAGACCGTTTAGGTCAAGATCATAAGATCAACGGTTGGGTGGTAAAAACCCTTGATGATACTCTTTTTCCCCTGAGGAGGTTAGGGGCCCAAAGTAAAGATAATCGAGATTGAACCATCAAATTTTCCAAGTTTTATGGATTATACTTATGAAACTCTAAAAAATTGAATGATTGTATTAACCAAATACCAAGAATGAATAGAGTTTACAAACGCTATAAAAAGCATTAACAAAAAGCAAAATCATCTAAATAAAGACGACAACTAAAAATAGAACTGATTAAGATAATTCAAAAATAGAGCCTAAATGACCATTAACTAAGATTCTAAAATAATGAGCTAAAAATAGCAAGAACCTGGGATACTAAAAATCGTCTAATACCCTCCCTTAATGGCCATTATATCGACAACACTAAGTTGCCACCTAACCTTGACAAACTTTTCCGAACTGAAAACATACCCAGAAGTACACTTTTTGTCGTCAACAGAACCTGCCCAATCTGAGTCTATAAAGCCAACGAGTTGTGGATTTGTGCTTCTATCGTAGAGAATGCCAAAATCAGAAATGCCCTTCACATATCTCAACACACACTTTGCTGCAACCCAATGTTCAACTTTTGGGGCTGTCATGAAGCGAGAAATGAAGCTCACAACATAGCTGATGTCAGGTCTAGTGGCAGTGAGATAGATGAGGCTACCCACTAGTTTCATTTATGTGGAATATTTAGTCAATGATTTTTGCTTGGGATTTTATTCATGGATGGATAATGTTTTACAATGCTATACTTGGTTTCTGCTTATAACTTTGTGATGATGAATATGACTAATCCTTCCTTGTTAGCGGATGAAAGAGAAGATAAATCCTACAAGCGGGGAAAGAGTATCATCAAAGTGAGAAAATGTGGACACGTGGTGAAGGTCAGAAATGCCATCCGAGCAGGAACCATAACTGAATATCGGTCATCAGGTCTTGTGTGGAGTGTTGCCTTGGTTATGCCAAGTTGGTTGTCTTTTCTTATCTGGTGTTTAATAAAGAATATTGGCCCTTTAATTAATTTAAGTGCATTGGATCCTTTCCTGTCGATTTAAAGGAACAACCATGGTAATCTCTTCATTCATATTTGTTTGGTTTTATACACACACACACACGAATGATCATTAAATGTATGAATGCTATTTATACAACCATACGTAGACACATGCATATAGTTGTATTCTAAAACGACCATGTGAATGTATCTATGACGATTGAGGAATTAAGTACACAAAGTGTAAACTAGCACTAAGCCCATTTGGTTATATAAATACATACAAATAATATGCATAATCATATGCTATATGCATATAAATATATTTGTGCATCCTAGAGCATTTTGGGCTTGATATTATTATTAATATTGTATTGGCAATGATAGTCAACCGAATTGGAGAATTATATTTAACAAATATTCTCATCGGTGCTTGCTTCTTGCATGGCTTAGTAACTCCTCTTGCCATCTGCTGGCAAGGAGTTAGATGTTACTTGTTAGTGATCAAGCCTTCCTTTTCTTGGCTCGTTGGCTCATTTTGAGGCATTAGCTGCTTACATGTTGAGAGCTCTACATATTTTTGGATTGAGAATTTCTTTGTGAAGTAATCATCATAGCTTTAGCTGATAGCACTCTTCAAGAATCACTGCACCAAGTCTAGAATCGACATCAAGCATGATTTTCCTTTTTTATTACTAAGTCGTATCATGTAATAATATGCAGCCGACAGTCAATCATGAAATAAGTCAGTGATCTTTTTTGCATTATGAAATATATTCAGATTTATATATATATAGCACTGTCTCTTAGATAAGAATATTGTTTGTTTGTTGTTCAACCATCATCGTGCTGAGACTGCACTAGTTCATATTTAGTTGATCGAACCATACTGGAAACACCATTCTATTCGCATTGCAATCTAGACATTGATATGCATTTGGATCAATCATTGTAATGATATACTGTTGTGCATACACAACCAATAACAGAGAGTCGTACCTATGAATCAATTGTTTAAAAGAGTCATTGTGCTATGTTTCAAACGAGGCTTAGTTTGCATCATTCTATATTGCATGATAATCATTTTTCTTCCAGCAAGGAAACATGGAAATATTTCTTTTATCTGAGGTATATAGAATTATCAGTATCGCATGAGGAAGAAGCCTCTAAGCCAGATAAGAAAATAAGGTTCTGGACAATTTATATCTGCTGCATTTCTGCATGTTGGACAGTCTTGTATTAATCTGAACTAAGTTTGTAACTTATCTAAAGCTAAGTCTGGCTGGGTTGATCAATTTCCTTTGTGATTCGATTTCTATTTAATCCATAAGACTTGTTAAACATGGGTATATCCTAGGTAGGACACTACGCTACCTAATCTGAACCATAACAGTATGGGTTACCAAGGTAAATGAAGGTCAACAAAGGGGCTTAGGAATGTGATCATATGGCCAAGGAATGTTGGAATCATGCTTGCTATACAACGATGAATCCATAAGGTCTTGAAGGCCTAATTAAGAAGTTGTAAGGACTCTTAACGAGTCTGGTGGTGACAATGACAGCACAAGATACAGTGCTTGCACATTTAAAACCTTGGCCAAGGTGGTACAACTCTACGGGTAGTAATCGCCAGTCACTAGAACAAATAGGGCAATGTCTAGCTAGGAAGGTCACCCTGATAGGCGAAGATGTCTATAGGTTGACTGGTTAAGGCAATTGTGGGCTTTGCACCAAGTCTTGGATGGCATGAAAAATTAAATCCCGTGTTTGCATTCCCTTGGGAAGAGTCGGGCCACTTCCGCGTGGAAGTTGTGCAAGAGACTGTTTAGGTCAAGATCATAAGATCAACAGTTGGGTGGTAAAAACCCTTGATGATACTCTTTTTCCCCTGAGGAGGTTAGGAGCCCAAAGTAAAGATAATCGAGATTGAACCATCAAATTTTCCAAGTTTTATGGATTATACTTATGAAACTCTAAAAAACTGAATGATTGTATTGACCAAATACCAAGAATGAATAGTGTTTACAAACGCTATAAAAAGCGTTAACAAAAAGCAAAATCATCTAAATAAAGACGACAACTAAAAATAGAACTGATTAAGATAATTCAAAAATAGAGCCTAAATGACCATTAACTAAGATTCTAAAATAATGAGCTAAAAATAGCAAGAACCTAGGATACTAAAAATCATCTAATACCCTCCCTTAATGGCCATTATATCGACAACATTGAGTTGCCCCCTAACCTTGACAAACTTTTCCAGACTGAAAACATACCCAGAAGTACACTTTTTGTCGTCAACGGAACCTGCCCAATCTAAGTCTATAAAGCCAACGAGTTGTGGATCTGTGCTTCTATCGTAGACAATGCCAAAATCAGAAGTGCCCTTCACATATCTCAGCACACGCTTTGCTGCAACCCAATGTTCAACTTTTGGGGTTGTCATGAAGCGAGAAATGAAGCTCACAACATAGCTGATGTCAGGTCTAGTGGCAGTGAGATAGATGAGGCTACCCACTAGTTGCCTGAATGTCGATTCATCCACCACTGGTGAATCTGACTTAGCTGAAAGTTTCAGCCCTTTCTCCATAGGTGTAGATGGTGGTTTGCAATAATGCATCCGGAACTTATCCAAGAAACTTTTGGCATACTTTGACTGAGAAACAAAGATGTAGATATATGTCTACCAAACCTCTACACCAAGACAATAATGGAGAAGTCCCAAATTTGTCATGTCAAATGTCTGGCACAAATTTTGTTTGACCTACTTGACCAAATGTGTTGCACTACCAGTAACGATTAGATAATCAACATAGATGACAAGAACAAGAATCTCACCACTAGCATGCTTGACATACGGATTAGAATCAAAAGGACTGTGTTGAAACTCTTGATCAATCAAATACTTATCAATCTTGATGTACCATGCTCGGGGAGCCTGTTTGAGGCCATAGAGAGCTTTTACCAACTTGCAAACCTGGTGTTCTTTACCGGCAACCTGAAAACCCAGAGGTTGTATCATGTAGACCCCTTCCCGCAAATCACCATTGAGGAAAGCACTCTTGACATCCATCTGATGTAGTTGCCATCCAAACTAAGCTGAAAGGATGAGGACAAGACGAATGGTACTCATTTTGGCAGTGGAAGCAAATGTCTCGTCATAGTCAATACCCTCCTTCTGTGAAAACCCTTTAGCTACTAATCATGCCTTGTACTTATCAAGTGTGCCATCAGCCTTATACTTGACCTTATACACCCATTTGCAATCAATGGGCTTCTTCCCTGGTGGAAGATCTGACAACACCCAAGTATTGTTTTCATGAGACTCTGATGTTCAGCTACCATAGCTTGTTTCCACTCTAGAATGCCTTTAGCTTATGAATATGTCTGAGGCTCAAAAATATTGTGAATGTTGGTCATAAGAGAGAAGTTAATTGTGGTATGCTGCTTGCTCTTATTCCAAGCAGATCTACCCTCAACAAGTTCATCATCGTGAACAACACTATTGGCCTTGGCCCACTACTTAGGCTAGAGAGTAAAATAAACAACATCCATTGCAAGAGGAACAACATCACCTAGAATCGTTGGATGTGGAGCTTGAATGTCATGAGGAGGGTCTAGTGGCACAATGGCATCTGAATCCCTACCATTAGGTGAATTGAATGGAAGACAAACATCCAAACTCGTAGCATATGGAGGTTGATCCTTTGGGCTCAAAATTGGAGAAGGCTGAAATGGACCTCGTTCTTCATCAAACACCACATCTCAATTGAATATGAGATGATCGGTATCAACATCAATCAGTCGATAAGCCTTATGTGTATCGTTGTACCCTATGAACATCAATTTCTGAGTCTTGGAATCTACTTTGGTGTGTTTGGCATTTGGAATACAAACATAAGCTATGGAGCCAAAAACCTTCAGATGACTGATTTTGGGCTTCTGGCCAGACCAAGCTTCCTCTGGGGTCATCTTCTTAGCGCCCTACATGGGAGACCAATTCAGAAGATATACTGCAGTAAAAACCGCCTATGCCCAAAACTTCTTTGCAACATTTTTATACTCCGACATAGAGTGTGCCATCTCAGTGCCTATACGATTTTTCCGCTCAACAACACCATTCTTGATGTGGGGTGTAACGTGTAGTAAGTTGATGCTTAATCACATGTGATATTTAGAAGTTGGAGAAATCGGATGAACAAAATTCTCCACCATTGTCGAACCGAAGAGTGACAATCACAATCTGACATCCTGACTCTCTTTCCACTAAAGCCTTGAACTTCTGAAACAAGTTGAACACCTTTAATTTATGCTGAAGAAAATACACCCACATTTTCCTACTGAAATCATCAACAAATAGTAGAAAATATATGCATCCTCTGACTGATGGAATGTTCATGGGTCCACAAATATCTACATGAACCAACTGGAAGACCTTGGATGCCCTCCAAGCATCACCATCTGAAAATGGAGTATGATGCTACTTCGCAGCTTGACAAGCTCCGCAAACTCCATGATTTTGTGTCTAAATCTCAAGTAATCCAACAACCAGACTATCTCGAACCAACTGAGAGAGATAGTGAATATTCAGATGCCCATAACATTGATGTCAAAGATTGTTGATGGAAGTACTTTTCGTTGCAATGGCCTACTCCTGAGAATCACCTATATCAATGAGTCTATAAAGACCATGATCCTCAAGCCAACTGCAACCGTAGTATGAGACTCCCTGTCAACAATACTAAACTTGTGCGAACTGAAAATGACATTCAGCTAGGGAGAATGAAGCATAATCTGACTCACTGACAGTAGATTGAGCTTCATACCTGCGACAAAATATACATTGAGAAAGATCAAATCCCTCCCACAAAGTAAAATCTGAACATTGCCTTTGTCGACAACTATATAGTCCTTGCCTCCTCCAAAGACCATTGAATTAGAAAAAGGCATGAATTCACTGAACCAATCCCAACGATATGTGAAATGTCGAGAGGCACCAGAATCAATGTACCAAGCAAATCATGTCTCATGATCGGATGGGCATGTGGCCATGAACGCATAGGAGGTAGACTCCTTCTGATCAGAATATGTAGTAGCTTGGACCTTCTGTTGAGACCCTCCCTATGAAGATTGTGTGGCAACCAACTGTTCTTGCAATCTATCTTCATGTGACCAAACTTGTGCCAATAATTACATTGAACACTCTTCTTCTTTGAAGATGCCTGAGGTCTACCTAGTGTTTTCTACTAGGAGGACTGAGGTTTACCTTTGTTCTTATCTGAAGCTTTGGCTGTGAAGGCCACCTATTCATAAGAGGACGAACTCGCATTGCTTCCAAATTGTTGCCTCCATCTATCTTGTTGCAGAAGCTTGTTGCAGAGATCAGGAAACTTTAGATCAACACTAGTAGAAGTGATATTGAGTGTCTCAATGAAATGCTCATAGGATCGGGGTAGGCTTTTCAGCGTGATCACTACCATATCTTCTTCCTCCATCTTGTGGCCAGTAGCTTTGAGTTGTGCACGAATGTCCTTGATCCTCGTAAGATGTGCCTGGAGAGATGTCTTCTCATCCATCATGATAGAAAACAGCATATTTTTCAGAAAGAAAGCGCAACTCTTGTCAAACGTCTCATGAAGATCCTTAAAGAGATCCCATATCTCTTTAGCTGTTTTGCTAGCAGGCACCTAAGGGAGTTGATCATCGGTAACATAAAGTTTTATGAGCATGACAGCTTCCCAGTTACACTCATCAAATTTGTCTTGATCTCACCTAGTTTGAGTAGAATGTGTTTCTTTACCTAGAACGATTTTGTCAAGACAGCGATATTCAAATATTGTCATCACGCGCTGCTTCCAAGTGTTGTAATTACGGCCATTAAATCATTAATTTCCCTCCAACAAAATGTTGGTCAAAGACGCCATCACGAAATCTAAGGTTGATAGTCAACCATGTGAAGGCACAGAAATGGAAGCAAATGTTGATGATGAATAGGCACAATTTCTAAGGCAGAACACACTAAAATACAAAAGCAAGAAAAACTAAATTATGACAAACCTAAAAACAAACAAAATTGTTAGAAAAAAACTCTTTTCTTAGCAATAACTGAAAACCCTAAACGGGTTTAAGGGTGAACACCCAATTTAGAAAATTTGTGGATCAAAAATCTGAATTTCGAATTTAGGGTTTCGTGCCAAAAGGAAAATGGGATCGCAATGTTGCAGAAAATCAGAAACTATGTTGCAGTTATTTTCAAAAATCGCAAGCTAAAAATATTGCAGGAAACCCTAGCTACATGGTAGGAGGCATGAGGGCATAAAATCACAAAAAAAATCGCATACGTAGACTAAAAATTTGTGGGTCTTGCGAAAAAAATCACGTGTAAAAATCCCCCAAAAATCGTGCGTGGATCACGAAGAACGGTCACAATTTTTTGAGCACATGAAAAAACCTAGAGGTGGTCGAAAAATGCTCGTGATTTTACCTGTAATCGAAGAAAAAAACGCGTAGAAAAACGTGACCAAATCATGCAAACAAGAGATAAACGGCGCCGAAAAAATCAAAACAAAATTGCAGAAAAAAAATTGCATCTCAAAACACAAGAATTTCGGCAAAAATAAACCCGCGAATCAAATCCATGAAGAGTTGTGAATCAACTAGAAACCCTAGACGCGTTTAACACAACTGAAACCTGCTCCACGGGAAATATATATATTCAAAACCCTAGTGGTGCCTTGGAGGAAAAATTCCCACAATCTCAGCTGGCTCTAATACCATGAAACTCTAAAAAACTAAATGATTGTATTAAGATACCAAGAATAAATAGAGTTTACATACGATTTAAAAAGCGTTAACAAAAAAGCAGAATCATCCAAATAAAGACGACTAAAAATAGAACTAATTAAGATAATTCAAAAAAAGAGCCGAAATGACCATTAACTAAGATTCTAAACTAACGAGCTAAAAATAGCAAGAACCTAGGATACTAAAAATACTCTAACTTTGACAGTTATTTCAGTTAATGCTCTTTTATTTAGTAATAAGAAATGGAAAAATTGTTAATTTCCTCTTCAAGTGAAATCAGTTATTGAATTCTTTCTTTCGGCATTAGAAAAAAGGATTTAGTTAGTTAATCAGTCTTACATGTAAAGTTAGTTATTCAAGTTAGAATTTCTCCTTTTCAGTTAGTTAACCAACTTCTATTATTATGTTCATAGGAAAAGGAAGGCAGTTATTTCTATTATTATAATTTAAAGTAAATTTCCTTTATTTCTTAAATTTGATCATTATTTGCCTATTATTTTTTTGGGTATTTAGATTTGGTATGTTACATTCTAAAAACTATTGGAAAGAGAAAAGCCATGAATAGTAGGAAGGAAGAGTGCAGATTGCAAAGTGAACTTAAAGAAAAAAAAAAGATTCAAATGGATCCAAGTAATGAAACATCTGTGCAAAACATTAAAGACGTTCAGCATAATTTGATGAAGTTTCAGACTAAAAGAGCTCAAGGGGAAAGGATCAAGGCCAAGGCCAATTGGGTGAAAGATGGGGATAAAAGAACCAAGTACTTCTTCAATCTACCGAGAGCCAAACATGCAGTGGAAGCTATAGGGCCTATCAAAGATGAGGACCAATGGCTCCACAATAATGAGGATATTAAGAGAGTATTTTTTAAAACTTTTACAATTGTCTCTTTCTCAACGTCAGAATGCACGGAGATTGTATAAAAAAATTAATACCTTGCAAGTTTAGTAAAATAATGGCCAAGGACATCTAATGGGAGGAGATATCCAATGCTATCTTATCCTTCCAGCATGGCAAATAGCTTGGAGTCGATGGGCTCCCTATAGAGTTTTATGAGAACAACATGGAGAGGGCAGTGGATTACCTACTTTAAGTGTATAAAGAGGCCATTAGTAAAGGCTCTCTAGGAAGTAAAATAAACAAATGCATCATTAAAATGCTCCCCAAAGATAATGACAAGAGCAATGTAAAAACTGGAGACTGGTTCCTTTATTAAATGTTTCCTGCAAAATATTTGCTAAGATGTCGAGCTAAAAAAAACCACCTAGATGTAGGTATCTTGCTCCTTGACTTCAAGAAGGCGTATGACCGAGTTGAGTGGAGTGGGTGGTGGATGACCTAATTGAAGTGTATAAAAAGGTCATTAGAAAAGGCTCTCTAGAAGTAAAATAAACAAAGGCATCATTAAAATAATCCCCAAAGATGGTGACAAGAGCAATATAAAGAATTGGAGACTGATTATTTATTAAATGTCTCCTACAAAATATTTGCTAGGATGTTAGCTCTTAGATTGACAGACATACTTCCAATCATACTGAACAAAACCTATACTGACTTCAAAAAAGGAAGACTTGTCCTTTAGAATTTGATTACAAGCTAGAAAAGTTTGAATTGGGCTAAAAGGAACCACCAAGATGTACGTATCCTACTTCTTGACTTCGAGAAGACCTATGACCAAGTTGAGTGAAGTGGGTGGTGGATGACCTAATTAAAGTGTATAAAGAGGCCATTAGAAAAGGCTCTCTAGGAAGTAAAAGTAAACAAAGGCATCAATAAAATGCTCCCCAAAGATGGTAGCAAGAGCAATATAAAGAACAAAAGACCGATTACTTTATTAAATGTCTCCTACAAAATATCTGCTAAGATGTTGGCATTTTGATTGACAAAAAAGCTTCCAATCATAGTAAACAAATCCCAGACTGGCTTCATAAAAGGAAGATTTATACTTGAGAATTTGATTACAAGCTGGAAAAGTTTGAATTGAGTTAAAAGGAAACACCAAGATGTATTTGTCCTGCTCCTTGACTTCAAGAAGGCCTATGACCGAGTTGAGTGGTCATTTGTGATCACCATTTTGGAAGCTATTGGTTTTCCTGAATCCATTTGTAAGATGGTCAAAGTTCTTTTCAAAGATGCAAATGCTCACATAGACATAATGGATACTAACTGGGCCAATCCAACTTAGCAGGTCAATCAAACAAGGTTGTCCATTGGCTTTTGCATTATTTGTCATTGCCTCGAAAGCCCTACATTATGCTTTGAGGACTGAAATGCTTGGCCCCACGCTAGATGGTATAGTATTACCCTAAGTTGTCGGAACGGATTCGGGTTCAAAATTCATTCAAAATTTTTGGGGGGTGGGTTTGTTCGTACAAAAATATATGTTTTTTAAATATATACATGTATGTATATCCAGCAGCAAATAAGTTCATAAACCACTATGCTAATAGTAAAGCAACATCGCAAAATACACCACCATAAAACAACCTTTTTGGCCTTTTTAGTGGTCTCTTTTAGGGTTGGAGGGTTGAATAGACCAAATTAAGCAAAAAAAAACTTTAAAAAAATCAAAAAATCTTGTTTTGAGCGCAAGTTTGCCCGAGTTCTACAGGTAGGCAACAAATTCGCTCCAAATTCGCCCAAAGTCTGCCCGGGTCTGTCTGACAGACTTTGGCCCAAATTTGGACTGAATTTGACAAGGACTGGACTATATACCGAATTAAACCCGATTTTGAGGGTTGCGGGAACAAATCTGGTAACATAGGTAAAACCAGATGGTACATCTTTGTTTAATATTCAATTTATTGATGATACAACTCTCTTCCCTGCTCTGAACAAAAACAACTTGATCCACTTGTTTAAGAGATTGGATTTCTTTTGTCATGCTTCAGGTTCTAAAGTTTAGAAACCAAATCTATATTTATGAGTTAGTCAAATCTCCCTCTTGAATGGTTTAGCCGTTTTGGTTGGGAATGGGGAGGCCTGGAGAAGATAGTCAGATACTTGGGCATACCCATCTCTATTGCTCCTCTTCCCAGCATGTGGAATTAGATGTTCGCTAAAATTGAAAATAAACTAAAAAGTTGGGATAGGAACTACTTGTCCCTTGCAGGGAGGGTCCAAGTATGTCAAAAATACTCACATGCTACTCCAATTATTATGCTTCTATCTAGTTTTTCGCAAGTTATCGAGAGAATAAGGTGCAGAAAATTATAAGGCAATTATATTATAGTCAAATGGTAGAGGGAAAAATAAGAAACAATATGGGAGTAGTGTTGTATAAGGGCCTTGGGGGACATGGCTTAAGAGATTTGAGGAGTCAAGGTACTACCTTGGCCACCAAATGGATTATTAAGCCCTTAGAAGGCAATGACCCTTGGAAAATCCTTGTGAGGAAGAATATTCAGGAATCAGTCCTGAAGAATGCTAAGCATTGTCAGAGCCTTCATATGCATGATTTACTATTTGGCAAGGTTGATGTTATCACTTTGGATCTGTTGTGCTTAAGAGCATCTGGAAATCCTGGGAGTGTTGTAGAGGCTTGATACATAGAAGCAATGCTATAGATTTAGAACACAATGAGATACTTGGGATCAAAATGGAATTTATACCATAATAATAAGCCCCTTGCCTTGTTGCTAGGGTGTTATGCTGAAGGTTGGAACTCAAAGGGCATTTCTTCTTTAAATGAAATATTCAGAAATAACATGAGTAAAGACTGGCCATCTTTGCAAACCAAATATGGTCATTCAAATATTAGTAGTAGAACATACACTGTTATTGTGAAAGCATTGGAAAATATTAAGTAGACGATTTAGATTTTTGAACATGTACGCAACTATGATAAATTCTATGTAATGGACTTCCCCTCTTGAAAACCAAGACGTATATACAAAATGATTCCTCAAAACCAATCCATCTTTGAGCATGCCAACAGAGTCTGGAGTCTTAACCTTGATGAAAAAATGTCCTAAAGTCTTCCAAGTGTCTTGGTCTAACATGTAACGCCCCTGCCAGGGAACCCAAGAGGACAACTCAAAAACTAACGAAATAGCAAACAATTTTTTTTAAACTGAAGATACAACTAACATTACTATTACCATTGCATATTACATTAACTCATCAATGATCTATTACATTAAATGCAAACATGAATGTTAAACATAAAACGAATTAACTAGGTCCTCTTTGGTTCCCCGACGTCACTACTCACTGTTAATGTTTGTAGCTTCAGTCGTATGAACATTAGAATACATATAATATATGTTGATTAATAATAATATAATATATGTTATATTATTATTAATCATATGAATTTAATATTCAATATTAAATTATTGTATTATTCTTAATTAATAATTGATTGATGAAACATTATAAGATTGATTAAATTATAATTAATGGGAAGAGGCATGTCCTTTCTTATAAATAATAATGAATAGACATGTCCCATGAAGGGACATGTCTCTCCTAGCCTCATTCCCAATATAAATGAAAGAGAGATTTGTTGCATTTGGAAAATACATACAACAAGAGTGCTATTACATTTGCAACTATCCTAAAACCTAACATGGTATAAGAGCCAGACTGCAAATGTAAGAGAGTAGTTTGTTGATGGTGAATGTGTGACTGTCTCAGTACAGAGACCCTATCTCACAAATTCACCGTTGGATTTTTCTGAATTTTGGATATGTTGGTGAAAAACAAATTTTAAATAATCTCACCTAAGCGATTAGAGAGAAAGTGTGGGGTTCAAAAGTTATGACGGACCGTGTACGGGTCTATGTGAAATTCTTGAAAGCGGCTTTCATTAAAGAGATATATTAATTTGTTATGATCGTGGTCAAGTATTAACAAAGAAGAATGTATTCAAGGTTAGTGTGTCTCTTTCTAGAAAGAAAGAATTAATTATAGTGTCACCTCTCTTGGAGCAATCAAGTCATTTCACAAGAAGACATGAGTATTGTTCAACGATATAAGAGTGGGAATTGTACATTGTGGGGGCAATAATAACCAATGTTACATTTCCATTTGAACCATCCTTAGGGGAGAGTGAGAAAATGGTGATCATCCACTCTAGGATGTCGCTCTTCATGAAGGTCATCGACATGGCTAGCACGAACAACATTATGATCTCCTGCAACGTGTCCACCGCAAACAACTTCAAATTTTAATGAGTTGATATTTCCTATATGGCCTCGCCTTACAAAAGGAAATGTTTGAAACTTAAGATAAGTATTCCATGTTTTATTAATGCACATGAATTATTGAATTTGAAATTTATGCTATAATATTGGCTAGTAAAATCTTGTATGCTTCTATCTTTGGTATTTCCGTGTGAGATAGTTTAGTTTATAAGCTATTTGTAATCTCTCTCTGACATACCTTCAGGACAGAAGCACAAGAAATTGTATTCAGAGGGAGTCAGACTCTTCAGAGGTAATTTTGAAGAGTCAGACTCCCTTTGAAAACAATTTCTTGTACTTCTGTCCTGAAGGTATGTCAGAGAGAGATTACAAATAACTAAGACTTAACACTCACAACGCATAACACACATGACTGAGACAATAGGATAATCATAAGACGGTGAAAGGATTACAATATGGATTAGCTCAATTAAGTATTACAACCAAATAACATATAGTCATATGATAATATTCAATGTCAGGAATAACATGTATTTACTTCTATCATTGCATTACATATAATCACTGAGACATGTTTACAATTATTTCCTCAAAGAGGTTACATTATTACATCAATACATCAGTATGAAGTTACATATCATAATACAATGAACTATGATAATCATTTGGCCACATGAAACGAGAAATTGCACAGAAGAATGAATGACCACCCAAGAAGCTCACGAACAACTCTGGAAACTCGATCAGAAAAATATTTGCCACCCAACCACGTGGAACCCTGAGGCCCACTCCCTCCAAGCGGGGAGATAGACACAAGGCCCCACACCACACAAGCATACACAAGCAAGGCACCAAGCAAAGAATAGCAAAACTCAAGAATAACAAAGGGAATTCAAAAGGGTATAGAACAGGGATAACACAAGATACCAGAGGCGAACCACAAGGAAAAATGGAGGGAATCCTAAGACACGTGTAGGAGAGTGTCATCACATAGTCCCCAACTATCCTGGATTTTTCTAGCAGCCTCTCTCCCCCTCTCCAGACCATGGCCCCAAATGAGGACTCATGTGGAACTGAACCGGCAACCTTTCATGAGGACAAGGAGTTGATCTGTTAGACTTACGCCACACAGACAAATAGGCCTTCTCCAACCTATCCTTAGTTTATACGAGCACTCAAGGCCATGGGGGAGGGAACATAATTATCTTGTTTAGTGTTTAAACCCATCCCAAATTTTTGATTAAGTTATCACTGGATTATCTACCCACAATGGGTTACCCTGGCAGCCACTTAGGTCCCCAACCCCCATTGCGAACCACTCCCCTAACCATGCTCCTAAAAAACCACTCTTGTGCACCAAACTAAAAACCCAATAGAAAACATCACAGATCAAATAGCCATAAAAGATCTTCATAAATACATCATTTCCAAAGAAGTCTCAAAAGCCGAGTTTGTAGCATTAAAACATAACATCAATAGGATCCATAAATGTCATCATAACCAAGGAGGCATCAAAACCAAAATCATAAATGCTTCATGCTGAGAATCTCGTAGGAACATCTCTAGGTTCCCAAATCATAAACAATAATCTAGATATAACATAGCTCATACATATGCCCTCTTTTGGATCCCTCCATCAAATATCACGGTACTCTCATCATAAGTTGCCATAACAAAAAAAGCCAAACATAAAAACCCATAAACAGAAACAGACTCTTTTGTGACCTCAATTACACAGTTAGGCCTCAACTCAACATGTTACAGTAAAATATGATAAAACCATTGAAAGAGATCAACAAGACGTTAACAATCAAGCACAAGACGAATTAAGACAAAACCCTAGCCTCTAGTAAACAATTGACAATCCCCAACACCAAAACCTCCAAAATCACATCTTACTTAGCATAACGAAATTCACAACACGGCATCATCACAAAAGATGACTCATAGCTAGAGTAAAAGAATCCACAATTCTAGTGTAGTATTATGTATAATTCAGTGTTACCCCGAGTTTCTGGCATGGGGACGGGGATGGCAGAGGACGGGGGGACGGGTTTCCGGGACAGCAAATTTTTTTGCCAATTTTGGGGACGGCAAAGGGGACGTCTATATAAATATAGGGAAATTTTCAATATAAGGAAATTTGCAGATATATATTACATTCATATGAAAATATGGACAAAGCATGTCATTTAAACATCATAGAACCTTAACATACAACATTTCAATGCCATTCAATAAATGGTAACCAATTCAATACCCAATATGTATTAACTATAGTCTATTATGCATTCATAATTCGGAAATTTCAATTCATTGTCTGATTGTCAATATGCGTATGTAAACAACAAAATAAATTTAACATACAAAATGCCCAAAGGCTAAAGCAGTAAAGTGCTGCCATATAGTTTCATGTTCAATATAAAAATCAAAATGTAGAAAAATGAAGCACACTGTTGCTCCTATTATGTTGAAATCACTTGAACAAATCTTACCTGTTGTTGCTTCAAATGGAAAACTACAACCCTTGTTGTGTGAGAAAAGAAAAAACATAATAAATTTAAAAATGCTCATATGCAAACAATAAGCCGCGATTTTGCGCTTTTAGGGCAAACAACATGGAGGGGCCCACAAGAAGTCCAACCTAAAGCCACACGGGTTGGGATTTTTTTATTTTTTTTACTGTTTTTTTTGCTTTGACATAGGGGACGGTCGGGAGACGGCTACGGCCTCCCCGGCATCCCCGGTACTTCCTCTCGTCCCCATTTTTTGAGGTGACGTCCCCAAGTTTTCGGGACCTCCCCCACTTTTTTCCAGATTTTGGGGACGGGGTGGGGCCGTCCCCCGTCCTGGGAACGTCCCCATTCCGAAAACGGGGGATTTTAGGCCGAGGACGCATCCCCGGTTAACACTGGTATAATTTGAATTAAACTAAATATTATTTATAAATCATAAAGCAACACATCTATAATAAAACAACTAAACACATCAAGTTCTCAAATCAAAACACCTCTACATAATTATTTCAACATAAATAACAATTATCCCTATACACGGAGTCGTCATGAAGACATAGTAAAGGTACTTCAATACATGATTGATTAAATCATCGATCACAAATTTAGTTATAAGCATAAATACTTAGTTTTAAGCATTCCTCTAGATTTCCATAAGAACATCTGAATTTCAAATCACTGAATATAAATGCGATCACATTAAATATACAATCACATCTAAAATGTCAACATATAAATAGAAAACACAAACAATCCCCTAACTAAGCGCACATAAAACTTAAATCATTAATACATATATTGCTAGTATTTATCATAACTTAATGTACATGTAAAGCCATACCAAAACACCATTTTATATGCATGCTACAATAAATAAACACTTCTTATAAGTTGCGTATAGACACTTCTAAATGAGTAAAAGTAAGAAATATAATTCCTATCTATATTTTTCCACATAATAAAGAAATACAATTCCTAATTAGACTTTTAAGTTAGTTAGTAAAACAAACTTATTACATTTTTTATCAAGAGATAAACAACTTCGATTCAACTAAACACAAGCCTAGCTTACTAAGTAATACATTTTATGGCTATTTTTAAGTAAAGGTCAATTTTCAATACTATCCAAAATATTTTGTTACAATAACTCATAACAATATATATATATATATATATATATATATATATATATATATAATACACAAGTTCATATGACATTTAATATAATCATATCCATTGTAAAACCTTAACCAAGTCAATCCCTATCTATACTCCAATTTATCATATACAACTAAATAATCTAATTTATGAAATTAAAACTTAATTAGAATTTAACATTATATAATCCATATGACTTCTACATCTAAACATAGTTTATAGAATCAACACTAACTATTTCTTACAAACTTTTAAACAGTCAAATAGAACTTCCTAACTAATTTTATCTACATTCAATAGAGCAATTGCAATAACACTAATTAGTTAACTAAATCTTATTAACATTAGGTTAAGCAAAACAACCAACACTAATTAATTAACTAACTAGATTTGTCGCTATTAACAAAAGAAAAACTCAATAATTTCTTACTTAACTAAGGCTAACTATCTAAACTTGATTCATTACTTTAATCAACTTTTAACTTATAAAGCAAAACCAAAATTAACCTTAGTAAAAAAATAGTAATTCAACGTTAAATAAATAACATTTGATATAAAAAAACGAATTCCTAATTAAATAAACAAGCAAAAGTAACATATAATTCTAACTCCCTAATCAACTAATTCTATCCTACAAGGTGACTATACTCAACCTAATATAACATATATTCAAAATCTCCGTGACTCTACAATATTATTTTGCACAATTAAAACTCAACTAAAAATAGACAATATTTAATAAAGTAGAATGATCTTTAGAATGAATATGTTAATTTCCAAGTTTGGGATAGAGATGATGGGGAGTCAAATAAGAATTTCATGCAGTAGCTGATATTCTTCTAATGTATTAGAGTACGTGACAACTGGTGGGGAAAAGCATGGCGTGGTGGGTGGATATATATTTTGAAGTTTTATTTAGTATTCGAAGGAGGTGGACGGGATAGTATTAGACGTATACAAGACCCACACGGTAAAGAGAATCCATGACTGAAATTCACGCCCAACATAGGGAAAGGTGAGGTTCAAATCATCATCGATAGACACTAATACACAATTGTGCATAGTTCCATATGAGCATGGAGAGAAAACCCCACAGATAAAAGAGAGGGTAAATGAAACCTTGCAGAAAGCGCGTGGAAGAGCAAATGTAATAGTAATTAACACCTAAAATGGAAGGGGTAAAGGAAAAGAAAACAAGATACTTTATTGGAATGGTCCTCAGCCAAGAGAATCATATGTCAAAAGCATTGAGAATTTCCAATCCAACTATTGTAGCGTGGATGTTCAGGAAGATGCCAAGTGAAACATTGTGTGTATCCCCATATCCCTTTTTCACAGGCGGCAATCGTTTTTCTCCTCCCAACCCTTGCCTCCTTTCTCCATAGACGCTCCAAAACAGTGATTCCCCGCCAAAAGAGAAGGAAGGAGATAATATTGAGCAAGGGTCCCATTTCAAATTCAAGACAGTGAACAGCAAAGTGGGGAAACGCGCACCCAAAATAGCAAATTCTAAATGCCCTAATATTCATCAATAGCCCACAAGCATTCCACTTGGGTAAAATAGGAGTTTATTATGGAATAAGGTATGGGTCATCCGTATTCACCACTACCCTAGAGAACCGAAGAAGAAGATAACATTTGCTCAAAGAAACTCTGATTGTACAAAATTTAAGTGAATCAACTTTTACCAAAATCAATGAATTTCTTCCTTGAAAGGAGCATGCATTCCTTGATTTTTACAGGGAATTGAAAACCTGTAGAATTTATTTATGACACCTTCGATAAATTAAGGAACTGTCTACAATTAGGACATGCAACCAATGAAACACCCCCATTAATGCGGGGGTTACGTAAAAAGAGGTTTGATCCTCCAGGCAGCCTAAAAATAGCGTCACGAATGCTATCAATTTTGGATTCATTTGTTTACACATGAAATCCATCAAGACAATCATAATTAAATTGTATTAACTTAATAATTGGTCTTCAATAAAAAATTATAACCTAAACCTTTTAAAAATATATGGATAGATATATACTATCAACCATCACTACAAGGGACAGTAATTAATTAAATAAGCTATTTAAGCATTATTCAACGCTAAAACCACAACAAGGAAAACGCACACGAAAACGACTGGTGCCATTGGAGGGGCATTACATAACAAAATTGAACCACCGAAAAGCGGTTTTAAATGGTTGTTCATCCTTCAAAAGCTAGTTGTTGTCACCCCTGTTGTCTGTCTATGTTGTGGTTGTAATGAGAGTAGTGAGCATATTTTCTCTTTTTGCAATTATGCATCTGCTGTTTGGTGTTTGTGGGTAACACCAAAGGGTGGGAAATCAGAAACAATAATCTTGGTTTGAAATTTTATCAATCCTTATAAAGATTGAGTAAAATTGGCTGTTTTACAGCATAGCTCCATCCTTTAAATGCTTTTGTATTTCACCACTGCCTTTTAACATTGCCAAACTAGTCAAATAGGTGAAGGAGAAAAGAAACTAGTAAGGAACATCGCTTCTCTTAAACCTATAAAACTATGTTCAGCATAGGCCTAGACTGCCAAGGTCCCTCATTGATTCCACCACAACCCTTCTTGCACAAGTGGTGTCGAGTTCAGAAATTTGGGCCCTTAGCAATTTGCTACTAACCAAACAAGGGAGTATAGTATCTGAAATGCTTTCTCCCCCACCAATTTTTAAAAATGCCATGGCTACCTCAACTTAATTATCATTAGTTCATTCACAGCAACTCCCTAATCTAGCACCAAATTCCTTGTTTGGATTCTTCAATCAAGCAGAAATGAGCATCCTGAAAATTATCCAGATTGTCATCAAACTAAGCTCTACAGATTCTTACTTCATCCATTAAGATCTATTTATCCTATACAAGAAAAGTTGTTGGCAGCCCTAATTGCTTGTCCTAGAGCCTAAGGATCATTATTTTTAATTTAAGAGTTTCTCCTTTTAACTCAAATGGGTTAGAGCCATCCATGGTTTTGTGCAAAATACAGCAAGGAATATAATTTTCAGATAAACTGTTTCTACACTGATCTGTAAGTTCATGAAGAGTTGGCCACAAAAAATTCACAAGATGAGCCATGTTGCTGATTCAATAAAATTTCCATTGAAGTCCAACACACATGGCTAAACGCAGATGTAAGATAGATCAAATATCACTCCCATGCATGCAATATGCAGAATTAGAATATGTGAAAGTGCAAATATGGTCTACACTGATATGAATTACATTTATAATCTTTACTTCAATACAAATATTTAAAGTGCCATTCCTTTCCAATAGAACATTTATTTTGTGGTAAATTATGCTGAACATGACAAAAAGGGTACAAATGCAGACACAAGAAACTCACAAGATGACAATTTACCTGGGAGAAACCCATCGAGGAAAAGCTCACAAATGGAAATACTTGGACTTGGTATTGAACTCAATACAATCACAAACTGGACATAGACAATTTGAGTGAGATACAAGCATAAATTCTGTATGAAATTGGCCTGTCTAATGTACTACAGACTTCAATTCTTCCCTTGGATAATACCCCCGTCCAGTGCTTCCTCTCAGCTCTCATCAACCTTTTATTTATTTCTTTACCTTGCTGATTGGAAATTGGAAATTAACTAAACAAGCACCTCTTGCCCTTTCTCTACTGTACCAATCATCATGCAAATTATTGAATTATGCATCTTCGAAATTATATACCTTTTAACAGACCATTAACCTGAGTTTTTTGTTTTATGCTTTTCCCCTCTTCTGCTTGATGCCCAAGATTCCCTAACACGCTCACAAGAACACAAAGAAAGAGTTCAAAAAGGCATTAACTACAAACTTGACTCATGAAAAGCTATAAATTTCCGTATGCCCTAGACATAGCCCAAACCAGAGGAGTCATACATGCATGTTAGAAATTCCTAACATAATAGAAACTTAAAAGAGTATGAAATAACTATAGAACAGGAGTGACAGCCAAAACTCCATGCTTGTCACCCAAAATAAATCATCATTAAAGAGACTAGTAAAAGGAATCTTTTAGTTTTATAATGTGGCAAGTTTGCAGTGTATCCAATTACAACTTTCTGGGATCAATGGCGTGG